>CALNVZ010002974.1:30567322-30589142 GCA_940671915.1 Paracentrotus lividus | reverse complement strand
TATAACTTTTTGAAGGTAGGTCACGTGGTACTGATCTATCCAATGACGACGCGTATTTTTCTACCACTATTTACTATATATATATATATACTTTTATACATGTCTTACTTACTAGTAACTAAGAAACTAGAGATGTTTGATTGTGACAATGTACATTTCTACAATTTTTTGGACAAGTAACGCATTTTCCACCCAACTCATGACATGTGGCTTTATGTGCTTTTATATTATCTTATGTATTTTTATTTTTTCCTTATGTACTTCTTTGTTTTGTCCTTCTTTCACTTTCTCTTCCATCATTTATAATGTATTCCTTTGTTTCTATTCTTCTTTCATCTTCTCTTCCATCATTTTTAATGTATTCCGTTGTTTTTCAATCGAAGAAACTTCACTCACGTTGACGTTGTCGCGACGACGTGGAATCGGGGGAAATCTCCCCCCAACTCCCGTCCTCAGATTTAGAAGACGACCCGAGTGTAAGAATTTGAGCATGCGCAGTGGCGATATGACGTCACCTCGTACTAGCTTGACGTTCGGTCTGGCGTTAGAAAGCTGCCTAGTATAATTATACGGAGACTTATCTGCACTTTCATGGGGGCACGTGTCCCCGTCCACGTTTACGCCTACGTCTACACCGCTGGAGTGAATATAATTATTGCCAACATCTTCTTCTTTTTATGTATAAGATTCATCAAAACCAGCAGATAGCATTTCCTGGGCTCTTGCCATCAGTATGCATGCACCTTCCGAAAGCTTGGCCCGTATCAAAGCTTTGTACAGAGCTTCCCATCTGGGTATTTGAAACTGACGATTCTGCCAATCTGTCAACATCTGTACGGTTCCTCGGGTAGTTACAACATAACCCAGAAAGTTCGCGGCTATATACCTGCCAATGTCGGGCGATGATGTGCCGAGAATACGACCAAGAGTTTCTAAATCGGTGTCGTGGTTCATGGCCTGGGCGATATCATGTATGGTACGGTCATCAATCTTCTCCGGGCAACCCTCAAAATGGTATGATACACGCCTGTTAACACCGAGGAAAAAACTTCTTCAAGTAATTATTTACTTCACACATACCTCAACTATGTTTACCAGCTGTCCACGGACCATACACCATAGACATACAGTTGTCCGCAAAATTGTTCATTCCCCTGACATTTTTAAAGTTTTTTTTAATTTTGCTTTTAGATAAATAAGTTTCGGCAAATTTTTGGGTGATCAGTATGTTACCAAAATCTGGACTATTAGGAAAGTTTGACATTTTGAGTAATTTGGTAGTCCAGAGGTATATTATGGACATATTTACGAAAAACACCATGTTCATAATTATTCATACCCTAGGGGTACCCAGTCCAATTTCTTATCAACTAACCAGGGACACACTGTTATTTACTTCAATAACCATCTGAAATAGTTGTTGCAAGAGTCTATAGTCTTTCTTAAGGGCTTCTGTGGGGTCTGGCCCATGTGTCATGTGGAAAACCTCCAGGCTGAGTCAGGTTGCATGGTCTTTGAGCCATCCTGTGCGTCTTCAGCTTCCCAAACCCTTTGTTATTGGTTTCTTGTCAGGACTTTGAATTTTTCACTCAGGAACATTCATTTCGATGTTATTGAAACAAAATAACCACTCTACCCATACTTTTTAGTCCCTGATTCAACACTCAGGCGCTTCTTTCATGAACACCAGATGTAAGACACTTGGGAAAAGGCTACCCTGGGCATAACTAAAAATGCAAGGTGTCTCCTTGAATTGCAAAATAAGTATACTGAGAGGCCTACAACAACTAACATATCACAATCAAAGTCAGAATGATTAGCCTACCACTGACCAGCCAGAGACGAAGGTGCCAAAGAGTGTATACTACATAGAGGATATCTATACAGACACTTCCCAATACGGGCTCCAGTTTTGCAGTCAGACCAACCGGGAGGCCTGTGGACAGTTCTTGAGCTCATTTAAACCAGCATTTTAACTTTTATAAGTTGATGAGAGAAAATTAGAAGTTACGAGTGATATGGACTTTCTGCAATTTGGCAAAAGAAAGTCGAATCCTTCAATCTAAAGAACAGTGTCCTGATCTTGGCACATGTTATTCACATAGAATTGCTATGGGGATTATCATTGCTGGTAGCACTAGGAATCTGTTCAGAATAGGAGGCATCCCAGTGAAGACATTTTTTGATAAAGATCCTGGATGAAAACTTGCAGAAGTATGCTTGTAAATGTTACCTGGGACAGCTTTGGACCTGTTAGCAGGACGAAATTAAGAAACATACGACCAAGTTAGCTATGTAGTAGTTCAAGGACAATCATAATGAATGATCTTGAGAGGAATATTCGATGACATGACAAGAATCCCTTGAGAGATACGTCTGGGAAGTTGAAGACTCACAAAATGGCTCAAAGACCATGCAACCTTACACAGCCTGGACGTTTTCCAGAGGCCGCATTGGTCAAAACCTATGGAACACATGAATGATGATTCCTGACATTCGCAAGAACTATATTATGTGAAAATTAAAATCAATAATCATAACCGAGATGATAAGTTAATAAATTAGATTTGGCACCCTTATGAATAATAATGAACATGGCGTTTTTCGTAAATCTGTCAATAAAATACCCCTGGACTACCAAATTACTCAAAATGTCAAGCTTTCCTAATATTCCAGATGTTGGTAACATACTGATCACCAAAAAGTTTGACGAAACTTATTTATTTAAAAGCAAAATAAAAAAAAAATAAAAAAATGTCAGGGGTATGAACAATTTTGCGGACAACTGTACATGTATCATGGTGTTATCTTGTGCCCATCAAGTAGGAGTGCTATTGTTTTGTACTCCATCTAGAGTAATTCTGAAGAATATAAAATTTTATTCATTAAGGCAGGGGAAAATCCATATGCCATTTTATGTACATAATTGCCTTTTCATAATATTTTTTTATTTTTTAATTTCCATATTATTGTTCAGGGGTAGGGGAGACCGGGGATGGAAGTTACACGGGTCAGTTGTTACAGTTCTCAGTGTGCTAAGTTGGAACAAGAGAGTTCGTGCTAACTGGCATCTATATACAGCCTACACATAGCTGTGATGAACTGCCGGTCGTGAGGTTTCTCCGTTGTTTTATTAAAAAGTAAATCAACAAAAACCATTTTTTTTACAGTTCCAAGTGAATTTTTGACAAAAATATGTGTAAAATCACCCATGGGGTAGGTTACCTACAACCCACCCCATGTCGATGTAACAACCTACCCCAATTACATTACACATGTAAAGTAATTTTGTTTCAATTTTCAGGTGTTAATATTTGGATATTTCTATTATTACTTTAGTCTATTCTAGAGCTCTACTTGATCTACTGTTAACGATACCAAGAAACTGGAAAGTTGAAACAAAAGTATGGTATAAGAGATTTACACATTGTAACAAATTACCCCGTATGTTTACATATAGTAACAATTTACCCCGTATGGTGTAACAACTTACCCCGTATACGGGGTATATAGGTTGTTATGTGCGTCAGGTTTTAGCCAACATAATAGGCTAACTACAGACCCAAAATGGAGTGTGTGAGTACTTTCATTAGAATTATCAGGCCCAAAATGTGCATTCTGTAACGTCCATCCCCGGTCTCCCATACATGACAATGTACACGGTCATAACAATGTAGCATCCAAAAGCTCAAAACGCATTATTTCATAAAGACCTATACACTCTCAGAACGCTGGTAAAAAAGAATGCATATTAAAACCAGTTGGTTAAAAATATTAACCAATAATGTATTAAAAAGAAAAGTTGGTTTAAAAAAAAGTTGGTTAAACGTGAAAAAGCATGGGTTGGTTAAAAAAGCCCAATTCCAATTTTAACCAATAGTTGGATTAAAAAAATTGGTCACGTGGAAGAAAAACAACCAATGGGAAAAGGGGATTTAACAAAGATACGCGCTCCGCTCCTTGCGCTAGAAATCTTGCGATTTTGATTTATACACGTAAGATATAGTGCGCCTATTCATTATGCACGTATTTTGTTCGCGACGACAACAGGGTTACACAAGCTGACTGCTGGTCTGGCTGGACCTATCTTGACAATCTGGTCAAAGTATATTGGTAGGTAGAAATGACTTGAAGAGTATAGGCCTGTGATATAGGACTAACATGCACTATGTTTTGGACTACATGACCAGTACGGTTCTTAATTGTTTCGGTTGAGACGTTAGACCTAGCGTTAACTTGTCTTAGGTATTAAACTTGCCTGAAATTTATGCAGGTCCGGTATAGAATCTAAATACTTCGATCACCAACCAGCTTGGTCTCGGACTAAGTCTTGAGGTCATAGATTTAGTTGGCTAAATATTAAAACTACGTTAGAACCATCACTTGCATTTAAATTTAGCCTAAATAATTTTAGACCTCACGATTATAGTCCAATGAGGCCTAACAGTTACTTGACTGGTTTAAGAGTGATGACCTTGGAATCTAAACGTAGAATCTAGGCCAGCATCTCGTTTCTATATTCTAGATCTATAATTAGATCCAGTTAGATCTCAGATACTGGACTCTCAGATTGTAGACCTAACGTCTGAACCGAAGTAATGATATTGTACTGACTACTGGACCAATACTTAGGTTACTGTAGGCCTACCCTATTTAGGCCAACAAATAATGCATGTAGTCTAATAATACAGGCATAACTCTTCATGTTATTTGTACCAATACTTTGATCAAATTGTCAAAAGGCCGGTCCAGTCCGGTCTATCGCTTGATTTTTTTTAAACCAACCATGATGTATTAAAAAAAGAAATTAACCAATTTAGTATTAAAAAATTTAACCAACTAGGGTTGGTTAAGATATTTTAACCAACTTTTTATTAAAGTTTTAATACATAATTGGTTAAATTTTAACCAACTGGGGTTGGTTAACGCGTTTAACCAACAGTTGGTAAGTTCATATTTGAACCAACGGTTGGTTAAAATTTTGGCCGGTTGGTTAAAATTTTTCTGAGAGTGTAGATTAAATTACAGTAAATAAATAATTTGTCCGCACTGATCCCTTGCTATTAGGTTTTCGGTGAAGGGGGTAACATTTCCATTGTTGTTAATTCGTGTATAGTCATTCTTGACAAGAATTGTGTTCCATATCTTTAAAAAAAATGTTTTGTCTTAAATTGTTTTTCTTTTTCAAACTTTGATCCTCACAATATCGTTTAAATTGGCAATTACTTACTCTAGTCGGGTCAATCCTCTCCGAGATACATTAGGTATGGTGTTTATCTCTGAATTAAAGAGAGCAAATTGAAAAGACAAAATTATCTTTTACTATAAATTTATTTCTTACGGCAAATATCACGTAACACGGATGAATGGTCTTTGGAATAGAAATCGGGATATTAAAATGATTAGATCTATTTGTAAATTCAACATAAACTGTTAATTTCCGAAAAAAACATGGCCGTTACAGGCGGGGATCCAAGATGTTGAAGGGGGTAGGCCGCTTTTTACCAGTCTTTTTACTCCTTTTTACGACGCACCCTTTTCTAGCTCCGCACCCCCTATAATCCGCGACTTCGTGATAATTTCCTCAATACTATATTCGATTGTTGTTTTTCCGCATAAAGTGCAACTTTTAATAATGACCACTTGATTTGTCTGGGCTTTTAAAGCTGGGTTATAGTTTTGGTAAGATTGAACAATATCAATTATATTTTGTCTCTCATGAAACACCCCAACTATGAAACAAGCAATTGAATGTTACACCAATTTTGAACAAAATGAACCTTTGTGAAAAATTTACTTTTACCGTTACCACAGATATATTTTGCCGGGACCCCGACTTTTGATTTTGGACAAATTTATGGTATATTATATCAATATTATTCAAAGTTATAATCAAACATATATATTTTTTTTAAAGGGCAGAAAAAGCTAAACTTGTTCACCCACCACATTGTCTGTCTGGACGTTGAAAAACAAAGAAAGGAGATAAAGAAATAATGTCAAATTACCGTGAAATAACTAAATTCATATTCCTTAAGGTTTGATTAAAGTATTGCTATTCAAAACAAAATTAATTACTCTGATTTGGGATTTAGAATTTGCATACTGCATTATATGAGAAAGCATGAAATCTGGCCGTAGATGCAGATTATTTCATCCACACAGTCTGTGTCAAATAAAATGGTACAAGTGGAAAACATTTTTTTATAGTATGAAGATTAATCACAACTTGGTATTGTTTGGCATTTTCATAGAGCAGGAATATCAGACTTTCTTCTGCATTTTTTTCCATCATATTTGGTGCTGTACTTTTTCAGATATGACTAGTTTTCTACAATCAAGAAAATTCCACTTTTCGCACACCGTCCCATGCCTTTGTGTAGGTTTCGCATAATGACCATGAATTCAGCGCTCCAGAACAATAGAAGTGCGTAATTTCGATTTGTTCCTCGTCGCACAAAATTTAGCATAACTTTTGTTTTAAGAAAGCAAATTATACAGAACAAAGCGCATCAGCAAGAAAAATCTTTTGACTTTAATTTGGTAACACATACACACGTTGTTTGAAAAGATTTCACACCTAAATTATTTTTCCCCGACTGTACCATTTTATTTTTTTATACAGACTGTATATGCCAGCACCTTATCATTGGACCACAGAGACATCGCTAAAGTCCTTTTGAAATTTCTTCAATATTTATTTGCAAATAATTTGTATATCTGAACACTTTCATCACTTTAACTTTCATTTCTTTTATGACGTCCAATATACCAAATACCATATACCAAATTGATTTGTTCGTATATTAGAAAATAAAAAAAGACCACATATCTTAAGGGAATGTCATTTTCTTTCTATTTCCTTTCATTTTAGTGTTTTGTGTAATATCCCATTGGAACTATTCCCATTTTAATCATGTTTATTGCGTTTCATAGCGCATTCAGCATCTTGCAAAAGTGAAATGGGCTATGAAAAACAATATTATAATTAAGACCACATGCATATTTACCTGAAATGGCACAATGTACATTAAAAAACCTCCATGAAACCTGTCTGTGTGATTATTAGGAATCTCCTCAATGAGCCTAAAAACAGGAGCAAGGAGAATAAACGAACATTGAAAACATATAAAAATGCCTGTAAATGTATCAATCTAAAGAAAATCTTATCTTAGAATCTAACTGCATTTCCGAATCCCATGAAACTTTTCTTTTTTTTTAACTTTTACTCGTTCATTTTGAATTGTGAGTATTGTCGATTTCATGAAAGTATATACATTATTTCTTCCCCCTTTAGTATCAACTTGCAGGTGTACAAAGCAGCAAAGTATATTAGAATTTCATACTTGGTCAGGACGCCTGCTCAACACTGAAAAGTTTAACATACGATGAAATATAAGTAAATATAGTTTTGATTTGGTCACGGTGTATGCTAACATGTTTTTTTTTTTTTATCGATGAATAAAAAAAAAATCTCAATAATTATACAAATAGTATATGCCTGTAGGCATATATGAAAGGAACAATGTTTATACATTTTTTCCTCGGTTGTATTTGTATGTTATTGTTGTTGTTGTTGTTGTGTGTTTTTTTTTTTTAATCAGAGTTGTTAAAATTATATCCTTGATTGATTTTTCAATCAAAGACTTTTTGTTTACATATTAATTACACTTTAAGTCATTTTACAGGGATACATTAATGAGGGAAACGGCGTAAAAATTCTTCTGAATTGTGCTGAAGGTAGTCTCACATCACTTTTCATTCATGAAAAGATGTGCGTGAGAAATTGTGTGACTATGAGTGTGTTCAATGTCCAGTCTCAAATTTATACGCCAACATGAATCATGATACAAAACGCAATTACAAAACGCTGATATAAAGAAAAACAAAGCGGGTGTTCATTGTCCCCCATCCCCGGTCGTAAAAATAAACATGTTTCAAATCTCGATTCGGAGGAAAATTTTAACGCCGAAAAAGATGCGTTTTGAAACACAATCAGCTTCAATTTTACGACCCTGAGCATCGCGATTGCAACGAAATGCGATACTGAACAGGATTGAGTTTTCAAACGTTTAATGTGCTCTCGCAATGGAAGCTTCCAGTGCAAGTGGAAAAAGGAGAAGATGATTGTTTTTTTAGAGCGGGGAATTTAAAGACGATCGATGTATAAACACGTTTAAATTTTGGACACTGAACGGTGCACCGCTGATCGCGTTTGTGTTTGTGTTTTGTAATTGCGTTTTGTATCATGATTCATGTTGGCGTATAAATTTGAAACTGGACATTGAACACACTCTATAATAGTATAATACTCAAAGTTAGCAATATAAGATCTTAATGTACTAAAGTTTATTTCAGATGACAACTTAAATATTCAAAGCAGCATTTATCTCCCAAAACTAATCAAACTCTTTAACGAGAAAAGCTGATCTCAGGTCAACACTGAGCTTGGGGGTTTTGCTTTTATTTCACTTAAATAAATGTATGGCACTCGAAACTTACTCTGCTAGAGACTGTTGGCCTAAAACTGGAAAGAAAAGTTAAGCAAGTAAAAAGGGTTTGTTGAAATTTTGAAAATCACGTGCATTTTAAATCTTAATAGGAAAACTAACCCTAGACCAATTACCCCCTGTACAACTATCCCGAAAAAATAAGGTTTAGGACAGGTAGCGGACGCAGACCGAAGTCACACAATGAACGTACCGGGCCCATGCGTAAACATAATAGAACCGCTTTTGCCCTAGACAATAGGGCCCCCGAAATGCATTCAATTCGATTTCATATCAATTCTAGTTGTAAACTTAAGAGGAAGAGGGCGCTATCACTTTACGCAAAGCGAAGGCTGCCATATGACATTTTGTAGTTTTTTCACTTTGTTTTTCTTGATTATGGCGAACAACTACCTTTTGCAAAGAAATGATCAGCTTGAATAAATACGCTAAGAGTTGATTTTTTCAAAAATAGGAATAAACTTATTGCAAAGGGAAAAAAAAAGTCCTGTCACTCTGTGTCAATTCGAAATCCTAATCAGATCAAATCCTGTCATTATGGCCAATTTGCTCTCAAAAATAGCTCATACGCCACATAATCATCTCCGGATAACGCATAATTATATTACAGCTTAATGATCAAGCAGTTTTTAAAAGCTTGAATTCTCAGTTTTCCAAAGATGGTACATTCATTCGATTGGTTAAGAAAAAGTCCTGTCACTCATGAAACATTATCACAATAGAATTTTTACTCGATGGGTCGATATTTCGCATATCACATGCATATCGCATGTGGACGGCGTCTTCGCAAGAGGTGAGAAGATCACTACTTATATTCAATATCGTTGCGAACATCAATATATGTGAAATAAAGATTTCTGATTACAACTTCATCACTAATAAGTTATAAGCTTGCCCAAATGTGTATTTCCTCCATCTGGTCTGGAGAATCTATTGACTAACACATGATAAAAGTTCATCAATTTCTTCATCCCACGTACGAGTAGATTGCTGAACCGAACGGACAATTCCATTCCAGCTGGAGGAAGTCTTCTTAAGCGAGTTTTTGTGAGCTAATTTATTATTGCAGCCAGCTGTATAGATTTTGCGCTTCTCAGCCGTATTTCCAACGTAACTTCGTCGCGTCTGGCCTCTTAGATAATGGACGCGCCTTGTTTAATTACGATTTAATGCCGAACATTGGTATACGTTAACTTTACATTTTACATAGAGTAGAATTGATATGTCTTGGATCCGCGCCTGTAGGATTTGGTGTATGGTTAGGGGTCTAGGGGTAATTGTCCTAGAACCTTTTAAATAGTTTAAAGAGATACCCGTATATTTTAAATGATCTCAAAATAATGTATTTTACAATTTGTATGCATTAAACTATCGAGTGAGTAAAAAAAAACTTTACACCTGGAAAAATGTCAATAAAAAGAAAACCTAATTATAATCCCCAAATTATTTTACATATTCTGATAGAGTAACTCCTCCTGCATCGTCTGATACCATTCCTGTATGGTATGTCTTTACGCTTGGATGAACACGACGCATTGTTTGCGAACATGTCAATTTCGAATTGTGCAAGAATGGGAGTAAAATCAAAACAACAAAAATCTAGAAAAAAGCAACTTCATCCTGATTAAAATAGCATAGCTTTTTAACGAAAATTTCTTTCGCTTAATGACTTGGCAGGCGTGCTGTTACACATATTGACTACATTTTGCATGAAAATTAGATTGACTCCTCAAGTAATGCACGAATGAGTACACATCAAAGAGCCACTGACAGACCTAAAAAGGCCTCCTAATACTTTTAAAAAGTGATTATTTTGTCTTTGACGTGTGCTCAATCATGTCTGACTCTACAGATCTATCTCATTTTCAAACAAAATGTATTCAATATGTGTAACAACACCCCTGCCAAATTATTAAGCGGAAGACATTTTCGTTCAAAAGTTATGCTATTTTAATCAGGATGAAGTTGCTTTTTAAATAGCTTTTTGTTGTTTTGATTTTACTCCCAAACTGGCACAATTCGAAATTGACATGTTCGTAAACAATGCGTCGCGTTCATCCAAGCGTAAAGATATAACACACATAATTGGTACCACAAGATGCGGGAGGAGTTACTTTTTAAGAATATGTATAAGGATTTGTGGTTTTCTTTTTATTGACACTTTTCTAGGTGTAAAGTTTTTTCTGACTCACTCGGTATAGTAAGATTTATTAATCATTTTTTCCCGTATATCCATTTTCTTTCTATAATTTATACAAAAACATCCCCCTACATTCGTACCTGAAGGTCTTGGGATACTGAATCTAGGCCTTTCTCGAGGTTCATCTTGTTGCTGTGGCGAGGTGATAGTGTAGATTGGCCTTGCATCACCGCTGCTTGGACCTGGCTCAACACTGCCATCTGTTTCAGAGCCATCATTAGAAGCATTTCCAGATGGTCCTGGGTGTGGGTATTGATAATAACTCCATTTATTTTAAAGGAGGGAGCATCTTCCGTTCAATGCATTTACATGTATGCTTGCATGCAAGTCATGTTAGTCTACTCCTACATAAAACTTTGAATAGCCCTTTGGCAGCATATATTAAATAAAGGGTTTTGGGGGAAAAAAGAGACAGGGACATTAGTATCATCTCCTCCCCCCCCCCCCCCCCCCCCCCCCACAAACACACATATACATCTTTCATATGATTCCTTGGTTCCCTATAATTACAATTAATCTTGGGTCCATGACATTTGCTCCGGCGACAATTTCTCCAATGTAAATTTCATACACTAATCAAATGAATAACCTTAACCCTGTACTTAACACTATACCCCTACCCTAAACCTACATCGAATGGGGCGGTCACAAATCGCCGTACCTTCGACGTGCAACTCCCTACGATGTATTTCGTAGAAAAGTTGTGCAGCGCACGTTCCATGCATGCACGTTGCCTGTACGACATGCAGGAAATTTTTACAATACCCTTACTACAGAAACGCAGGAATCGCAGAAGTTGATCCAGTACCTGTTCATGCATTGTGCATACAACGCAGGCTACGTTGCATGCACGTGCTAAGTAGGCTACGGCGAGTTGTGACCGCCGCATTGAACGACATGAAGCCTGGGGTAATTGTCGTCTGAACATTTGTCGCTTCCCGCACAATCTTACCTTGGGGCGTTTGTCTTCTTCTTATGGCTAGGTTAGTTGCATGATTATTCCTCTTCCACCAATACACGTACAAACAGATTACTGCTATAACGGTACAGATGTAAACGACCGAGGCACCAACAACTATGATAGAAGAGTCTGTAAACAAACCAAAATATCAAAATTTAATTTGAATGACAAAGAACCATAAATGAGGGTAAATACGTGCGGTGACGTTTTTAATTGATTACCGGAAAATAATGATATCATTTTTATACCACCCCTTAGAAAACATAAAAATGAATATGTAGAAGAGGAAAAGGTGGAACTTTAAAAAAAAACCTTGGATATTTTGTTTTTGTTTTTGTTACCTTTACACTGTTTCCCTTGATAACCGAATTGACATTCACAACGATAATCCCTGATTCGATCCACGCATGATCCACCACGGGAGCAAGGAGAGTCTTGACAATCATTTCCATCTATATGAAAAGAATTTTGAATAAGAAAATAGAAATCCATGGAGAGTTTTTTAAGCTATGGTTTATGGCAGATAGACGGATTCGTACTGGGTCAATGTTAAAAAAAAGGGGGAACCTTTACCATCGGGAAGGGATACAAATTGTCGGAAAATCTGTAAATTTGCATGACATGACTGTATGCGTGGATTTTGCTTATTTTTTATTTACATTTATATAACATATTTATGTATATCTAATTCTTTTCTTCTTTTTAATCTTTATTTTTGGTCTAAAACATTTTTAGGCAAGCGCATAAAGATATTCCATGAAATATCTGACATTCAATCGTAAACTTAGATCGTAGCCATTTTCATGCTAAAAGTGTAAAAAGAAGAGAATAACACTTAGATGATGAAAATGTATGTTATTGTATGATAACAGATGCTTCGTCAAAAGTGCTCAATAATCAAAATTCGAATTCCTAACCTTGACTCCCAACCAGGCACTATACATGGGCTTATGCTAAAGTGTTAGCGTTTGTGGCGCGGCGCGGCGCGCTGAAAAGTGGAATATATCACGAAAAAAAAATAAGGTGTCTTTAAAGCGTCCTACGAAAAAAGGAAAGATTCTGGATCGATTTTTGTGAAATTTTTGAACATGATTATCATTTTTCGACTCGAGACTGTTTAACTAAGCCCTTGTGTGGGGTTAGTGTGCATGTGTGTGTGTGTGTGTGTGTTTGTGTATGTCAAAAATTGTGTGACTATAGTTCCAAAACGATGAAAGTTCGGTCGTTCCTGTTTACGGCTATCGGCAGCTATGACATCAGCAGCAATCAGAATCGCGATGGTCTAGTCCTGGTCCACGTTCACATTGTTTAAATGCGAATTTCAATATGAATTTATCATGAAAGTATAATGGCAGTATTAAAGCCTTATGTTAGGTCACGGCTCTATATGTTCAAATTAAGAAAATTCTAAAACTTTTCTACCATTATTTTGCTAGTAAATTTACAACACTTGTTTGGGTCCCAGATTCGAGTCCCAGCCATGCATTAATTTCTTTCCGCAAGAATTCATCCATATTGTTGCTGCACTCGATCCAGGTACAGGTGAGAGTGTAAAATAACTACTGGAATTGTTTAGACATCCTTAAATTGGCAACATATTATCTAATTACATATCGATTCCAGCCGTTAATTGCTTATTTTAAAAACTATTTGACACATTATCGACAACTTGAGCCAATTTTGATTAAGAATAATTGATAAATATGTAGGCCTAGAAGTAGAAAGGAAAATTCTAATGCTTGCCAATTTAGAGGATGAGAAATATAAGTTTGATTCTAAAACAAAAGTCCTGTCCCGAATGAGCCAATTCAAGAAATAAGGGCAATACCTGGTGCTTAATTTGTTTCACTAATTCCCAAAACATACAAACATGCAGTAGGCCTACACACACACACACACACACCCACACACACATCACACACACAAACACCCACAAACACACACAAACACCCGCACACACACACACACACACACCACACACGCCTACACCACACATACGTGCCAAAACAATTCTGAATCTTTTCCTTTTTTTGTAGGACGCGCTTTAAAGACACCTTATTTTATCTGTCCGTCGAATTATATTCCATCTTTTAACGCGACCGCGCGCGCGCCAGGCAACGCGATCACAGAATTTAGGCAGTAAGCCTCTATACATGTACCCTAAACTTGACATCCTGGACTTGCCTGAAAATTCAAATTACAACCAATTATCAATTATTTAACCATGTTAATCTTTATTTTTCGTGATAAGGCATAGAACAAACGTTACCGGAGTTGTATTGTCTCACCACTGCTTCCAACAAAGCAAAATTAAGAATGACACAACACACACACACACACACACACACACATACACTCAGCACCCACATATACACACGCACACACACATACACACACACACAAGTATCAAAATGATGGCGACATATAACTTCACCTGCACTGAATCTCATTTGGTATCCAACGCTGTTATTTTTAAGCATCTTGACATGAATCCAAGCCGCCGATCCATTAAAAGACCATTGGTTGGAAACATGGCCGTGATGTGTGTCTCCATGGCACAATTCATTCTCAAATCGACCACCGTTTGGTATTTCATCTCCGTATCCAAAGAACAAGCCATCTTCACTATCTAAGTTGCATAATTCAAAGGTAACGTTGATGGTTTGAGCTCCATGGACCCGGATCAAATAGAAGCATTCCCTGTCGTGATTAGAACCTCCCCTAGTGGATGTCTTTACATCCGTGTAGGTATACACATTTCCAGCACTGCACGTATCTTTAAATGAGAAATAATTCATGGTTAATGACTTAAGAGGACAAAAAAAATAACATACGGAAGACAAAGGCCTGAGTAATTAATGTTAGGCTGTACATTATTTTTTAAATTATTGAAGTACCTAATAGTGGTGGCTATATGCACTTTAATTTGTTCTCCTTCACTTTTTAGATTTTTATTATTTTTATTAGGCTGTACATTATTTGTTAAATTAATGAAGTACCTGATAGTGGTGGCTATATGCACTTCAATTTGTTCTCCTTCACTTTTTAGATTTTTATTATTTATCAATTTTTTACGGAGACCATTAGGAACAGTGGGAAAAGTTGTGAAAAGGGTACACCTTTATATTATATCTTAGATTGGCTACCTGTGAATTCTTTTATCAACAGTTCATAGTAGATTTGACAAGGAATCTTAGGTAATTTGATTTGATTTTTAAAAAAAAACTAAATCTTCTTGAAATTTAAAGTTTCACATAAAGAGGTGTGTGTGGCAAATAAAAAGTTGAAAAATAGGGATGTAAAATTACCAATGCAAGATTATCAACTCCAAGCATTCCCCATTTGTTCAAGTCTTTTAACAAACAGGCATATGATTGAAATATAAATATGAACGTAGAAAACATTAATTAAAGGCTTACGCTTATCTTCAGGAAGTCTTGTCTCACAATTTTTGCCTTGCCATCCATCCAGACAGAGGCATGTGTAATACCCGTATGAACCACCCATGCAAGTTGCTCCATTTCGACAGGGATCATTGAAGCAATCTGTACATTATGAATATAACAATTTTCATTTTGATAAGTCACTTTTTTTTCTTTTTTTTATTTATTATTATTATTATTATTCTTCCGTGACGGAATAATCATAGTTAGATTTTCCTGCGACTCATGAGACGTTGTGGAGACTCGGGAGACGTTTCTGAGATATCCCTGAGACGTCTCCGCGACTGTCTCTAAACCTACTCAAAATCCGTCTCAAGCCGTCCCAAACTAGTCTCAAATCCGTGTCATAGCAAGTGAGATACCACCATAGTTGAAGTATATATTGTATCAGATATTTGTAATATCAGTTACATGTGACCAAGGGTCACGTGTGTTATTTCAAAAGAGATTGTATTGCCCATTTTTAAATACAATAGGTTGGATAGACAATGTTGTTTGCTTATATTGGCGTGAATAAACATGAATTGCATATGCACAGGAAACCACTGACAAGGGTATCTCATAATGCAATGAAAACATGCTGCACGATGATACTTAAACTACTTTTAATGAAAGGTGGGATCTCACTTCGCGGACACGTCACCGTTACAGAAGAAATATCATAGATATGAACATCTTCGATTTTCCCTCCACTCATGAGACGTCGCAAGGACTCAGAAGACGTATCTGAGACTTGTCCACGACTAATCTCAAACCCGTCTTAAACCCGTCTAGTGGCATGTGATATACTACTATTAGAATAAACAAATACACTCTCTACTCACTGGTATTGCAACATAGCTAAAATGCTATACTTTCCAATTTTACAAAACTTTTGTCACATTTTACCCATGGCCAGAGATTTGTCGAAAATGTTTGTATATTCTGGAAGAGGAGACTTGTCCCCTTTCATTCCTGAAAGCAGTAAATACCCAGACCAGGGCATTTTTTAAACATGGGGGTAACAAAAGGACAAAGGCCTCCAAAAAATGAAATTGGGGGACGTTGGGATTATCAGTGAATAAAATCATGAAATATGTTTCTTTTTTTTAATGTACTTTTAGACGCAGACGAAAGAAACTGCTATTTAACATATAATGTCAATTTATAATTAGACTGTTACCACAACCTTATTGTCACTTGTATATTATATTGTGTATGTATGTTTGCTACGAAAATAATTATATTATAGAAATGTTTCTTTTACCAGATAAGCATTTATTACCTTGTACAATGTATACATATTATCTAGGTTAACGATGAGAGTATAATGAACAATACCACTACGTGTTTTTTCTCCTTTACTTTTTATTTCTTTTCTTATGTTGACTGGTCATGATTAAGTATTCATATCCGTTCTCTATTCATTACCACATATCATTGGGGCCTACAGCTCTACAAGCTTGCTTTCATGTAGGTCCCATCATGTTTCTCTTAATGTAATTTCTACTCCATATTGGCCATTTATACCCTTATGTGATTTTATTTATACATATATATATATATATGAAGAATTTGTTACCAAAAGGGACTAAATCCACTTTTGTAACTTCAGAGTAAATGGCTTTTCTTTGCCGGATTTTGTACAGGCGTCTATGGAAAATTGAAATTAAAAGTTGCAATTTCTGGAAGTTGCAATGAAAATTTAGGTAAGTTATTTTGCTCACAGATGGGTACGTACCTGAACAATGTCCTGATATCAATAACTCAATTTTCATCAAAAGTGGATTTAGTCCCTTTTGGGAACAAGCTCTTCATATATATATATATATATATATATATTTTTTATTATTATTATTATTTTGTTCAATGAAAATTTCTCCGAAAACCGTATACATGTTTCGTGTACATGTATAACTGCTGCAAATTAGAAATAGTCATAAGGAACCATCACAAAGGCTAATTTAAAAAACACCACGCAAAGAAGAAAAATTCTTTAACGTCGTTGCTAATGAGGATACGTGCAAAAATCAGAGGTCGTGAATATCCAGAACAATGTAATAAAAGTGGAAATTTTCGATTGCTTTTGTATCTACACTATATTTACTACAAAGTAACAACTGTAATTGGGGAATTCGGTGGGATAAAATTGCATTAATACCGGACTAAAATTTTCCTTGGCAACAACAGAACTAAATTTATCTTCTCCGGATGTTGCTCTTTATGTCTGCCATTGTAGTGATAACTTTTTGGCCATTATTAATTTGCCACAATTGAATAAATAGAAACATGTAACGGTTTGCGGAGAATATGACTCCTACTAAATAACTTATATTCACTGATATCTCAAACTACAAAATCTTTTAGCTGTAATGGGGAATTTTCAGTGGGATAAACTTGCATTAAATCGTCATTTCAATACCAGACTAAATTTCCTTGGCAACAACAGAAAATAAATTATTTCTCCGGATGTTGCTCTTTATGTCTGCCATTGTTAGTGATAACTTTTGGCCATTATTAATTGCCCAATGATAATTGAAACAGTTAACGGTTTGCGGAGAAATTATGGCTCCTACTAAATAATTTTATTCACCTGATATCTCAACCTACAAAATTTTAAGCTTAATTGGGGAATTTCAGTTGGGATTAAACTTGCATTAATCGTCATTCCATACCCAGACTAAAATTTTCTGGGCAACAACAGAAATAAAATTTATCTTCCCGGATGTTGCTCGTTTTGTCTGCCATTGCAGTGTAACTTTTTTTGGCCATTTATTTTAATTGCCACAATGATAATAGAAACATGATAACGGTTTGCGGATAAATATGACTCCTCCTAAATAATTTTATTAACTGATAATTCTCAACCTCTTAAAATTTCATTTTCGGGGCCTTTGTTCTTTTGTAGCCCCTTGTTTTTAAAAAATTGTCCGGTCTGGTCATCACTGCTCTCAGTCTCTCTTTCAAAATATACAAAAACATTCGACAATCCTGGCCATGAATGAATATTACAACACAATAAAAGACTTGAAAAATCGAGGAAAAAAATTATAGATTTAGCTATGTTACAATTAACCAATAAAGTAGTGCATCAGCTTGATGTTCATAATGGTTTAGGGCAAGTCCAAGCTATTTTGCAACTCTGTCCCACGCGTTACTGACGAATAATTTACCATAACTTAATTATGAAATGATACGTCTCAATTATTTTTGATTTTGTGGGTAAAGGTACAAAACCCTTCCCCAAAACTTAAAAAATAATCGAAATGCATCATTTTATAATTAAGTTATGGTAAATTATTCGTCAGTAACGCGTGGGACAGAGTTGCAAAATAGCTTGGACTTGCCCTTTATTTAAAATACGAAATACGAAGAGGAAAGTAAAAGAAAGAAGCATCCGTGTTATCTTCCTTTCGGTTGAGGAAGATCGGACTTAAATCTTAATATCGAAAGGATCAACATGTCCCTGACATTAAACGCAATTGCAATTTCAAATAGAATCTGGTTGAGTAATTTGTCCAATTTCGTAATTGCAGTGGTTTAGCTATGCGTTAATGTGTTCTGTGAGAGGTTTTAACACCTTACACCGTACCATTGCGAGGGTTTCTTCTTTTGATATAAATGCTTGATAAGGATAACGTATTACTTTTAATTAGAATTCATGAAAATGATTTTGAACTTTTTTTTTTTTTTTTTTTTTTTTTTTAGGTCAAATAACAAGAATTACTAATTTGATCCCCAATTTCGTTTACCATTTAATAATAATAACAATAAAGTCATTTTTTATAGAGCATAATAAAACAAGTTATCTATGCGCTTTCTGCTACATAATTGAAGACAACACGCACCTTTTAGAAATAATATCTATCTCAAAATCGATTTTAGGATATAAAACATGAAATAATGATATGAATAACAAAGTTAAAACTCACCATTTGTAGCCCCTCCGAAAGTTATACATAAATGTAGAAGAAGATGGAGGATTGCGAACGTGGTTTCCGTCACGCCCATCTTTCTTCAATCCCCCAAAATAAAAATAACAGCCTTTAAAAAGGCTTTCTTTTCATCCCCAATTTACACATAGCTTTGAGAATGAGAATTCCAAATTTTTACAAATCTAGTCACATCCTTCCAGCTTTAGCAAATTTGTTCATGCATTTTCAACTTCTCTTCACAAACTCAGACTCCCAAATGATTGCACAATCTGAATAAAAGTGTGAGAAATTCTTCTGACCTAGGAAATGTAGGAAAGAGCAACAACTTTTTCATGCATGACGTACTAACGTTCCACATATCTTTCTCGCTCTCCTTTATTTTTCTTGCCACTACAGCGATTGTTTCTTTAAATAACCAAAGGTTCTATAACAATATCTCTTCAAGTTTGTGTCTTTTACTATCCTATCCTTATTCCAACTTTCTTCACAACTCATAGATTTGTTTGTTTGTTTTTTGTTTTTGTTTTTTGTCTTTTGTAATTTCAACACTTGTATAGCCGTGATCATCACCATATTGTATTTTTCCCACGAATTTCGTTGTAATCATGTAACCGAAACGAATGAGGAAAAAAAGAATGAACTAGATTTATTGAAACATACAATTAACAGGAAAATCACTTCCTTCCATATTATAAGCGAGAGTGGGATCTGTTCATCTACGCACAAATCACCATTTTATCAAACCTATATATCGCGTGGAAAGACAATGTGATCAATTTGAAGAGATAAATGATACTCTACACTGTAAAAAAAAAAATACAGCAAAGTGATGTCAGCAGAGTCGCCATATAAAAATGTACAGTTTTGCTGTAAATTTTTCCCTTAAGAATTGATGAAAGAGAAGGGAAAATATCATTAGAGTTTTATAGCATACGTATTTGGTTAAAACGGAACAAATGTGTTACTACTGATGTATATTTTGTATTTCTCACGTAATTATTGCAGGAAAATTTACAACAAAAACTGTTTTTTGAATTCATATGGCGACTTCTGACAGCAATTGCTGTAAAAATAATTATATTTTTACGTGTATACAAACTAATTAATATAATACAGATAGAGCATCGGATCAGCATATGCATCCATTCTTCAGTACCTTTCACAAAACTTCTTTCTCAATGTAAAACGCTATCACATGGATTTCTCCCCCCCCCCCAAAAAAAAAAAAAAACAAACAACAACAACAACAACCAACAACAACAACAACAAAGAGGAAAACAAAGGGGAAGAAAAGAAAAGAAAAAGAGTAAATATAATTTTAATATTAAAACAATACTAAATAGCAAAGAAAATTAAAACAAAGGCAACAAAAAAAATAAAAAATTAGGGCTATATCCCTTCCTGAATGGACAAAACGCTCCCTCAATTTGATAACCAGGGCCTAATAACTATGCCCTCCTCTAGAGGCTGAACACGGGCCTCCGTCACCTTACTATTCTTACACAAACCTACTGATTTACGGCAATGTTTAAAGGATGGTGCCAAATTATACCCCCCCCCCTTCCCAACAAAAAAATGTCACTGCATTCCATATAAGGCGTATCCCCTTCGTTTATGCTTTAATATCTTGAACAGTTCTTGACAGACTGCTCGGAGCCACGCTGGTGACAATTTGGACACCATCTATAAAGACCGGACTATTAAATATAATTGAGAGAGTAAAGGGGGATCCCCTCAGATAGTCTACCTCTAAATTCTAGTTAATATAGTTGATGGAAGGGGGAGAATTCTTGATTGACCTTACTCCTACAGCTAATATATGATGACCTTTTTGATGGCCGAGAGCTAGAAAAATTAAACGGGAAGTTTTTTTAGAGACCCCAAAATATAGGTGTATGCATCTTGAATTTGCATAACTACGGTAATCAAAATGCAATCTTGTAAAAACCCTTGATATGTAATGTAACATAGTATGTATTTACCAATTTTCTATTGCATCAAATGATTTTATATACAGTGGTGGCCAAAATTATTAGAACACCTGAACCTACACAAAGTCTATGGGATTATCAATGCCCTAGTTCATTTGCCGAAATCAGATTCAAGATATCTTTTGTATGCCATGAGCTTTCATTACTTTTTGGCATAGGGTCTTACGTATATGTTGATACCAAATTTATATATTTTCGACCATCTGGTAATGCGCAGCATTAAGAAGTGTTGCGCTATGCGCTTTTGGTTTCCCCATAAACTTGTGTATTAAACATGTAGTCCAAATGCAAAAAAGTAAAATGCCAATTACATATGCCGACTGCTCAAATAGTATTTCAGGTAGAAGTATGAAACTTAGCAGGCTTATTTATTCTAATATACCTCAAATATATTCTAAGTTTCAGCAAATTTGGTCAAATGTGGAGGGTGGATTCGCCCCCACTCTTGGTGGTGAGATGACCAAAATAACCATGCCCATTGAAGGTTAAGACATTTTTTTTTTAAATTTAATGAGGACACTCCTTGTAAATGTATATTTTTTAAAAGGAAATTTCGTGAGCAATTCAAATATGTTGAAATATTAAGTGTCATTGGAACAATGGACTTAAAATAGGGGCACTGAATTAAAAAATTGGGGCCCTTCAAAAATAATTTAAAAATCCCCACATATGATGTAACTACTTCACCCTGTGTTGTTATGAATGCCATTTTTGACATCCTCAGGAAATTTCCTTTCAGAATATATATACTTTAGTAGGGAGAGGCTTAAAATGTTTAACGTTATGACACTTTGATCCTGA
>CALNVZ010002974.1:30552973-30565318 GCA_940671915.1 Paracentrotus lividus | reverse complement strand
AAAGGCCAGATTTTTCAAAATTTCAGTTGGTGGCTGTAACATTAAAAGGGCGACTTGGGGCGAGTTCCCAACGCATGCATGGGGTGGTTATTAGTTTTAAAAGCATAATGATGATATTCGAGACATTCCAAACCATTTATAGGTATTCAAATGGTCAACTGAATAACAAATATTAAATCATTTAAATATGCTTGGTGTTCTAATAATTTTGGCCACCACTCACTGTACATCTATCCTCCTAAAGCTTTTTCTTTTGTGTCACTTGTCCTCATTTGCGATTCTGTTGAAGTTTGCCAAAATAATTCCCCCTTACAAAAGCGATGTGACACAGTTGTTCTAACCGGACCTTGTGTCTAATCTATGTAGAAGTAGTTAACGATAAAGGCATTTATGCAATTATCTCAGCATATTTATGCATTCGTTATCATACTCCTAGTCTGAGTAGTATTAAAAAAAACTTATTAAAAAAAACAACATATTTTGAGGAGCTTTAAGGTTCACCATGTGGTTAGTCCTGAGAAGGAATTTTTGAGAGAGTAGAAGAGGGAATGGAGAGTTACAGAAAGTAGAAAATTGATAGGCGAGATAGAGAGTGGAGAATAGAATTATTAGAGGTGTTCTTTTTTTTCTTTCTTTTTTCCCCCTCCTAGGGCATTTTATTTGCTTAAATATTTGAACAATGAAATTGAACATAATACAATGCATAACATACAAACACAGTATAATTTTGAACAAAGTATATTACATCATGAAAATATATTTACATTAAACAAAAATAAGTATCAAGATCTGGAAATCTTATTACTAAACGATAAGAATTTTTTCGAAATTTATCAAATTTTTAATCAAATTTATGTGTTTTGTTTTCCATTATATTAATTTGCCTCTCATTTTTGTAACATTTTCTTATACATTGTTTAATTGTCTCAAAAGTAGGTATGGTTTTCTTTATACGAGCAGAGTATAATTGTTGTTTTGTCCAAATTATTAAACAATTTAAAGCATCGTTTCTTTTTTTCTATGGAACCAAACAAAACATGTACAACAGAAAGATCTTTTCTAAAGCTTGTTAAATTGTATAACCAGTCTATAAATCGTCCCCAGATAAGATTTAAAATGGACAGAGTTTTCTTCTTCCCTTCCACAAAAGGAGCATTTTGCATCTAAAGTTATTTTCATCTCTACAAGATCCTTATTCAGCGCTCGACCTGCCTTTGGCCGGCCCTGAGGAGCACCCGGATATCCCGAACCTTGGTGCGTTGTGCTCTCGGCACCTACCAAGCGGGTTCTCGCTTCCTTATCTAAGTTAAATATTTACCTTTTTCGACTACTCAAGCGCTTGCCTCCGTCTCTAGTAAATCACAGGCGCCCGGCGAGTTTGATTCTGAATGACGCTGATTATTGTGCGGGGTTTTCCCAAACTGTCTTCCAGGAGCTAATTTGTCCATGCATTTTGCGTCTACAAATGATTTGCTTTTTTCAAGCAAATAATTTTGTATTATTAATTCGTTATGGCTCGACTTAAAATCGTCATTTCTACATTGATGCGAAGAGGATTTGTCAAAAATTACTGTTTGCGAAAGAGTCGTCACTGCCAAATAAAATCGTCATGCTGGCCAAGTTTGCTATTTTTGTCAACACAGTGAATCTTGTGGAACTAGTGCTACCGATCCAATTGGTATGTATACCTACTATGAGTTTGTCATTTCACAGTTATATCGCAAAACAAATTAATTTTACCCCATTGACGAATTAATCCGGCCTTGTGACAAAGTTATCTTTTCAGTGTATGCTACCGGCGACTTGTGCTAATTCTATTGCTTTTATAGGTATTCAAATGGTCAACTGAATAACAAATATTAAAATCATTTAAATATGCTTGGTGTTCTAATAATTTTGGCCACCACTCACTGTACATCTATCCTCCCTAAAGCTTTTCTTTTTGTGTCAACTTGTCCTCAGTTTGCCGAATTTCTGTTGGAAGTTTGGCAAAATAATTCCCCCTTAGCAAAAGCGATGTGACACAGTTGTTGTTTTTATAGCATTTTTCCCCCTCGTGAATGAAAATACACTTTTTCTATTCTTATTTACTCAATACTGGGACTTTGTTTTTCTTTTGTTCACTTTTCTTTCATAGGATGCGAAATACATTGTTTATTTTGCAAGTGTACGTCATCCATTCAACCTCTTATCTTTTATAGGGATTTCAAATAGTTATACTGAATACTCTATGAATGTTGTTCTGATATAATGCATGTCTTAATTGAGTGTGGCTTACGTATTTGATTTTCCATTTTCGATTTTGTCGAAAGTACGAGGATTCTGTCAGTTTTTCTTTCAATATATTGGAATCTATATTAATGGATTTTAACAAAACAGATCGAGTGTTCCTGATATATCTAATCATATGCAGCATTGTGTTTAATACAGAAGCCTTGAATGGTATGTATGTTGTTCAAAGCTTTGATCAGTAAGTTAATTAATATATACATCTATATCCTGTTTAAGATAAAATCGAGAATCAAACTTTAAGAAACAGACATGTAATAAAAACTCTGAGAAGTGCGGCTTTTTGTCTTTGTGTGAATTACATCTCTCAATATTCATATCAATTATTTTACTTGTGATTAATGAGAAAATATATTGAATACGATTAATTGCATATTTAGATATGTGTAGCTTTTAAAAAATATATCAGACAGACATGATAGGTATGACAGTGATTCCTAACTACACTGAAAAGATAACTTTGTCAATTGACAAATATAAATTTTTCATTAATGTGGTTTAATTTAACAAATTAATAAATTTGTCATACCAAAGATTTGTCATTATAGATTTGTCATGCACCATAACATGACGAATTTTAATTTGTCATGAAAAGTGGTCTAATTTGACAAACCTTTTTCAAAGTTTGTCATTGCAACATTTTAATTCCTCATTCTCATTTTTCAATTTGTTTTTTTCATTCATCAATTTGTACTGCATTTTGACGTTAATTTGTCATGTAACAGTCAGAAAACACACCTGTAATAAACAAACAATACAGATGGTTAATATTTTTGTCAGTTTTAATAGAACCTCGAAATTCCTGAGGAAACAAATTCAAAATACATCAAATCCAGTCAAAACTTGTCAGCAAGTAACATTTTATAAAATATTTACTTAGTTTATTTACTTAGAAGAGAGCGCCAGTACGCTGCCTTCAAAACATCCGCTCAGGATGAAACGCAGCCGCTCGACCTGCCTGGCCAGGCCCGAGAGCACCCGGATATCCCGAACCTTGGTGGTTGTGCCTTCGGCACCCTACCAAGCGGGTTCTCGCTCCTTATCTAAAGTAAATATTTACCTTTTTCGATCTACTCAAGCCTTGCCTCGCGCAGCTAAATCACGGCGACCGGCGAGTGATTCGAAGACGCTGATTATGTGCGGGGTTTTCCAAACTGTCTTCAGAGCTAATATTGTCATGCATTTTGCGTCAACAAATTGATTTGTTTTTTCAGCAAATAATTTGTATTATAATTCGTTATGGCCGACTTAAAATCGTCATTTCTACATTGACTGCGAAGAGGATTTGTCAATTACGGTTTGCGAAAGAGTCGTCACGCAAATAAATCAGTCATGCGCAAGTTTGTTTTTTGTCAACACCAGTTGAAACTTTGTAATAGTGCCGATCAATTGGTTATGTATACTACCATGAGTTTGTCATTTCACAGTTATATCGCAAAACAAATTATTTTACCCCGATTGACGAATTAATCCGGCCTTGTGACAAAGTTATCTTTTCAGTGTATGCTAACCGGACCTTGTGTCTAATCTATGTAGAAGTAGTTAACGATAAAGGCATTTATGCAAATTATCTCAGCATATTTATCATTCGTTATCATACTCCTAGTCTGAGTAGTATTAAAAAAAACTTATTAAAAAAAACAACATATTTTGAGGAGCTTTAAGGTTCACCATGTGGTTAGTCCTGAGAAGGAATTTTGAGAGAGTAGAAGAGGGAATGGAGAGTTACAGAAAGTAGAAAATTGATAGGCGAGATAGAGAGTGGAGAATAGAATTATTAGAGGTGTTCTTTTTTTTCTTTCTTTTTCCCCCTCCTAGGCATTTTATTTGCATTAAATATTTGAACAATGAAATTGAACATAATACAATGCATAACATACAAAACAGTATAATTTTGAACAAAAGTATATTACATCATGAAATATATTTACATTAAACAAAAATAAGTATCAAGATCTGGAAATCTTATTATAAACGATAAGAATTTTTTCGAAATTTATCAAATTTTTAATCAAATTTATGTGTTTTGTTTTCCATTAATTATTAATTTGCCTCTCATTTTTGTAACATTTTTTATACATTGTTTAATTGTCTCAAAAGTAGGTATGGTTTTCTTTATACGAGCAGAGTATAATTGTTGTTTTTGTCCAAATTATTAAACAATTTAAAGCATCGTTTCTTTTTTTCTATGGAACCAAACAAAACATGTACAAAGAATATTTTCTAAAGCTTGTTAAATTGTATAACCAGTCTATAAATCGTCCCCAGAATAAGTATTTAAAATGGACAGAGTTTTCTTTTCTTCCCTTCCACAAAAGGAGCATTTTGCATCTAAGTTATTTTCATCTCTACAAGATCCTTATTCAAATATAATATCTCATTTAGTATTCTTTGTTGACTGAGTCCTGAAAGGACAGTGAACCAGATGAGAATACGAGGAAGGCTTGAAGTAGTAGTAGTAGAAGAGCACCCCCCCTCTCTCTCTCTCTCTCTCTCTCTCTCTCCCCCCCCCCTCTCTCTCTCTCTCTCTCTCTCTCTCTCTTCCTTTGAAATTATATATTATATATATATATATATATATATATATATATATATATATATTATATATATATATATATATATATAGATATATATATATCTATATATATAGCTATATGCAGCAATGGAAATACCCACATGACAAACAACCCGGGGTTGGGCATCCCCGGGGTGACCAACCCCGGGTAGAAAGGAAACTTAATCATTTTTCGCATGTATACAGTATCATTACACAGTAGCATGATATTTACAATAGGGCCTGCTAGTTTCCATCGTAATCTCCATAAGCATTTGGTAGTCATTGCCTTCATGATATCAATTTCGTCAACTACAAAAGCTGTACAAGCTGTCAAGCAAATGTAGTTTAATTATATTCAGTTGCTTTGAATGTCGAATTCAATGTTTGATCAAAACTCCTTCGTTTATTGATCTCTCTTGTTGGTCAATACAATAATGAAAATAACACAAGGGGGAATTTTGGTTATGTGGAACAGCCGAAAAGTTGGTATAGCCTTTATCAAGGCGATAACTTTAAGTAATATACGTCTACCCTGGTTGACAAAATGGCCCCATAGACAACTCTGGTTGACATGAACAAACTAAAATCTAACGTTAGATGTGATATTGACATGTTGGCATTGGGTTGTCTACCCTGGGTTGACCAAATGGCATCATAGACAACCCTGGGTTGACAACAAACGAAAATCTAGAAGATGCTTGTGATATAGACAGTTGGCATTGGTGTCTACCCTGGGTTGACCAAATAGCATCATAGACAACCCTGGGTTGACAACAAACTAAAATCTAACGTTAGATGTGATATTGACAGTTGGCATTGTTGTCTACCCTGGGTTGACCAAATGGCATCATAGACAACCCTGGGTTGACCAAATGGCATCATAGACCACTCTGGTTTGACAACAAACTAAAATCGTCATCCTTAGAGCAGTGTGCCATTTTTAGTTTCACGTAAGTTAAAGACTAACTTTCATATGTCCCTGTAACGGTAGATTCAGTCGATGGCTTGCTTCAAAAAAAAATCCAGTTCAGGAAAACTAAAGTTAGATGCAGCTACACAGCGCAGTACACCACGGCCACATTCTGCACAACACACTCAGTCAGCGAGCTCGCAAGCTCAGCTAGCTAGCTAGAACTACGGTACCGTACCACTAGCAAAGAACCTGCGTAGCACTATCGCTGCTAGCGCGAGCATGCAACCCATCTAGCTCCTTGCTGGAATTAGTCTACAATGTACGTATAAATAAGCGCGCAATTTCCAATCGCTACCTATAGCGCCTTTGAATAAGGCTATATCGTTTACGAATACCTTTTTCGGCTGTTCTAATAACCGAAATTGCCCCCTAATGCTATTTTCGTATTATATCGACCATGAAGCGAAGAGCAATCGAACATTGAATTAGACATTCAAAGCAACTGAAAAATTCATTTCAACTAAAGTTCTTGTCGTCTTGTACAGCCACATCAAATAATAGATCTATGCAGTTGATGAAATTGATATCATGAAGGTGATGACTACCAAATGCTTTCGGAGATTACGATGGAAAACTAGCATGCCCTATTGTAATGCTACTGCATGTGTAATGCTACCTGAGAAAAAATGACTAAGTTCCCTAGTCTACCCAGGGTTGGTCACCCCGGGGGTGCCCAACCCCGGGTTGTCTGTCATGTGGGTATTTCCATGGCTGCATATAGCGATATATATATATACCGAGTGAGTAAAAAAAAAAACTTTACACCTAGAAAAATGTCAATTAAAAGAAAACAAATTTATAAATCCTAAATTATTTCACATATTCTATAAGAGTAACTCCTCCCGCATCTTTTGGTACCATTTTTTGTGTGGTATGTCTTTACGCTTGGATGGACACGACGCATTGTTTGCGAACATGCATATTTCGTATTGTGCCAGCAATGGCCAGGGTGGGGATGAAATTGAAACAACAAAAGCTGACAAAAAAGCAACTCCATCATGAATAAAATAGCATAACTGTTTAACGAAAATCTCTTCCGCTTATTAACTTGGCAGGGGTGTTGTTACACATATTGACTACATTTTGCATGAAAATTAGACTGACTCGTCAAGTAATGTACGAATGAGTACACATCAAAGAGTAAATTGCCACTGACAGACCTAAAAAGGCCTCCTAATACTTTTGAAAAGAGACCATTTTGTCTTTGACGTGTGCTCACTCATGCCTTACCCTACCGATTTATCTCATTTTCATACAAAATGTAGTCAATATGTGTAACAACACCCTTGCCAAGTTATTAGGCGGAAGATATTTTCGTTAAAAAGTTATGCTATTTTATTCATGATGGAGTTGCTTTTTTGTCAGCTTTTGTTGTTTTAGTTTCATCCCCTTCCTGGCACAATTCGAAATTTGCATGTTCGCAAACAATGCGTCGTGTTCATCCAAGCGTAAAGACATACCACACAGAAAATGTTACCAGAAGATGCGAAAGGAGTTACTCTTTCAGAATATGTTAAATAATTTAGGGTTTATTAATTGGTTCTCTTTTTATTGAAATTTTTCTAGGTGTAACGTTTTTTTTTTACTCACTCGGTACATATATATATATATATATATAAGTGTAAGAGAATACACGTACAACAGCAAATGGGCAACTCTTTTTTATTTAAATTTTGAAAGAAATGGGTGAAGAGAATAATAGTTGACGTAGCTTAAATCAAAATTCCCCATATCCTCCCTTTTTGGATAATTTGTTCGTGAGATCGAAAAAATGTCTCCGCCGGGAATCGAACCCGGGCCTCCAGGTTGAGAATCTGTTTATCTGACGGTCAATCGGATTGGGTCTGCCCGAGCCACTAACCAGTCTCTGTGGTCTAGTGGTAAAGGCACCGGTGTTCAAAGCTGGAGGCGCGGGTTCGATTCCCGGCGGAGACATTTTTTCGATCTTACCAAAAAATTATCCAAAAAGGGAGGATAGCTCTGGGGAATTTAGATTTGAGCTACGTCAACTATTATATATATATATATATATTCTGAAATCGGGGCCCTTGAAGAACGTGCTATGCAGTGATTCATCTTTTTTTAGTACAGGCGAAAAAATGAGATAGACGATTGTAAATAAAAGGAATTTGAGAACTACATCTCGAATCGTCTATCTGATTTATTTCGCCTATATAATATACATATATATGCATATATATATATATATATATATATATATATATATATATATAATTATAAGCACACAAACTCACACGCACACACACACACATACACACACACACACACACAAACAACCACATACTTTCTCTTATTTGATTTATTTGTCTTCATTCGCACAGAGTGTGAAAGCAACCCCTGTCAGAATGGAGCCACATGCGTGGATGGACCCTATGGCTACTACACGTGTTTATGTACTGAGAATTGGCATGGACAAAACTGCGGCAGTCAAATCCCATCTCACAGTAAGAATTAATACTTGAATATATTAAAATGCGTGTTTATGTACTGAGAATTGGTATGGGCAAAACTGCAGCAGTCAAATCACAACGTATCGTAAGTTTGAATATCTTATAGAATAAAGTTATAGAAAGCAAAACACCGATTTTCTATTTAAAACCATATTGTCATGAACATATAAAGAGTAGTTTTAATAATTTTTTTAAAACTCCACTCGTATATAATACGTAAAGTTGGTCACCACTACTGCTTTACATTTCCTCTTCATTGTATTATGAGAGATAGAAATGTAAATTATGCTCGTGGAACATGCATATACAGCCATGTTTATTTCAATTTAAAGTTTTTAAGGGTTGCATTGTACCAACTACTTCTTTCATTAAAATTTATTTCGCAATGATTTGTCAGAAATTCCCCTGTATTTATTGACCCTTTATTTGTTTATGGATCTTTCTTCATTCGGAGGGGAAGGCCATAAAAATTTCGACTTTTTTGCTTTGCAATCCTATTCATAGAAATGACCTTCCTTTCTCTCTTTGATTGTTTGGGTAAATATAATTTTTTTTTTTTTTTTTAGTTTTTATATCACAATAACGCTGTCGCGGCCAGTACGGGTGAAGTGGAGAACTGTGCGAAATGAATCATACTGTAAACTCATACGTTTATTGTAATTGGGTTGCGCTTTTATGAATATTTGATATTGCATGGTTTGATTATTTGGGAATTTTATAGAAAGAGCTGTTATGATTGTGATAACTTGTAATATATAAACTGAAATCATTGTAACTTGAAAATGACATTAGTGATTTTTAATCAATTTCCCGGAACGTGGATATGCAGACATATTAGTCAATTTGATACGTGTATATACCTATATCTACAGCATAATTTAAAAAAAAGAAGAAATAATGATAATAATAATAATGACTTGTATGAAATTGATATATTTCACTGGCGTAGAGCTAGGCGCACTTTCTTTTGTTAGCGGGGTGATAAATAGATCACCCCCCCCCCCCCCCCCCCCCCACTAACAAAAGAAATTAATGCGTGTCTACGCCCGTGGTATATTTTGTCTTTCTTTCAAACAAAAAGTTTCTGTTCTGTTGCATCATCTAACTTTATTTCTACTATGAAATTTCTTTTGCTATTCACATTTTGGAAAATTGTCTTTAACGTCGGGAGTATATTTTTACAATAATAAATCATTGACCATTTAAACATAACATTGCGCTCAAAACATTTAAAAATAACTATGTATTGGTGGATTAATATAATCCTATATAACCCCTTGTGTTTATTTATTTGTATTGTGTTTTTAATTGTTCATAATATTATTCAGCATAAGGTGTGATATGCATTTTATTTTCATGAATGTATATACCTCTTTTAGTCAAAGACCATGCATGCCAAAGTGGTAATTTCTACAACTATACTGGAGAGATCTTAAGCAACAATTACCCGAATGTAATACCAAATCGCCTCAAGTGTTTCATGCTAATTCGGATCCACGGAGCTGAGACAATTAACATTACATTTAACATGTTCGACATGGAGGAGCGCAGAGATGCGGTATACTTCGGATATGGATATGAGATTCCCTCTGATAAAAGCCATTATGTTAACTGGACGAACGGGGATTTGCGACCTCCGGAAGTGTTTACCTTCAATGGGTCAGCAGCTTGGATAATGGTGGAAACAAATAAATTAATCCAAAGCCAAGGGTATAATCTTTCAATATCTGCTGGTAATTTTGTTTCTTTACACTTTTTTTTTCATAATGTAAACAGCGATTTGAGAATTCAATTTTTTAACATGATGATCTTTCCTTTCTTCCACTTTTTGGTTGTTATCTTTGTGTGTGTGTGGGGGGGGGGGGGTAATGAGTAGAGTATCGTCCTATTTGTAAAAGACTGTCTTACTCAAAAGTAAGAATAATTGCCAAAAGATAACATGTTGGTGAACCATTTATAAAGCTAAGAATAATGGAAGAATAAAAAGCATGATGCACAACATATCAAATTTAATATGAATTGATCTTTCATATCAAATTCAATATTTATTTCTCCCATAGGGATGGGAATGATATCCTTGCAACGGTATATCTTAACTTTTATAACCATTTCATTTCATATTATGATACTTTAAGGTTTATACAATTATTCAAGCTAATCTATTCTCTTGTTTAAGTGTATAAAATTTTGAATACAAAGTATAAAGTTTTACTAAAATTAATCGATGTTTATTGTGATATATTTCGTATTTAAACTCATAACATAGATGGTAACGACTGCATTGACAAGCAATGTACCATTGGGATCTGCGGTGACCTTATACGAGATTTCACATGTAAGTCCATATTTTGTGTATTAAAAATATACAAACTGTTATGATGATGATAATACTAATATCATTTATATCAATAGTTAAATATAATAATAATCAATAATAACAATATAAATAGTAATGGTCATTATGATGATAATGGTATTTATCATAAAGCTAACAATAAAAAATGGCTTAATATCATGTTTTATCTCACACTGGAAACGAATCAGCAGATAATAATTTGTTCTAATGTTTTATCAATGTTCCATTGGATGGGTTCGTATGAACCTTTCAAATTAAATTTCTGTAAAGATCAGTGTTTTCAAAAACTACAAGTATACTTATTTCAATAATTATTTTGCACCTTACATATACTTTTTGCGCAAAAAAAAATAATAGCGATGAAATTACACTATCCGCCATAAAGGTGGAATATTTTTTTGCCGCTCTAGCAACATGATTTTGCTCCAGCTTTATTTCTTGAATATGTTTGTCCCTGCTTTCATTTTTCGTGACCCTGGCTATATCTAGAACATTCTCCCAACCCTTCACGGGGATTTTTTTTTCCAAAAAAAATTGGTCAACCCCTATGATGCCCATTTTTGTCTTTTTTTTTTTTTCTTCTTCTTTTTTTTTTTTTTTTTTTTTTTTTTTTTTTTATCGTTGTGGGGCCCTTTTTTGTTTACCCGGCTATTCAAGCCCCCTTAAGTCCTACCCCAAGGAAACGCGCCTGGGGTGTATTGTAATATTCTTCTTTAAGTTAAATCTAGATTTATAGGGTCAGGCTTAAGTCTCTTGTCTAGGGGAGGGGTTAAAGTAAAACGTGTGATTGGTGAAAATTCTGAATATTTTATTCCACCTTTATGCTGAAAATAAAAGAAACTAAAAAACAACTATTAACCCTTAATTATGATCACTTCCCCAAAAATTCTTTTTAGCCTTAATGACAAGGTTGTAAATGGTAACTGTAGATAATATTTTGTTTTGATTTATGTTTGGCTGAGATTTTACAATACAGTTTTGGGAAGACATAAATGTTCATGGTGTAAAAATGAATAAAATCAATGTTTAACCGTAATCAAAATAAATTTGACCCCTCCCCTAGACAAAAGAGTTGAGCCTGTAACCATTAATCTAGATTAAACTTAAAGAATAAGAACAATTCCACACCTCAGACGTGTTTCCTTGGGGTAGGAATGAGGGTGCCTTGGTGGGTTGCGTAAACAAAAATGGGCCCCCAAACAAGAAAAAATGACAAAAATGGCCTTCGTGGGGGGTGACAAACTTTTTTGAAGAAAAATCCCCTTGAAAAGTTAAGGGAACGCTCAAGATATAGCCAGGAGCCCTCACAAACACATTCAAGAAATTAAAGCTGGAGCAACATAATGTCGCTGGAGCCAGAAAAAGGTATTCCACCTTTATGACGAGCAGTGTAGGCCTATATTCGGGGAGACTTCTCAATCTATTTTCAGACGCCATGACACCATATTTTTATTGATGTTTTCACAGTTGCCTCGACTAGATTATTTTCTTCTGTTTCATTAAAATTAGCATTAAACAGCTACCATGCATATTCTTATTATAAACTTTATTGTTTTCAAATCTTTTCCTATTTGTTTCAAAGGTCCTTGTTATCGTACGTGTCTCAATGGAGGAGAATGCAACCTGCATGGAGAATGTGATTGTCCTCTGAATATATCAACAGGACTCAGTTGTGAATCTGGTAAGCTTCGTTCAGTAA
>CALNVZ010002974.1:30491246-30544373 GCA_940671915.1 Paracentrotus lividus | reverse complement strand
AATATAGTACATCTATATCCTGTTTAATAAAATCGGAATCAAACTATTTAAGGAAAAACAAGGGGGACCATGTTATTTTTTAAAAACTCTGAGAAGGTGCGGCTTTTTTTTTGTGTGGAATTAATCTCTCAATATTCATTATCTAATTATATTTACTTGTATAATGAGAAATTATTAATACGATTAATTGATATTTGATATGTGTAGCTTTGTTAAAAATATATCAGGACAGACATGATAGGTATGACCAGTGATTCCTAACTACCCACTGAAAAAGATAACTTGTCAATTGACAATAATAAATTTTCCTTATGCTGGTCTTTAATTTAACAAATTAATAAAATTGTCCATACCAATATATTTGTATTATAGATTTGTCCATGCACTAACATGACGAATTTTTAATTTGTCATGAAAAGTGGCTCTAATTTTGACAAACCTTTTTCAAAGTTGTTTCATTGCAACTTATTAATTCCTCATTCTCATTTTCAATTTTGTTTTTTGTTCATTTCATCAATTTGTACTGCATTTACGTTAATTTGTCATGTAACAGTCAGAGAAAACACACTGCTAATAAACAAACAATACAGATGGTTAATATTTTTGTCAGTTTAATAGAACCTCGAACAATTCCTGAGGAAACAAACTTCAAAATACTCAAAATCCATCAAAACTTGTCAGCAAGTAACTTTTATAAAATATTACTTAGTTTATTTACTTAGTAAGAGAGCGCCCAGTACGCTGCCTTCAAAACATCCGCTCAGGATGCAGCCGCTCGACCTGCGGCCAGGCCCGAGAGCACCCGGATATCCCGAACCTTGGTGGGTTGTGCCTTCGGCACCCCTACCAAGCGGGTTCTCGCTCTTATCTAAAGTAATATTTACCGGGTTTCGATCTAACTCAAGCCTTGCCTCCGCAGCTAAATCACGGCGACCGGCCGAGTGATTCATCGAAGACGCTAGTTTGCGGGGGTTTTTCCCAAATGTACTTCAGAGCTAAATTGTCATGCATATTTTGCCGGCGTCAAAAATTGATTTGCTTCTTTCAGACAAATAATTTGTATTATAATTCGTTATGGCCGACTTAAATGGCGTCACTTTTTACATTGACTGCGAAGAGGATTGTCAATTACGGTTGCGAAGAGTCGTCACGCAAATAAATCAAGTCATGCGCAAGTTTGTTTTTGTCAACACCAGTTGAAATTTGTAATAGTGCTCGATCAATTGGTTATGTATACTTACCATGAGTTTGTTCATTTCACAGTTATATCGAAAACCAATTATTTATACCCCGACTTGGACGAATTAATCCGGCCTTGGTACAAAGTTATCTTTTCAGGTGTTATGGCAACCGGACCTTTGTGTCTAATCTATGTAGAAGTAGTTAACGATTAAAGGGCATTTAGCAATTTATCTCAGCCATATTTATGCATCGTTAATACTCTAGTCTGAGTAAGTATTTAAAAAAACTATTAAAAAAAAAAAAAACAACATATTTTGATGAGCCTTTAAGGCTTCACCATGTGGTTAGTCCTGAGAAGAATTTGAGAGAGTGAAGAGGGAATTGGAGAGTTACAAGAAAGTAGAAATTGATAGGCGAGATAGGAGTGGAGAATAGATTATTAGAGGTCGTTTTTTTTTTCTTTCTTTTCCCCCTCCTGATTTAATTTGCTTAAATATTTGAACATGAAATTGCGAACATAATACAATGGCAATAACATACAAACACAGTATAATTTTGAACAAAGTATATTACACATGAAAAATATTTACATTAACAAAAAAGTATCAAGATCTGGAAATCTTATTACTAAACGATTAAGAATTTTTTCGAAATTTATCAAATTTTTAATCAACATTTATGTGTTTTTGTTTTCCATTATATCTTAATTTTGCCTCTCATTTTGTGAACATTTCTTATACATTGTTTAATTGTCTCAAAAGTCAGATATGGTTTTCTTTATACGAGCAGAGTAATAATTGTTGTTTGTTCCAAATTATTAACAATTTAAAGCATCAGTTTCTTTTTTTCTATGGAACCCAAACCAAAACATGTAAACAGAAAGATCTTTTCTAAAGTCTTTTAAATGTTATAAACCAGTCTATAAATTCGTCCCCAGATAAGATTTTAAAATGGACAGAGTTTTCTTCTTCCCCTTCCACAAAAGAGCATTTTGCATCTAATATATTTCATCTTACAAGATCCATTTATTCAAATATAATTCTCATTTAGTATTCTTTGTTGGACTGAGTCCTGAAAAGGACAGTGAACCAGATGAGAATTACGAGGAAGGCTTGAAGTTAGTAGGTAGTAGTAGAGAGCACCCCCCCCCCTCTCTCTCTCCTCTTCCTCTCTCTTCCCCCCCCCCCTCTGCCTCCTCTCTCTCTCTCTCTCTCCTTCTTTGGAATTATATATTTAGTATAATATAATATATATATATAATTATATATATATGATATATATTATATATATATATATATATATAGATATATATTCTATACCTAATATATAGCTATAGCAGCAATTGGAAATACCCACATGACAAAACAACCCGTGTTGGGCATCCCCGGGTGACCAACCCCGGGTAGACAAGGAATTATAATTCATTTTTTCGCATGTATACCAAGTACATTACACAAGTAGCCATGATTATTTACAATAGGGCCTGCTTATGGTTTTCCATCGTAATCTCAAAGCATTTGCGTAAGTCATTGCCTTCATTGATATCATTTCGATCAATTACAAAAGCTGATACAAGCTGTCAATGCAAATTGTAGTTTATTATATTCAGTTGCTTTGAATGTCGAATTCAATGTTTTGATCAAAAACTCCTTCGTGTTGATTGATCTTCTCTTGTTGGGAGTCAATACAATAAATGGAAAATAACACAGGGGATGAATTTTGGTTATTGGACAGCCGAACAAAGTTGGGGTTCGGCCTTTATCAAAAGGCGATAACTTTAATTAATATACCGTCTACCCTGGGTTGACAAAATGGCCCCATAGACAACTCTGGATCTGTGTTAGACAACAAACTAAAATCTAAGCGTATTTAGATGTGATATTGACATTTGGCATGTTGTCTCCTGGTTGACCAAATGGATCATAGACAACCGGCGTTTGAACAACAAACGAAAATCTAGAAGATGGCTTGGATAAGACAGTTTGCATTTGGTGTCTTACCCTGGAGTTGACCAAATAGCATCAAGACACCTGGTCGTTGACACAAACTAAAATCCTAAACTTAGAGTGATGATTGAACAGTTTGGCATGTTGTCTACCTGGGTGACCAATGGCATCATTAGACAACCCTGGGGTTGACCAAATGGCATCATAGACCAACTCTGGTTTGACAACAAACTAAATTCGTCATCTTTAGAGCGTGGGCCATTTCTTTAGTTTCACGTAAGGTTTAAAGACTAAACTTCATTTGTCCCTGTACGGTTAGACTTCAGTCAGATGGCTTGCTTCAAAAAAAAAATCCAGTTCAGGAAAACATAAAGTTAGATGCAGCTACACAGCGCAGTACACCACGGCCACATTCTGCACAACACACTCAGTCAGCGAGCGCCAAAGCTCAGCTAGCTAGCTATGAACTACGGTACCGTACCACTAGCCAAAGAACCTGCGTTAGCACTATCCGTGCATAGCGCGAGCATTGCCAACCCATCTAGCTCCATTGCTGGAATAGTCTACAATTACCGTATAATAAAGCGCGGCAATTTTCCAATCGCTACCTAATTAGGCGCCTTTGAATAAAGGCTATATCGTTTTACGAATACCTTTTTCGGGCTGTTCTAATACCGATAATTGCCCCCTAATGCTATTTCGTATTATATCGACCATTGAAAGCGAAAGAGCAATCGAACATTGAATTTCAGACATTCAAAAGCAACTGAAAAAATTTCATTTCAACTAAAGTCTTGTCGTCTTGTACAGCCACATCAATATAGATCTATTTGCCAGTTGATGTAAATGATATCTGAGGTGATGACTACCACAATGCTTTCGTGAGATTACGATGGGAAAACTAGCATGCCCTATTGTTAATTTGCTACTTGCATGTTTGTTAATGCTACCTGAGAAAAATGACTAAGTTCCCTAGTCTACCCAGGTTGGTCACCCGGGGGTGCCCAACCCCGGGTTGTCTGTCATGTGGGTTTATTTCCATGGCTGCATATAAGCCGATATATATATAACCGAGTGAGTAAAAAAAAAAAACTTATACACTAGAAATGTCCAATTAAAAAGAGAAACAAATTATATAAATCCTAAATTATATTCACATATTCTATAAGAGTAAACTCCTCCCGCATCATTGGTATACAATTTTTTGTGTGGTATGTCTTTTACGCTGGATGGACACGACGCATTATTTTGCGAACATGCATTATTTCGTATCTGTGCCAGCAATGGCCAGGGGTGGGGATGAAATTGAAACAACAAAAGCTGACAAAAAGCAACTCCATCATGAATAAAATAAGCATAACTGGTGTAACGGAAACATCTCTTCCGCTTTATTAACTTGGCAGGGTGTTAGTACAACATATTACTACATTTCTTGCATGAAAAATCTAGACGCACTCGTCAAGTAATGTTCGAATGAGTTTACACATCAAAGAGTAAAATTGCACTGACAGGACCTAAAAAGGCCTCCATAATACTTTTGAAAAGGAGACCATTTTGTCTTTTGACGTGTGCTCACTCATGCCTTACCTACCGATTTATCTCCATTTTATACAAAATGTACAATATAGTTTGTTAAAAACCCTTGCCAAGTTATTAGGCGAAAGATATTTTCTGTAAGAAGTTATCTATTTATTCATGATGGAGTTGCTTTTTTGTCAGCTTGTGTGTTTAGTTTCATTCCCCTTCCTGGCACAATTCGAAATTGCATCGTTCGCAAACAATGCGTTCTGTTCATCCAGCGTAAAGACATACCACACAGAAAAATGTTACCAGAAGATGCGAAAGGAGTTACTCTCTTCAGTGAATATGTAAAATAATTTAGGGTATAATTTAGGTTCTCTTTTTATTGAAATTTTTTCTATGTGTAACGTTTTTTTTTTACTCACTCGATATCATTATATATATATATATATAAGTGTTAAGAGAATACACGTACAAACAGCAAATGGGCAAATACTCTTTTTTTATTTAAAATTATTGAAAGAAATGGGTGTGAAAGAGAATAATAGGTTGACGTAGCTTAAATCAAAAATTCCCTATCTCCCTTTCTGGGGATAATTTGATTCGTGAATGGAAAAAGTCTCCGCCGGGAATCGAACCCGGGCGCCTCCAGGTTTTAGAATTCTGTTTAATCTGACGCGGTCAATCGGATTGGGAGTCTGCCCGGAGCCACTAACCAGTCTCTGTGGTCTAGTGTAAAGAGCACCGGTGTTCAAAGCTGGAAGGCGCGGGTTCGATTCCCGGCGAGAAATTTTTATATCGATCTTACAAAAAATTATCCAAAAGGGAGCGCATAGCTCTGGGGAATTTAGATTTAGCTACGTAACTATTTAATATATATATATATATTTCCTTGAAATCGGGGCCCTTGAAGGAAACGTGCTATGCGTGATTCATACTTTTTTTAGTACAGGCGAAAAAAAAATGGATAGACGATTGTAAATAAAGAATTTGAGAACTACATCTCGAATTCGTCTTATCGAATTTCGACCTATATAAGATACATTATATATGATATATATATATTATAATATATATTTATATATATATATATTATATATTAATTATAAGCACACAAAACTACACCACACACACACACATACACACCACACACACACACAAAAACCACTACTTTCTCTATTTGATTATTTGTCTTCATTCGCACGGTGTGGTGAAGAGCAACCCCTTCAGAATGACGCCACTGCGTGGTACTGGGACCCTATGGCTACTACCCACGTGTTTATTGTACATGAGAATTGGCATGGACAAACTGCGCAGTCAATCCGCATCTCACAGTAAGAATTAATACTGAATATATTATAAAGGCGGGTTTATGTACTGAGGAATTGGTATGGGCAAAACTGCAGCAGTTCAATCACAAAGTATCGTAAGTTTTGAATATCTTAAGAATAAATTATAGAAGCAAACACGATTTTCTATTTAAACCATATTGTCTGAACATATAAAGGTTAGTTTTAATAATTTTTTAAAACTTCCTCTATATAATACGTAAAGTTGGTCACCACTACTGCTTTACATTTCCTCTTCATTGTTATTATGAGAGATAGAAATGTTAAATTATGCTCGTTGAACATTGCATATACAGCCATGTTTATTTCCAATTTAACAGTTTTTTAAGGGTTGCATTGTACCAACTACTATCTTTCATTAAATTTATTTCTCAATCGACTTTGTCAAAATTCCCCTGTAATTTAATTGACTTTTATTTGTTTATGGATCTTTCTTCATTCGGGAGGGAAGCTCATACAAAATTATCGACTTTTTGCTTTGCAATCCTTATTCATAGAATAGAGAAATGACCTTCCTTTCTTCCCTCTTTGATGTGGTAAATATAATTTTTTTTTTTTTTTTTAGTTTTTTTATATCACAATAACGCATGTCGGCCAGTACGGGATAAGTGGGAGACTGTGCGAAATGAATCATCTGTAAACTCATACGTTATTTGTAATGGGTTTCGCTTTTAATGAATATTTGATATTGCATGGTTTTGGATTCATTTGGAATTTTTAGGAAAGGCTGTTATGATGTGATTAACTTGTAATATATAAAAACTGAAATTCATTGTAACTTGAAAATGGACATTAGTGTTTTAATCAATTTCCGAACGTGGAATATGCAGACATAATTATCCAATTTGATACTGTGTAATATACCTATATCTACAGCATAATTAAAAAAAGAAAGAAATAATGATAATAATAAATGACTTGTATGAAATTGAATATATTTTCACTGGCGTAGACTAGGCGCACTTTCTTGATTAGCGGGGCTGATAAATAGATCACCCCCCCCCCCACTAAACAAAAGAAATTAACTTGCGTGTTCTAGCCCGTGGATATTTGTCTTTCTTTCAAACAAAAATTCTGTTCTGTTGCCTCATCTAACTTTATTTCTACTATGAAATTTCTTTTGCATTCACATTTTGGAAAATTGTCTTTAACGTCGGGAGTATATTTTTACAATAATAATCATCTGACCATTAAACATAACAATTGCGCTCAAAACATTTAAAAATTACATGTATTGGTGCGATTATATAATCCTATATAACCCTTGTGTTTTTTAATTTGTATTGTGTTTTTAATGTTCATAATATTATTCCAGCATTAGGTGCTGATATGCATTTTATTTTCATTGAATGTTATATACCTCTTTTAGTCAAAGACATGCATTTGCAAAGTGTAATTTCTCTACAACTATCTGGAGAGTCTTAAGCAACAATTACCCGAATGTAATACCAAATCGCCTCCAAGTGTCTCATGCTTAATTCGAGATCCCACGAGCTTGAGACAATTAACATATACATTTAACTATGTTCGAATGGAGGAGCGCAGAGAGATGCGTATACTTTCGGATTATGGATATGAGATTCCTCTGATAAAAGCATTATGTTAACTGGACGAACGGGATTTGCGACCTCCGGAAGTGTTTACCTTCAATGGGTCAGCAGCTTGGTAATGGTGGAAAACAAATAAATTAATCCAAAGCCAAGGGCTATAATCTTTCAAATATCATGCTGGTAATTTTTGTTTCCTTACCAGCTTTTTTTTCATAATGTAAACCGCGATTTGAGAATTTCAATTTTTAAACTGATGATCTTTTTTCCTTTCTTCCACTTATTTGGTGTATCCTTGTGTGTGTGTGGGGGGGGGGGGGTAATGAGTAGGAGTATCGTCCTTATTTGTAAAAAGACTGTCTTACTCAAAAGTAAGAATAATTGCCAAAGATAACATGTTGGTGAACCATTTATAAAGCTAAGAATAATGGAAGAATTAAAAGCAATGATGCACAACATATCAAAATTAATATGAATTGATCTTTCATATCAAATTCAATATTTATTTCTCCCATAGGGATGGAATGATATCTTGCAACGGTATATCTTAACTTTTATAACCATTTCATTTCATATATATACTTTAAGGTTTATTACAATATTCAAGCTAATCTATTCTTTGTTTAAGTGATATAAATTTGAATACAAAGTATAAGTTTTTACTAAAATATCGATGTTTATTTGATATATTTCGTATTTAAATCAAACATAGATGCGTAACGACTGCATTGACAAAGCATGTACCATTGGGATCTGCGCGTACCTTATTACGAGTATTTCACGATGTAAGTCATATCTTTGTTGTTTAAAACTATACAAACTGTATATGATGATGATAATACTAATATCATTTATATCAATACGTTAATATAATAATAATCATAATAACAATTTAAATAGTAATGGTCATTATTGATGATAATGGTATTTATCAGAAAGCTAACATTAAAAATGGCTTAATATCATGTTTTATCTCACACTGGAAACGAATCGCAGATAATAATTTTCTAATGTTTATCAATGTTCCCTCCATTGGATGGGTTCGTATGACCTTCAAATTAAATTTCTGTAAAGATCAGTGTTTTCAAAAATACAAGTTACTGTATTTCAATATTATTTTGCACCTTACATTATCTTTTGCGCAAAAAAAATAATAGCGTGAAATTACACTATCCGCCATAAAGGTGGAATATTTTTTGCCCTTAGCACATGATTTTGCTCCAGCTTTATTCTTGATTGTTTGTCCCTGCTTTCATTTTTCGTGACCCTGGCTATATCTAGACTTCCCCAACCCTTCACGTGGATTTTTTTTCCAAAAAAAAGTGGGAGTCACACCCTATGATGCCCATTTTTGTCTTTTTTTTTTTTCTTTCTTCTTTTTTTTTTTTTTTTTTTATCGTTGTGGGGCCCTTTTTTTACCCGGCTATTCAACCCTTAAGTCCTACCCAAGGAAACGCGCCTGGGTGTATTTAATATTCTTCTTTAAGTTAAATCTAGATTTATAGGGTCAGAGCTTAAGGTCTCTTGTCTAGGAGGGGGTTAAAGAAAACGTGTGATTGGTGAAAAATTCCTGAATATTTATTCACCTTTGATTGCTGAAATAAAAGAACTAAAAAAACAACTATTACCCTTAATTATGATCACTTCCCAAAAATTCTTTTTAGCCCTAATGACAGGTTGTAAATCTGGTAACTGTAGATAATATTTTGTTTTTTGATTATGTTTGGTGAGATTTTACCAAATCACAGTTTTGGGAAGACGATAAATTGTCATGGTGTTAAAAATGAATAAAAAATCATGTTTAACCGTAAATCAAAATAAATTGACCCCTCCCCCTAGACCAAAGAGTTGGCCTTGTAACCATTAATCTAGATTAACTTAAAGAATAAGAATAATTCCACACCTCAGACTGTTCCTTGGGGTAGGATGAGGGTGCCATTGGTGGGTTGCAGAGTAAACAAAATGGGCCCCCCAACAAGAAAAATGACAAAAAAATGGGCCTTCGTGGGGGTGACAACTTTTTGAAGAAAAATCCCCCTTGAAAAAGTTAAGGAAGGCTCAAGATATAGCCAAGAGCCCTCACAAACACAAATTCAAAGAATTAAGCTGAGGCAACATAATGTCACGCTGGAGCCAAAAAAGGATATTCCACCTTATATGACGAGCAGTTAGGCCATATTCGGGGAGGACTTTCTCAATCTATTGCAGATCGCCATTCGACACATATTTTTATTGTGTTTTTCACAGTTGCCTCGACTAGATTTATTTTCTTCTGTTTCATTAAAATATCTAAACAGCTACATGCATATTCTATATAAACATTATTGTTTTCAAATCTTTTCCTATTTGTTTCAAACGGTCCTTTTGTTATCGTTACGTGTCTCATGGGAGGGAATGCAACTGCATGCGAGAATCGTTGATTGTCCTCTGAATATAGCAACAGGACTCAGTTGTGAATCTGGTAAGCTTCGTATTCAGTAATTAATAGTAAAATAAGACCTGGAGGCCAGGAAAGCTGAAATGAGAATATTCATAAGTAACGAAGAGAAAAAAAAACACTGGAAACTCTGCTATATATCCCCGATCTATAAAAATCATATTTCATGATATTATCTGTTTAAATGGGAGACCGGGGATGGAAGTGTACACGGGTTCAGCTTGTTACAGTTTCTTAGTCGTGCTAGTTGAACAAGAGAGTTCGTGCTAACGACATTCATATACAGCCTACACATAGCTGTGATGAACTGCCGGTCGTGAGGTTTTCTCGTTCGTTTTAATAGATTTCCCAGTTCAGGTTTCAAGAATTCCCTCCACTCCATTTGATAAATCGGTTATTCAAGTAGGGCGATTTAGCTTCAGTTTCGATTTTCCGAGAGATCAGGATTCCCTTTTTCCAGCACAATGAATTACATGTTACACTTGTTCAAATTCTACGATTTAAAGTTTTGCCACTTAAAATACGCAGACAGTTATTCAATTTAGCAGAGACGCTGTTATGATTGCGCAATACCGCCATAAGCAGCATTTAAGTCATTCCGAGTTTTCAACTTACAGTAATGGCACTTCAAATTAGCGGTTGAAATTCATAGCCTGCAGGAAATGTTTTTTTTTTTAATCATATATTTTTTTCCATCAAATTGTTTGCGAATAGATATTAGCAGAACAATATGTTGAATGAGTATGTTACCTTAATATTAACGGCGGGCTTAAGTATGAGATATATTCCAGTTATTAATTAGTTCACCTGAATCGACTTTTTTACTCCTTTCCTTTTTAACTCATGTAACATATTTATCTTGCTAATTAACATAGTCAAACACACAAACTCTTCCACATACAACAAAAATTTAATTTCATGCGCGTATTCGGGGAGGGGGGGGTTAGGCGGACATGGGGGCGCCAAATAGGAGAAGAGAAGAAAAAGGTAAGAATTGAAGAAAAAAAAGAGAAAGGGAAAAGAGGGGAAGAGGAAACAAAACAAAGGGAAACAAAAGGGCGTTCCATCATATGATCGCCAATTCTATCTTAAATTGGGGCACCAAATCAACTTTAAACTAAGGGCGCCAAATAACCTTATTAAACTTAGGGCCCATACTGATCTTAAACTAAGGGGGCATCCACTTCGGATCTTAAATTTGGGCGCCACATTTATCTTTAACTTATGGCTCCAAATTGACCTACGAACATATAGCATCTTAAATTTAGGGGCGCCACATTATATCGTATAACCGTCTCTGTCCTCATATGACTACGAAAATATGGATCATATTACACCTGTCCTTAAAAGAGCCTCCATTGGTTGCTGTCGTTCACGTATTTACAATATAAACTTGTTCATTCTCACATTCAACAGTTGTTCAGCCTTTGCACCTGCCTACATCTCTGATTGTGGGCCCCATTACTTACCAACCAGACTCACTCAGATTCTGCCTCACTAATTTTGTTAGTGGTAAATAGGAGCAGACAAGTCCTATGTGGACAGGTCATTGAATGTGCAGCTCCGGCCCTGTGGAAATCTCTCCTGGTGCTTCTCCGCGCCCAGGACAAATTTTTGATGTCTTCCAAAGGAACTAAAGACTTATTTGTTTGATACCGTCTTTTTGATATCCTATATTGTTGGTCTATAAGTTATGTCTTGTAACAGACTGCTATGTTAGACATTCATGTTCAGCACAGGAAGAGGTATTCCCTTGGCTTCTCTTTTTCTGCTTTTGAGCGCTTATTTGTGTATAATTCAGGTGTGCATATATGTAACATATGTAATGTATATTACCTGTATACTTTATCGTTATTATTTTTAAATTGAATTTCTAAACTTATCTAATTGTTTATATGACTGTAGTACTTTATGTAAAAGCGCATTGATATTATTTCGGTAATGAAATGCGCTATATAAGAAGGAGTATTCATTATTACTTAAACTTAATGGGGCTCCAATCGACCAAAACATATAGATTCTTAAATTTAGTTGGCGCCACCTTCGATCTTAAATAGGGGAGATGTGCCAAATTGAAAACCCAGGGGCGCCAAAGTGTGATCTGAAACTTTTGGGGCGCCAATCGACCTGAAGTTAAGGGGTGCAAAGTTTACATAAACTTAGGGGACATATTGGCGTTATTCGATGTTAGATTCAGGGTTGAACAAATCGGACCTGAAGTAGGGGGCGCCATATTGACCTAAAACTTAGGGGCGCCATAATGATCTTTGATATTTTATTTTTTTCGAAATAGTACAGAGCTTAAAAAAAAAAAAAAAAAAGACAGCTGTTCATCACAAATCAACAGTAAAAGAAATTTTTAAAAAGATATAAACCTCATGTAAAAGAAAAGTATTATAGGTTATTCCAGGTCAATTTCATAACATTTGATCATTATTTAATAACGGTGTATTTCAATTCTTGTGTTTGATGCGACGGACCGGATTTAGGGTCAATTAATTTCCTGTCATGCCTCTGAAATTCGTTGTTTTAAGGCAACAAAGTAATGGCTCTATAAACGTTCAATTCGGATATGGCATTTAATTATCAGTATTTGCAGCCATTCAACACTTAGTGAGAATCCTTGAGTATACGGAATAGAAATGTCGACAGATGAAGACGAATTTGAATAGTATTGCCGAATGTGTATGCCTTATTATGTGAGTAGAATGGGCAAATTACGAAGATCGATCACAGCAATCGTTAATTTGATGGTGAATACGATTTTGACTGGAACATTTCGATGATTCAGCGTTTTTTTCCGAAAATGATGCCTCTTATATGCAATTGATTGACAACATCAATGAAATTGGCGGGAAACTATTATTATTTTTTTTTTAATTTTATTCTCATGGAGTAGAATAGGCTTCAGAAAAAGAAATCGCTATCTTAAGTTTATCATACATGTAAAAAGTAACAGGAATTTAAAAACGATTGCCTTGTTCACCAACTTGGTTATGCCAAGTTGATTGCTTCAGCGCGGAATTTGATTGCCGGGAAGCACGCATTCCATCGATTTACTAATTTGATTGCTTCTTGAGGGGGATTTTGATTTGAAGGCTTTTAATTACCAAGCGAAGGAACTAAGTTGGAATTGATGATAGAATTTGACGCTGTTGAAATATTGTTTGGGGAATTTTGAATGAACTGATTATCGAAGGAGTGCGACTTCCGAAATGAGTGGAAATCCTATATTAAAAAGTAAATCAACAAAACATTTTTACAGTTCCAAGTGACTTTTGACAAAAATTAAAATGTGTAATAGTTCTTATCTGAAGGCAATTTGTGAATATAGTTACATTATGTCACTAATTACCCTGGAGCCATGCCTTAATTTTGCCTTAATGGCTTTGTACACTTTGATTTCATGTGTAAATCACCCATGGGGATAGGTTGTACAACAACCTATCCCATGTCGATGTAACAACCTACCCAAATTTACATTACAATGTAAGTTAATTTTGTTTCAATTTTCAGGTGTCTTAATTTTGATATCACTATTACTTTAGTCTATTTTAGAGCTCTACTTGATCTTACTGTTAACGATTACCAAGGAAGACATGGAAAGTTGAACAAAAGTATGGATAGGTACATGCAGGTAATATTGGGGCCAGCAGGTAATATGGGCCACCTGAAGTAATCATGTGTGACCGTCGACCGGTATACTGTGAGCACCATAATGTTGTTCATATGAACTGTATACGAAATTATATCGTCGTGAAGATCTTGATACCGAAATTTATATTTTGAGAACAAATGCTAAAAACAACAAGGTAGGTAAAACTTACGGCATTTTTTTACCCTGATTGTTAAATTTGATATTCACAGAATTGTGATGGGAAGAGTGTTTGAGGGTCATCAATTGTTTTGTATAGTTTAGTAAGCTTAGTAGTTTCATTTTTATCATACTAGCGTCTGCACAGGTCATTTGTTTTATAGTTGAAGGGGTTGCACTGGCATTGAATGCGTTGATGACACAGCAACATAGTGCGGTAATATGGGCCATCCAAAATGGGGAAAATGATTCTGGGTATAGTATTGGGATGAGGCATTCCAATATCTTGCTACGATTTTTGGAGGTATATTCACAGTATGTAATTAATATGAATAACTTATTGTAGGCCCTATATTGACTTTGTTAATGAAAATATATTTAAATATATTTTAAGAAATAACATACAACAATACATACAAATAAATATATAGTCAAAGGATTACTGCAAGGGTTTGTAATTTTCAAATTATCATCTTAAGTTAATGGATATTTCAACTTATAAGCAAATTTCAGACATTGGTTAGAGTGATTGTGTTTTAAACATTACATTAAATACATGTGCCCAATTACTGCGCTTGGCAGGTAATATGGGCACTTTGGTAATGACGTCACATTTTGAATATTATATAATAAATACATTATACAAAAAAAAAAAAAAAAAAAAAAAAACATTGAAATATTGCAGACAAGGGGTGGTGATAATTGTTTTTCTTCACAATAAAAAGTTAGAGCAGTAGTTATTGTTCAGATAAACAAAGGGGGCGATTCCACACTAGAACTTGAAAAAAAATGTGCCAAAATTAAAATATTCTTTCAACTAATCATAAGTGGTGTAATATTTTACTCTGATACCTAAACTTTATGGAAATTACAATTTTTTTTTCCAAAGTGAATTCGAAAATGGATTTTTTTTGGGGGGAAAACGGTGGAATTTTCAATTTTCATAAATCTAACTGATCAACAGGTCGAAAACAAAAACTGCTTCAAACCACTATAGAAAGAGCCCAAGAATATTAAAAAGTAGTACAAGTCAGTGGATTAATGTATCATGGATGGCTCTAAATAATTTTAAAAACATTTTTATGACGCTTAATAGGGTGAGTAATGATTATTCCGAACCTGTTTTTGGCAATGTCCCGTACGACACATGGAAATGCAAAAGTTTTCACCACACTTTTGATTTTGATGTTGCAATCTTGCTATTTCAGTTTCTCTATCTCTGACCTATGGGTAATCAATTGATCCTATTGGGATATAAAATTCGCCCTTCATTTTTCGATAAATGGCATTTTAAAGTTGTCCCGTACGACACACAATGTGTCGTACGGGACATGTCCCGTACGCCACACCATATATATTGCATTTCATTGGGATGTTTTGATTACTACAAAGTCCACAAACTCTATAAGTAGGTATATTTGAATTGAAACACATTGAAGTGACATTAATTAAAATTGAATAGGCCTTTGTTTATCTCTAGTGAACATGAAATATGTGATTCCCACCATATTAACTGACTTCAAATACATGTATTCCATTGTGAAGGCCTTCAGCTGTACTGGTGATTTTCACTGGTCAAAGCTTTTAGACACAGGGTACAATTGATGTTTACCTTTTTTCATACCACCCCATTTTTGTTATTGGTATAATTAAGGAAAAGTCCATCCTTATTTCAAGTTGGTTCATGAAATACAGTTAAAGTTTGACAGAGTTAGAACTTTTCTTCTCAAAAGAAAAAGAAAAAGAATTTTCTGGAATGGGCAGGAACTTCAGTACTTTCCTTTTACCTTTTATTAATTATGATAGACAATATAATTCTCACATGTGTCTCAGAGATATTGGGGACTGTATAAGTGAAGTGATCTGGATTCTTGGCCAAACTTGTTTATTTTTTATTTAACATAATTTATTCATTTTATTTCAATTATCTATATTAACCTATGAGGGGGGGGTTATATAGGTCAATTGTTACACAATTCTATTTTGCTCCATTTCTTGAATGAAATGAAAATAAAAGAACGCTTACCCCAAAAAAACCATACATTGTACAGAGGTAAATCAAGGAATCTATGGACGACAAGAAAATCACCCAATATCCTAATTAGCATAATTATGCAACATTAGCCGCTTTTGCAAACAAAACATCTGCAAGAATCGATCTGTCTGTTACTTGTTAACAACTTGCATACTTTTAGGAATAGTTCTGGGGAATTATGATTAGAATTTTAAAATCAAGTTATTTTGGTAATAATTCATGAATTATATATTAGCATAAAAAAAAACAAATTAATACAAAGAAAAAAAATTAAAAAAAATAAGAATTTTTTCGAGTTCAAATCCATAGCATTCCCCAGACATATCGTTTGGAGAACATCTGTGGCAAACAAAAAAAAAAAAAAAAAAGAAAAAAATAGAAAGGGAATTAATTGTGTGTGTAAGTATTCAGTAGTTTAGTTTTGGGCAAAAGGCTAATTTGCATAAATTGCAGAAAACAATGACAAGTAATCAATAATACGCAATAACTAATAATTTATTGGTTATATCACTTGTCATCTTGCCATTCCCAGTTTTCAAGTTTGGTATGCATCCCCTTCATTCATTCCCCTAGCCTTTTATTTCCTTTTATTGTGCCTTAAAGTGCCGCCGCGGGCACTTGCTACCCCCCCCCCCCCATACGCCACTTATTGTCCTGCATGCTTTGTTGCGGATACACAAAGAGAGAATTTGGGGGTAATGCTTCGTTTTTGATTGACATAAAGTCCAATGTTATACAGAGGCTGGCCCGTATGACACATCAGTAGCCTAGTGTCCCGTACGACACACTATATTATTCATGATATATTGACAGAACTATTCAAGAATAGTGCTTTCTACATGATAACTGCCTTTAGTTTCATAGGATTATCATTATCTAGACAAATTAATTGATTTAAGAAGTAATCAGACAAAAATTAGAAGTAATAGCCTCATTCAGAGATGTCCCGTACGACACATTTGCATGTCCCGTACGCCCACAAGTTCTTTGAAAACTATAATTTGCTTTATTTATTTGTTAATGCTATATTTTGCAAAAATGTTTTTTATATTTCTGTTCTTTGGTAACTGAGATCAAATTTAGTTCACTTTGATTTAAATTTCCTGTGCAACTCACAGACTTTTGAACACAAACCTGAGGCTTCCAAAAAAGTCACTTTTTCTGCGTCCCGACGACACATTACTATTTTTAATCTCTAGTTTACAGGATTTGTATTCAAGTCAAATCAAGTCTTGGTTCTTTTACCATCTGGTAGTACTTCAGAATGACCATCAGTTACTGGAATATTTTTTGTTTTTATTGTCAAAAGCTGTCAAATGTTTCTCTAAATGTCCCGTACGACACGTATGGAATCGCCCAAGAGATTAGACTGTGTTCATTTCGTAATTTATGCAAATTAGGCAAATGAGCTTAGGGCCATATACCTGCATGTACCTATAACAGATTTACACTTTGTAACAAATTACCCGTGTGTTTACATATAGTAACAATTTACCCGTATGATGTAACACTTACCCCGTATACGGGTAGGTGTTACAAAAAAAAATGTCTTCATTAATTAAGCTGTAGTTAATTATGTTACATTTTTCAAGTTTTATGTGCTTCAGGTTTTAGCCAACATAATAGTTAACTACAGACCAAAAATGAGTGTGTGAGGTACTTTCATTAGAATTATCTGGCCCAAAATGTGAATTTTGTAACGTCCATCCCCGGTCTCTCCCTAATATTAGATTATATATACAGTGTGTTTCAAATAAAAGGTAATACATTTTTGGAGGGGCCACATTCCCAGCTATACCATTTCAGATATGTATTTCGATCATATAATTGCATTTGCAATTTAGATTTATGATTCAGAAGGGTATCATTGTAAAGGTGAAGAGTTCGTCTTTAATTATATGATAGAAATAATATCCAAAATGAATTAGCTGGGATATGGCCCCTATAAAAATGGATTACATTTTATTTGAACACATTGTTTAAAGGTAATGTTCATTATTTCTTGAAAATTAAAGATATTGCTGAACAAGTGTGTTCTAGCTTGCTGGTATCATTCAAGTTAGAGAAATGTGCATTAATTAAAAATTCGGTTCTAAAGCTTTTCATCAGATTATCTTCTTTTTTTTTAATTCGCATAACAATAAGCAGATTTATGTTTGTGTGAGACAGAAATGCATTCAAATTTAAACAAACATTGGGGTTTGATATTTAAGTTTTGTTCTTCTTCAGTTCTTTGCGAAGTTCCTGATTACCCCACCCATCTGGTTGAGGCTGGTATGCCCCGATCGGTACTGCTGTTACCCCCATGCTCTGATTCTACAGGACGGTACATGTCTATTTGAGTGTGAGCAAGGATTCATGATGGTAGGTGCTTCTACTGCGAGGTGTGTGGTGATGGACAGCTCTCCTCCTTGCCTACATGTCATGGTAACTACTTCAGATTTCAATTACTGGATTTTTTTTTAAAACTATTCACTAAAGAAAATTAATTATTACAATATTAAGTTTGATCCGTAATAACCCGAAGTGTGATATTTATACGGTACATGTACATGTACATGTATTATGTTTGAACGGCTTCCTTCAGCAATTAATAGTGGTATGACTGTTGAATTCTTTTACCTGAAAATTGCCTTGTAAATTAGCTTTTCTTGTTTTTTACCCGTAATACTGGTGATTTCGATGTAGTTTTGACGTACTTCCTAGGCCTAAACTACCTCGCTGAATATAAAAAATTCAAATGCGTAGCTTAAAGGACATGTAGGGGCTTACCCAGCCCCCCACCCTCAATCCCATCTAATAATCTTAAAGAGGGTGAGAGTGGTGAATAGGGTTAAGGAAACGGAAACAACCGTGAGATTGACCAACTGTAAAGGATCAGACAGTATTCATTCCCAACACCATGAGAGGGTGCAGATTTAAGATTACCCCAGATCTGTTTAATAAATAAAGAGTTCTGGTTCACTTGGGCTAAAGTAATTTTGCAAGGTAGGGAAGGTCGAATATTTATATTTTAGTTTAGATTTGTTGAGCTGATTGTCCATGATTTTGTTTCCAAAGTTTCGTGTAATCTTCCGGCTCTTCCTGACGTCTTAGTGGTAACTTCAGGCAGTTGTTCAAACACGGATTCTATCCTAGAGGGACAATCGTGTAGCTCTGGCTGTCAAGACGGTTACAGACTGGTAGGACAATCGGCAGTGATATGCGGGCCAGAAGGAGGTTCGCTTCCAATTCCCAGTTGCCAAGGTACCGACGTATCTCATTTTATAGGCATTTTATATTTGTCAAAATTTCTTGATATCAACCTGTATAAACGTCAGACCTGTGGGTGTAACACAAAGACTTACGATTGATTAAAAGTTACGATTGATTTCTTCTCGGTAGCCTCATTTGAAATCCAGGTACAGTCATGAATTAGGATTTGGATATGATTAAGAGTAGGGTAAGGGCTAGGGTTAGGATTAGGATAATGAACTTTGGACCATCCTGTCCATGACGAGGCTGCCGAGAAAAAAATAAATCGTAACTTTTAATCAATCGTAAGTCTTTGTGTTACACCCCACAGATATACGTTCAATAAGCCTACATGATTGCAAAAAATAATAGTAATAATAATAATACCACGGGATCCGCCACTGTCTACCTACCTGTCAAGGTATGGACCCTTCTTTAGTGTTCTTAAACAAGAATTTTCACGGTGTATTCTGCCTTTTAAAACTGAAAAGTTTTCAATAAAAAAACAGCTCCAGTTGTTTGTCCTCCTTTTTATGTGAATTTTGTCAGAAAAGAAAAGATTATAATAGTTGTCTTATTATCATTTTCTTGAAGCTAATTTACATAATTATTCACCCGAGAATTTGAGTCAGTTCTTGAAATCAGTTCTGTAGCCCAAAACGTTTTTCCCTTTGTTTGTTTCAAAATGGTATTCCCGAGGGGTGTTTCCATTTACTTGGCCCCTGAAACCCGACAATTTGACCGTAACCCTTAAGCCACCACTAAGCCTAAACAAAATCATAAACCTTACCTTAGGGTGTCCAATGTTATCACATGAGGAACCAATCCCATATCAATTTATAAATATTCTATGTTGCCCAGAAATACCAGAGGAAGAAGACACCACAACCGAATCTTATGACGACAATAACGAAGATGACGATGAAGAGTACATACATGACAGTATGAATAACAGTAGCACCACTGACGCAAGCGCCATTCACAGAATCACCACTGACGCAAGTGCCTATAGCACTAGCGACCCAACTGTTAACACAAACGGTTTTGACAGTGACTCCAAAAATGGTGCAGAAGGCTTGTCGACAATTGAGGTGGTATTGGCTGGTGGTGGCGTTCTTGCGGTCATCGTCCTGATCAACCTGGTTATGGTCGTCGTCTGCTGTCGATCTAAATCTTGCAAAGGAAAAGGTTGGGGAGCGAGCAGAGAGCCGATCAGTTATATCAGTCCACCAGTTATGATGACGGAACAGAATGTAAGTATAAAAAACAAATTGGCATGATTGATGATTGAGTGATCAATATTGATTTGTCTAATGAACAAAAAGTAAGCATGTTTGAAAGATAGAAGCCTTATCAAAAGAGATTAAACTAGTGCATCTGATTGGTTCTTTAACCCATTTCCTCACCTCTTTATAGTGCTGAAATACAGATGCTATTGTTATTTGTCTCAGTTTCTGTTTCCAAAGATTGCAGCCCAAGAGGTTTATCCTACATGCGTTCTAGCAACATACTAGACATGAGCACGACATGTTTTGATGTGATCTTGCTACAATAATATTATCACATTTTTTATTTAGAACCAGCAATTATGACAACATCAATGGTATTACATAATACTTCGGCACTCATACCACTGAGCCATTACACTTTTTAGTAATGTTCGGTACAGAGTAATGATGGTATCCTACTTGCCATGAGACGGATTTGAGACTAGTTTGGGACGGCTTTGAGACAGATTTGATACTAGTCGCGGAGACGTCTCAAAGATGTCCCCGCGACGTCTCATGAGTTTCCACGACGACTCATGTGTCGCAAAGACGTCTTAAAGGCGTCTACGAGAGGTCTCCGCGACAGAAAACAAAAATATTTGAGACGTCTCCGAATATTTGAGTCGCGGAGACGTCTCCGCGAAGTGAGATACCACTCTTCCAAAAATTCCAAATATAAACGAATTCAAGTTGTTTTGAATCTGGATCCTTCCTTTCTTTATAGCGGTATTCGGAACATGAAGGTCCACAAACCGAAGAACCACCGTATAGTGCGTGCAAGGACGCATATAAGTTCCCTGCAGATCGTCTTCATGGGCTCCTCTTACCGGAGAATAAAATCGGTAACGGCTCGTCTGGTGTTGTCTACCGAGTCGATGCGGTTGGAATTATCGAGGATCAACATATAACTCCGGTCGCTGTCAAAATGATACGAGGTTTATATGACTTTTGTTTGTTTTGTTTTATCTTTTTGTTGTTGGTGCTATTGTTTTTTTGTTTGTTTTCTCTCTTTCTCTCTCTCTCTCTCTCTCTCTCTCTCTCTCTCTCTCTCTCTCTCTCAATCGCTTTCTCCTTTTCCCTCTCGTTTCCTCTCTAGATTACGTTATCCTCTCTATATATTTACGTCCCTACTGTCTCTTAATACCCCCCCCCCATTTCACCTTCCCTCCCCCATCGCTGTCGATAATACCCAATGTTGTTTGCAATGCGAGATATACTTGTATTTTTTTTTTCTATGGAGCCATTTATTTCAATCAAGACATTTAGTTTGCATTACGTGGCTTTTTGCCGTTTATTACAATGCTCCTCAAGGATTGGAGATTGTGCACTGTAAAGTGCGGGATCGTAAATGAATCCAATGACTGGGGCAATGGTTTTCTGTAAGCACTGTGCTCTTAAAGGTAAAGCGCTTTAATAGAAACCGGTATTAATATCAATCTACATTGATGATGAATTTAAACTATTAAGAAATGAGTCGTTTATCCGCAGCATCATTAGAAAACGTATTTGATTTTCCCTTCTATTTTCTAGCCTCGGCAACAGACCACGACAAGAAAAACTTCTCGCATGAGCTTGAGATAATGATGGACATACCCTTTCATCCGAATATCATCCGACTTCTTGGTCATAGTATTACAGATAATGGTTAGTATTATTCCACTCCTCCAAAGCTATTCCATGGCATTTTATCCAGCGACAATTATTGCTCCGCTAAAAATTCCAAAGTAATGAATGACTAGCTTCACCCCTGAACATAACACGTTACCCAACCCTAATCCTGACACTACATCTTAGACAAAATAATGCCATTTTGAACAATGCACATTCATTTATTCATTGACACTCTAAAATTATAGAGTGGGAGTATAATTCATGCCATTATTGTATTGATGAACAAGCCGTTAAAATTGTATTTTTTATCATCCATAAAGGATCTACCTGCATTATAATGGAATATTCCCCGAAAACTCTGCAAGGTTACCTGAGTCAACTGGCCAATGAGAGACGCCAAAGCGTGTCATCGGAGCAACTTCTTCGGTTTGGTGTGCAAATAGCAAAGGCTATGGAACACTTGGCTCTGCAAAAGGTTTAATGATTTAATTTAATGAATTCTCAAATACTTAGCCTACTTTACTCCAAATCTATCAATTTCCCTTCAATGTAAAGTTGACGATGCATTCACATTTACACAGTGGTACTTGAGCTAAATAATTTTACGAAATATGAAATTTAAGGCAACTAAAAGAAATAGATGCAAAGATTTATGAACAGATACCACGCACTTAGAGGCGGAGGAAATGATTTGCCATATTTGAGACTGTTAGAATGGTCACGTTTTATACAACAACAAAAAAACAAAAACAAAAACAAAAACAAAAACAAAACAAAAAAAAAACAAAAACAAAAAAAAATCGATTTTAGAAAAATTGCTCTTTTTCAATTAAACTTCCTGACGACCATAGGATTTTTTATCCAATTAAAAGAAGGTTTCATTCGAAATTATGATAATCATTCAAGAAATGGCCTGATCTGCAACACACGGTCATATGAAATAAGAAAATGTTGTTGTTTGTGATGTTTGTTTTTAAAATCAAACAATTTATCTTTTTAATATAATTCTAGATTGTTCATCGAGACCTAGCCGCTCGTAACATTCTCTTGGGATCGGGACTGCAGTGTAAGGTGGCAGACTTTGGGCTGTCAAGACACCTAGATGACGATCAAGAGGAATACATTATGATGTCACATGTAAGCAAATTTCTTATGTTTTTAGTACAAAGTCTGTCTCCTTTAACGTTCACGAGCTTTAAAACTTTCAATTCATTACGACGTTGCTTGAGAGAGTTCAGTTTCAATTTTCCCACCTTTTTAAACACCATGTATATTAATGGTGTCTAATTGTGTTCTAAATATTATGCAAAATTGCAATTTTCTTTCATAGATCATGGCAAATATGGTACTTCAAAATAAACAATCTACAATAAATAACCATTTGTTTTGTTTTTGTCGTTTCTACTCTTAATAGATTCTCTAATTACGAAATTATTCTAAAAACATTTTCATTATACTATCCTAGACACGGGTTCCCGTAAGGTGGATGGCACCAGAATCTCTCAATCATGATGTGTACACGACAAAAAGTGATGTGTGGTCCTTTGCAGTACTCATGTGGGAGATTCTTACATTAGGTATACAGTTGATCTATTTCTAATCCATGTATGAACATTATAGAGTTTCACGTGTTGGTAGTCATCAAACAAAAAACCAAATAGTCGAGATAATAAATTTACGCCAAAAATTTGCGTCGAAAATTTGAGAAGAAATTAATAAAGATATTGGCGTAAATGCATTATCTCGACTATTTGTTTTCATGTATGTATGGATATATTAGGATGTTGATGATGATGATGATGATTATTATTGATGATTGATGAGGAAGAGGAGGATGATGGTGATGGTGATGATGGTGGTGATGATGATGATGATGATGATGATGATGGTGATGATGGTGATGATGGTGATTATGATGATGATGATGGTGATGATGGTAATGGTAATAGTAATGATGATAATATGATGATGATGTTAATGACGACGATGATGTTGATTATGATGATATTGATGATGATGATAATAACGGTGATGATTAATATGATGAAGATGAAAAGGATGATGTTGATTAAAACGAAGATGACGATGATGATGACGACGATAATAATGATGAGAATGAGGATTATTGTTGATGATGATGATGATGATGATGGTGATGATGATGATATTGGTGATGATGATGATAATGAATACATATAGCGGTCTCTACGTCAGCGTTTTTCCCTTCAATCTCTCCTCAAACCTGGTGTATACACTGTTGCTCATATAGGTTGGATATTTTTATGCGGCTTCAATTTCTAGAACACGGTATGTCCGACTGCTTTCACTTTTCGGTACCCTTGCTATATCTTGGACGTTCCACAGCCATTCCCGGGTACTAGAAAATAAAAACAGATTGTCAACCCCCACAATGCCCATTTTTGCCACTTTTTCACATTTTGGGGCCCCTTTTTTGTTTACCCGGCTGACCAAGGCCCCCTCCGTCCTACCCCAAAGAAATTTATGTGAAGTATAGGGGTGTTATTGTTCTTTAAGCTGAATCTAGTTTTATGGTCACATACTTAGATTTATTGTCTAGGGGGAGGGTCAAGATTTATTGTCTAGGGGGATCAGGGTCAAATTTTATTTTGATTGGGGTTCAAAATTGATTTTCTTTATTTCTACAACATGGAAATTTCTGTCTTCCCAAAAATGTATTGTATATAGAATCTCAGCCAAACATAAATCATAATGAAAACTAGACTATGATTACCATTTACAACCTTGTCATTAAGGCTGATACAAAATTTAGAAGAAAACGATAAAAATTAAGAGTTCATGATTTATTTTTTTTTCCTTTGTTTTAACCATAAATGTAGAATAAAATATTTCAATTTTCACCGATCTCACTTTTTACTTCAACCCCTCCCCTAGACAAGAGACCGAAGCCTGTGACCTTAAATCTTAATTTAACGTAAAGAACAATAACAGGCCTACACTTCAGACGTGTTTTGTGGGGGTAGGATGGAGGGGGCCTTGGTCAGCCGGGTAAACGAAAAAGGTGCCCTAAAATGAGAAAAAATGGCAAAAATGGGCATTGTGGCGGTTGACAAACCTTATTTTATTCATTATCCCCTGGGAATTGTTGGCGAACGTCCATAATATGTCGAGAGTCACGAAAAGTGAAAACAGGGGAAAATAGTTTCAAGAAATCAAAGCTAGAGCAAAATAATGTTGCTGGAGCACACAAAAAAAAATATCCAACCTTTATGGGCCATGCTTTGAAAAGTGAACCTGTTTGGGACAAAATAAAGTTTTTGCTTTCTGAGTTTAAGCTTCATATTCAAATAGAGCAATGTCTGAAGTTTCAAGAACTAATGTTTTTCATGATTTTTTGCAATTGTTCATGCTCATTTGCATAAAGTATAAACATAAATGATAATTAGATGGAAAAACGGTACATAAAATACAATTTTTTCACCCTGGCTGGAATGGATATGCTGACTTCCTTACTTGGATTACTGTCATTATTTTATTATTTGCCTCTATTCCTTTTAATCTAACCCCAAAAATAATGTCGTTAAATTGACTGTATATAGATAATCAACCCTGAAAAAAATTAATTGCCCTCAAATGTCACATACGTGACCAGGAAACACAAAAAGTTTATGCCCCGCCTTAACCGTGGCTCTGGTATTATTATTATTTTTTTCTCCAAAGCTAGATTTAATGTACCTTGCATCTCACCAAATATGAATCCATGACAGGTTTTAATTTGATTATTAATTAGCAAACAAATTGGTCACACACGTGATCCGCTGGGTGGGGGCGGTCATAAAGGTGTGATCATTTTCACTTTCATTGGCTGAAATTAATTTATTTTAGCATTATTATGCTCCAAAATGGTTTTGCAATAATTTTTGGGGAAAAAAAACAAAGAAAAACACAAGGTCGAAAAAACAAAGAAATACATAAGAAAAGGAATTTATTTCGATACCAAATTTTTTCCAAATACAACTGTTAGGAATCCTATAAGAATTGTGCAAACAAAAAATTAGCAATTCAGAAGCTTTAGTTTGTCAATTATAACAAAAATTATGACTTCATGCAATGTTTAAATTAGCATAATTCATTCATATAAAATAGATAAATATTATTTCGGGAAAATTAACAGTGCTTTCGTATAGTTTACATCGCACACTACCATCGTGCAAATTTTCGGCGCGGTCGCGCGATCAATAGCCGAGATCTTATAGGGAGCATCATGGCCCCCCTCCCTCCCCGCCCCACCCCAATCTTGACAGCTACAAAAATACCCCAGTGACTGATTAGGGTTAAGTTCATAAAAGTTTTACCACAGCGGATATAGAAATTGCTCAAAATGTACATTTTTTGCATAATACATAATATTTTCATTTTTCTGTAAAATGTGCCATAGGTCACACACGTGACCCACTAAAATGTCACACACGTGACCCGACATCACGATATAAAATAATAGATTTAAAAAAAAAAAAAAAAACATTTCAGAGATGACTCCTATCCCATGGTATTTTATGGTTAGCAGGTCCATAATGTATATCTCACAGCAATAAGAACATTTCATCATTTTAAAACTCACAGGAATTTCAAAATGAAATTGAACTTTCAAAATCATGCCGTTCTGTGAAGTCACACCCGTGACCCACTTCTTTTCACCTCTGACCTTGAACATGCATATTGTAAATATCAAAAAATATTTCCAAATGATGGCCAACAACATATGGTAGCATAATATAAACATTAAATCAGTATATCTTTAACATTGTTAGAGTTATAGCCAATTAAAGTCAAGATTTTGCATAATTTCGGTCACACACGTGACCAAGAATGGTCCTTATGAGCGACAGTGTAGTTTTGGTTAAAAATAAGGAATCGGCATATAGTCTCATGTTGTTCAAGTTGCACTAAAAGATATGTGTGAGAGATCTTGTGATATTCCTTTCATGATTTTCGGTGAATTTCAGTAAAAATGAGAGAGCAACATAATGTAACGGTTGTTTTACACCTTTCCTGCGATGCCGCTCGCATTAGCTCACCGCATGAACGGTGCGTAGCGATCATGCACTGTAAACATAAACTAGTCATTTGACTGATAAAAATTAGTCCTGCCCTATGTCTGAAATGACTAGAATTAATTAGTCGAATGACTAATGTTTAGTCATTTCAGACACATTTGGATTTAGCCAGATGACTAGAATTAATTAGTCAGATGACTAGAATTAATTAGTCGAATGACTAATGTTTAGTCATTTCAGACACTTTCTGATTTAGCCAGATGACTAGAATTAATTAGTCAGACAAAGCCAAATATTAGTCAAATGACTTATTTTAGTTGGTCATCATTTTAAGGCCAAATTTTATGTAAACACAAAAGAAATGAAGCAACTAAATCTCTTCTTGATTTAAAACAGATTTACACTGTACCACGTACTTTACCTTGTCTGAATGTACTGCATGTAGTGAAATGCAACATATTCAAAGCAATACGTATACACAATTATTGTATTATTTGAAGTGAAGGTGATGATTTGGAATTTCTTCATTGAAACCAATATTTTTAAATTTACACGTATGCATTCTAATTTACTTCTTTATATATATAAAATATATATATATATAGATTTGTATTAGACTTTTCCATACTTCTCTATCCTGGTTTCTCTCTTCCTCTGTCCTTCCCTCTTGTTCTCCTTTCACTTTACTTTGTGTCTTCCTCACCCTCTCACTCTCTTCCTCCTATGCCATTTAAGTGTATTGGCCTCACAAATTTGCCTTTTAGTACAGTAATAACACTATGATGTCTTGGCAGACTATTTTATTATGTCATCATCATTACAACAATTCAGAGTATGTGCTATCGTGATAATGCTAACTATTATGCTATATATTTTTATAACTTAAGTTGTACTATGTAAATATGTTTTGTACATTATTATTATTATTATTAATATGTATAGCCCGATTATGTTGAAATAAATCTGTTTTAAATCAAGAAGAGATTTAGTTGCTTCATTTCTTTTGTGTTTACATAAAATGTGGCCTTAAAATGATGACTAACTAAAATAAGTAATTTGACTAATATTTGGCTTTGTCTGACTAATTAATTCTAGTCATCTGGCTAAATCAAAAAGTGTCTGAAATGACTAAATATTAGTCATTCGACTAATTAATTCTAGTCATCTGACTAATTAATTCTAGTCATCTGGCTGAATCCAAAAGTGTCTGAAATGACTAAACATTAGTCATTCGACTAATTAATTCTAGTCATTTCAGACATAGGGCAGGACTAATTTTTATTAGTCAAATGACTAATTTATGTTTACAGTGTGTGTATATCACCCACACAAGAGAATCCACATTGGTTTCTAGTTAGTGTCGGGTCCCCGACTTTCCACGTTTTAAACTTATATTGTGAAATAAAGACACTAAAATAAGATTTAAAGTAATATAATTTTCTTTACTATAGTTATAGTATTCAGTCTAACTGTGAATCCAAATTTAAAAAATTCTTCTCCCAAAACTGTACACCAGCTTTAATCATTTCCCTCCATCTCCACCAGGAGCTCGACCATATACCGGTATGTCATCAAGAGAGGTGAAGCAAGCAATTAGTATGGGTTATCGCCTGCCAAGACCAGAACATTGTAGCCAGACTTTGTAAGCAGATTGTCTTCTTTTTTTATATATATATATACGTACATTAATGACATACAAAAAAATATTTCGTCATTTATTTATTTATTTATTTATTTATTTATTGTCCTTAAAATCAGTTCTGCTTATTTTTAAGTAAACATGAATGTGAACATCAATCGAAATTATAAAAAAAAATATGAGCATTATATTTAAAATGAACTTCTTTCACGGAATCATCAAATTTCATTTCTCTATCTTCACTCATCAATTTCTACTTTAAACATAACAATATGATATATTAATCGAATTGAGCTTTATTTGTTTGAAGTTTTTTTTCAAATAATTTTTTATAGTTTCCGCTGCATGACTTTTATTCATCATTTGATGAACTTATTTCATTGCTGTTAGTAATTCATATAAATGTTAAAGATGTAAAAATGTAAAAGAGCAAAATGCATCCGTCATTTGCCTTGGTGTCAATTTAATCTCATGATGAATTATGAAAATTAAAATGTTTATTGGTCCCATTTCACTTTGGTCTTCGAAAGTGGTGTGCCAACGTATAGAGAAATTTAAAGATGATGATAATACTACCCTTAATTAAACAGGATATTTTGGGAGATAAGTTTAATCACTTTTGCACGATTTGTAATAAGATCATCTCATAATTAGTCCTCTTTTTTTTTTCTTTTTTTCTTTTTTTGTAGGTACGGCGTGATGCTTCACTGCTGGCTGGACGACCCATCAGAGAGACCTACCTTCAGCGAAATCAAAGTACAGCTGGAAAATATGATGACATCTGCTTCCGTAAGCTATTTAATTCTTCGTATATAAAATAATAGTAATAATAATATACTTGGATTTACAAACAAATACTTTTTCCCACAATAATATAAGCCAATGTCACGCCGTCTAGGGTGTCAAGTTTTCATATATTTTTGTTTGGAAGAGCACGAGAAGGATAAACTCTCCAAACAGAGTCGGTTAAAATCCTGGACGAGCTTTCTTAACGAAAATTAATTGGGAGAGGGATACAATGAATTTTGATTTGTATCAGGACAACAAACCTCTACGACAACTACCCCCCCCCCCTCCCCCATAAATAGGGATAGGGCTAGGTGTAGGATTAGGGGGTATATATTAAGGGGGTAGTTGTCCGGGATTAATTGTCTCTCTCTCTCTCTCTCTCTCAATATTTATGTCCCCTGTCATCTAACTTATCTTATTCCAGATCAACATCGTAATGGACTCTTTTGACGGTACCGACTACGAGTACACCGAAATTGCCGATCTCGAAATCAACGACGAAATCAACGAAGACTATTTAGATGGTGTACCAAGCTTTGATACCAGACGCCTCTTCCATATGCGTTGATTGCGTTCATATTGATTCTGTAAAGGGATTTGTTTTTCTATTTTATTGCTATTATTGTTGTACCAAATGAGTCAGCAGGTGCGTATCCAGGATTTTGCACCCCGGCCGGGGGGGGGGCGACGTGATTTTGAATTTGGCGCCCCAGTGGTGGATCCAGAATGGTACATCCATTTTTTTCTCCCCGTCACACCGGGCGAGCAAAAAGGTACAACTCGGTTTTTTTCCCACATCACGCTAGCCGAGCGAATAGCGGGTGGGGGGGGGGTTAAAAAAATGGCCCGTAAGGTCATATATCAGCCGTAGGGGTAGGGGTAGGTTTAAGGACGCGTCAATCAGGTATAAACTTGTCTTTTTTAACATTTTTTTTCTCAATTTGGCGCCCCTACCTTTAAGGGTCTTATTTGGCACCCCCTTAGATCCATTTGGCGCCCCACTTAAGGTTATTTTGTCGCCCCTTTGAGCGCCTGCCCGGGGGTCCCGGCCCCACCCCCCCCCCCCCCAAGAATACGCGCATGGTCGGTGGCTTGATACGAGAGGTACACGCCTTTCGTTTTTTACTCCCTTTTAATTCAAATATGCCGTATCCGCCCCCTCTTTTTCAAAATGCTTTATCCACCCCGGGAGCCACCAATGCGATTTTAACATTGATGTATAAATAATTAAAAATAGTTGTCTTCGCTCAATGTATACAAATATTATTATGTTACGTTTGGTTCATTTTTTATAAGAATTAGTAACCATCGAAATCTCAAAATAGAAGAAAATAGATCTCTTTAACTACACCTTCAAGATTCGATAAAGATCGTCTCTTTATTAAAAGTTAATAGTGTTAATATATTTTCTATAAAGAATATTTTCTTAGAGCGGAGCAATTGATTTTGAAATTGAAATCCAGACATTGTTGCAGATGGTTGAAGATGCATATTGTTTTTGAAAAATATAAAATTCTCCATTTTTATTTGTTTGTATTTGAAATTTTAAAAAAAGAGCACATTATTGTATATATTATTTGAGGCCAACCCATTGAGCCATGAGCCATGTAAATATGAAAATAGAAAAAAATACTATAACCAAGAGACAGCCCGAGCATTCATAATGGTTGTCTTGTGTTGTAATGTGATTACATTGAATTATTAAAGATGGGGTATTGTATTGGTAAATCAAACAAAAAAATAAAATAAAATCATATTTAGAGTTTCATTTGAGATAGGATGACAGATAGTATGATAAATCAGATATCCCTTGAAAGATAAGGACTAAAAAGTTATTATAAATTTGCTATATATAAAATATTACTATAGGTTTCCCGGTCAAGTTTAAACTATCTCCGATCAATTTGGTATTTCCTACAAGCACTTTCGTCCGAAATGTGATCGCGATTAAAAATCTAAACGTTACTAGTAATTCAATTGACCGATAGCTCTGCTCCATGAGGTATCGTTTAAATTGAATGAACATTAACGAATTCGATAACAAAGACTTTAAAAATTAAGAGCTTTCAAATTAACCGGGAAAACTTATATTAAAAAAGCCAGGATCCTGCCCTGGCCAAATTTTCATTTTCAATATTAAATATATATATATATATAAATATAGACACGGATGGAGAGTAAAATTTCTAAATAATATATTCGCATATAACTTTTTGATATATATTATCTAAATCTATAAAATAATTATTCGGAAGGCAAATTTGAAGGAAAATAATATTTGTGTGAATAGAGCGCGATCTCTTTAACAATTCTAACGGTCACATTCATATTTTCACAAAGATGCAAAGTGTGAAATGTGGTGGCCTTTGTTTTTCAAAAGAGACCAATAAAAGTAATGATGTTCATTCTTACCAAAACTATAACCCAGCGTTAAAGAATTGAAACAAGTGACGATTCTAAATGCTGTATACTGGATGATAAACATTGAAAACAATTTAAGCCAGTTACTCTTTATTTGCTATATTCTATTACAAGTCCGCAAGATTAACTTTACATTTTCTTTATTATAAATGTTACTCAAGATCAGTCATATTTTGAAAAGTGTATGTAGCAACCAATAATTTTACTTTTGGATAATGTAATAAAAGCGCAAGTGTTCTCGTGTTATTTGTAGACTGGCTGATGTTTTGAACTTATGGCATAATTGTAACCAGATATCACGAATTTGAAAGAAAAAAGAAAAAAAGATGCGTTTATTTGGAGTAAGAATAATTAAGTATGGTAGTTCATTGAAAACATTAAGAGAATGTGAATTGTCAGGGGTGAAAACAACGTGCATGAGATGATAAATAAGTTGAGAAGACATCTATTTTCGGTATAGGAGGGCCCGATTTTGTCGGTTTTCACGACGACATCTCCTTAGCTAACCCATCTTCTTTCAACTCACTTCCCTCCACACTTTTTTATTCTCTCCTTGCACATCCCTTTCTCCTTTCCTTCATCTCCTTCTCCTTCCCATCCTCCCCATCTCATTCCCTCTTCTTCTCCTTCCTCTTCTCATTCTCCTTTTCATTCCGCTTTTCCTTCTCCTCGTCCCCATCTCCTTCTCCTCCCCTTCTTATACCTACAATAACATAGAATCCAATCAATAACTCCAAATTGTGATAGCCATTAAAGTTCACACAGTTTAAGCAAAATGTTTTGTGCTCAAATATGCATGTCCATTTTGCGTCACTCCGTATCCATGTTTATGAATATTCATATCTCATTAATTTAGAGGATAACTATACAAAAAAATATATATTATCATTTTGAAAAGAGGGTACCTTCAGCTTTTGTCATGAACCATTTCTTTGTACATAAGGATTGAAGTATGGATGATAAATTTGTTTACATGCTGAAATGTTGCTTCTGAATGTCACTCCGTGCCTTGGAACTGCCCATGTGCTCATTATAAAGGGAGTGGACCACAATAATCTTCGGTACTTACTAAGTATTGCAGATACATTGTACATTGGTGGTCAATACATGAAATAAAACATTATGAGAGCAGTCATAAATATGAGAAAAAATATTACATTTTATTACATATTGACATAGACCATTATGATGAATCGGTGTATTTGTATTTTATATACAATGCAGTAACAGGCATGTTCAGCAGATTAGTTTGTACAAATATCTGTACATTACTGAAAAAAAAACAACACTCATTTGTATAAAATGCCAATAAAATCAAGCTTCAGTTGAAAAGAAACAAATTTGCAAACCATGATTTGTAACTCACAAACCCTATGGTGCCTGAACCCCCAAATGAATACAACACTGATAAAGAACTAATGAGATTTGCTAATATTAATTCTTATAATTTTATCTATCGATGCATTTGGATGTTACATAAGAAAAGTACAATGCAATCGTACTTGTATTGCTTAAATAAATGCGCAATGTTCTCTTCCGCATACTTGATACAGAAATGGCTCACAAAAAATAAACATAATTTTATGCTGACACTTTTTTTTTCAACACATGACACTCTGTATATGTACTGCAACTTAAAAAGTTTAAAACATACCTGGCTCAGGGAACCTCATTGGCTCCCGATTGGACAACGCATTGAGTTCAAAATGTTGATGATTGTCTTTAAATGTTTGCAAGGAATGGCTCCTACCTATTTAAGCTCGCTCATCATTCCTTACCAGTCTGCAAGACATGGCCTTCGTTCATCTAGTGACAGGACCATTCTACAAGTCCCAAGATCTAACAGCAAATCAGGAGACAATGCGTTCATGATTGCTGGACCTAGGCTGTGGAACGAACTACCACGATGTGTTCGCTTGTCCCTCTCACTGGAGGTGTTCAAGAAGAACTTGACGACGGTATTATTTAATAAATGATTTTTATATTTATCTACATGTTTATTGAACAGTGTAAAGCGCTGTGAAACTCACTATGAGTAATTGAGAGCGCTATATAAATGTTCATATCCTATCCTATCCTATTCAATATTCACTGTTTCAAGTGAACACATCATAAAATGTCAGAGGACAGATTCATGGTATAAACATACAAGAACACTGAGTATTTTGTGCACAAATACTGGGGAGATTTGTCAAAATAGTAGAAGGGAATGAATATAAATAGTAAAACATAAAAACATTGGGACATGCATAGTACAACATAAAGTCGGATATAAAGTATAACATGTATAAAACTGTATTAATGACATATAAATGAAGCACACATACAGGATTATGAAATGATAGAGTAATAACATCAGTCAAATTAATTCCCTTTTTAACAAGGTAAACGGGACACCGCAAAATATAAAATCTTGTTAAACTGGACATGCGACACATGTTTGAAATTAAGAACGGGTGAATCATCTCGTTATAACAAAATCTTGTATCTATGCTCATCAGAATGGGAGGAGACTGTAATCAAATTTAATCATATTATGTAGGTACAATTAGATGTATTTAAAAAAATTGCATTTTATGGAAAACTAAGATAAGAGTTCATGTATAAGTCTAAAACTTGAACAATAATGAATCACATACATGCTATGTATAAAAAGATATGTGCAAAGAAATGAAAGCACGTAATCATCTGATTATTACACTTCTCAATATTGCCTGTACGAGATCCGTTATAACAGTATTATCTCACTGGCCATGAGACAAGTTCGAGACTGTTGTTTTTCAGACTTTTTCCATTCACGAGCATGTCATGGTGATGTCTCCACAACATTTCGAGTCGCAAATATTTTATATGCGAACGAACGAACGAACAAAATTTCCATTGTACCCAGCTTTGGACGTAATAAATAAATGAAATGAAATGAAATGAAATGAAATGGAAGCAGTCCTTTAAAAAAATTCTACATGTTTGACATTGAACTCAGGAGATGAAGTAACGTCTCCGGGACTCCAGAGACTCAGATTCACGAACTCGTGGAAAGGACAGGCCATTCAATTCTCCTTGATATTGTAACACTGTATTAAAGTGCATGAAAGTGTGAAAACTCATCATAATCACAAAAATGAAAAGTCTTGTTACAAATGGAATCCATAAAGCACACAAACTTAGATTTCACAATATTATCCCGATCAGTTTTGGAAAGTAACAAATACTAGTGAGGTCACACACACAGGCAAAGTACTATGTAACCCAGAGATCCAATGTTTGTTACACTACTGCATGCATACTGGGGATATAAATTATCATTTTTATTTCACATGTACTTCACCACCAAGCACGTTACATACTAAAGGTTAACTATTTGGCTGATGGAGAATAAAAAATCATAGTTTAAAAAAAAAATGTATGAAGAATAAGATATTTTCAAAGTTCATAACATCAGTACATGTAGTTCATAACTTCATACACACACACTTAAATAAAAATGCTAGTACATGAGCATAGTAGAGGCCATCCATATTGCTTGCCAAGCACTCTTACAATGATCACAAATAAATTCTAATATGATCCAACAAAATTGTATTTGTTATATGTATAGATATACTATATACCAAATCATTCCCAGAGAAAAATGATTAATTGCTGAGTAATTTGCAAACTTATCAGGTACATTCTTTTGAAAGTCAAGACAATCATGTTCAGTACAATATGTCACACATGTACTGTATTGTAAATTTTCACTATCTGCCTTTTTCAGCACTATTTTGTGTTAATAAACAGTACCATTGCTTCCCAAACAATAATTTCAACAACACACAATGTACTTTGACTTAATGATAACCTGATGAACACATCAAGATGAAGTAAAATAAATAATGCTTTGGAGGGAACATGTCACAAGATGAATCTGTAAACAGGGTTTAACAGGTAATGGTACAACTGATGCATTTAATTTTTTGAGAATAGATATTAAATTTGTAAAGTTATAGCATAAAATCCCAGCGCAGCTATTGTCAATGCTGAAAACTACATATTTTCTGCAGCATACATGTATATGATATAAATATCAATGATGTTTGGGGGAAGCATGTCAGGTGCATTGTAACAATGTCTGACATATAAATGTATTCAACTTTCAAGAATAAAATTTGAAAATCTCAGACAAAAAACAAAATTACAATGTAATTCCTTGTATATAAGTAATATGTGAAAGAAAGAGGTAGAAATAATAATGATTGCCTAACAGAACTGGAGCCTCTTGTAAATGTTAATATAACATTTTTTTTAAAAGGCATAATTGTAAATCTTAAAGAAGTTATCTGCAGGGATTAAGTAAGCCCATGCTTCATACCACTGGACAACAGAGGCACCTACATGTACATGTATGGATATCAATTTTGAGTCCTGTTGTCCAAAAGATTCATTTCTTCTTTTATTCTTGCAATTGTCTTAGAGTTGACACTTATAATTATTTTCGCGGTGGTTTTATTTTTTTGAATTTTTCGCAAGTCCATCTTTAAAAAAATTCCACTTTAATTAATAGTAACAATAATAATAGTAATGAAAACATCACAAAAATCGTGAAATTATCCACTTGGGAATTTCCCTAACTAGTCCAAAATCGCGAAAATATTTGTAAGTGAAAATATTGGCTTATACAGTATCAGAGAGTACTATGTGACAGTGTTTGCCATTAACTGCACATAGAAATGCAAAATCATCATTGCTCCATTATCTACAAAATTTGATTGCTTCCCATATTGAGTCATGTATAAATCAACCACTGCATAAAGACCACTCACTTTTAAAGATGTTTCTTGTGTCCCTTGAATGGTCTTTATAGACATGTTTCACTGTACAATATTTTACAATTGTAGCATCAGGTCTTGTTAATCCTTTCTATAACACAGTTGCACATCTGTACTGACTGCAGATATGTCAAACAGAATCATATTCCTCTAGCACTCAAATGGTTAATCCTTATATTGCAGTTGCTGGTGGCCAATTTCTCTATATGGAGGGTAACTCCAACACCTCCTAGTGGAACCAATCATGACCCCAGCTTGTCGGCACTCTGGACACGCCTCCTGGTCATGTATTGATGTGTGGGGTTATCACCTTGGTGACCATTGGAGAACCTGTCAGGGGTGGGTGGGGCAGACGAGGACTGCTGACTGAGACGTCGTAGAGCTAGCGGCTTGCCTGCATCCTGTGTCATGAAAAAACAAGTGGAAATAATAGAATATACAAATAAAATATTGTTGTCAGAGAATGATATCGCATGCCATTTTAGTATTTCATGTATCAAGATTGTGTTTTTCATTTACTTTTAACACTTAAAATGTCTTTGAGGTTTTACTCTGGACCCCCTTCAATGACTCTAAAATGCCATTCCCTCACAGTGAGATACATCTCTTTAAAATTAGCTCCTATTTATTCGGGTATAGTAATAAAATCACAAAAATTGTAAAATTACCCCCTCATCAAAAATGTGACAATTTTTCCTCTAGCAGTCTGGATTTAATCCTGAATGCACATTAGTACAATTAATGACCACTGATCAAGGTCTAACATAAATTTGAGTCAATCTATAAACATATATAACAAGAAATACTACACATAGAGAGAAAACCGGCCAAACCTTGCAATTGAGGGTATGGATAACAGTTCACTCCTATGAGCACAGATGCTATATTTTATGAGACAGTTCTCTAGATCCTTGTTTTTTAAAACTAATGTGTTAACTGTTCAAACTAGATTTCATTACAGCAAGGTACCTGGCTTGGTCCTAAGCACTTGTTGTAACAGGAGAGGACTGTATTTCTTTTTGGGAATTGGGATGCAAAACTAATTTAACATCATCCAACTTACCACAGGCTTGTGTATTTGATAGTACCACCAGAAAGCCATTAAACATATAAAGACAAGTGTAAGCTGATGGGAAAGAAAAAGTGAGAGTAAAAGAAAGAGACATTTGTTTAGATTATTAATTTTCATTACCACAATGCAACAACAAAAGACATTCCAATACCAATATCTATTTTGATTAACCTCTGTTGTATTGGTACTACGATAATGATATCCTGGAAAGTTTGGAGTAAAACAAAACTTTTCTAAATGTAAAGATCACACTTTTATTTTACAATTTGCAGTTTCCTCCTTACTTGAAATTTTTGAAGTCTGAAGGAGAGATGAAAATCCATATCAAACCCTTCAAAGTTGTATGGTATCAATTTTATATACAATACAAGAGAAAAACCTGAATCAGATCGAAAGTGCTTTTTTTTTTTTTTATAAAACAGAATTTGCCCGTTTGGACATGTTCAACATGACTAGGACAAATCACTTGACTGGTTGCTGGTTTGATCCCGGACAAAGTACATATTTCCTTTGAAGAAGCATTTTATCTCTATTGCCACACCCTATCCAGGTGTAAATGGATACCCGGTAGGAATAGAATGAGCACAGCCTCATGGCTGCCATGTCGCAAAAATGATTCCTTTTGCGATTGCACAGATGTCATGTGCTTCACATTAGCCAATCAAAAGCCAAAATACTTTGGATGTGATGTATAGTATAGAATATATACCTGCACTGCTAGCCACATGAAGATGTTTTGGAATAGAGTTTTAGAGAACATCTCTTGCCCATGCTTGATACAAGCCATCAATTCTATCAAACTGAACGCACTGTAAACAAAGAAGAAGGGAGAAATGAAATTAAGATCATGTCCAACTGTCCATGCATTCATGCAATAAATCTGACAATAATTATACAGTGGAAATTTGTTGCTCCCCTAATAGTCATAATATGACACAAAATATGTACCCAAACAGCTGAAATGTTCAGGTCCCAAACATACATTTGTGTTGTCCCATACATGTATTTCTGTGTAAGTGCATGTGACTCTTGGCAAAATTACATTAATTTCTTATCATTTTGGCAAATCTAAACCCTTACAGCACACAATAATGCTTAGGTGTACTGTTATCAACCTTTCCAAAGCACTTTTAGAAAGTGTCTTCCACATTTCAATCTCATGACTAGAACAATTATTTCTCTTTCAAGATTCCTGATATAACAAGGTAATTTTGCTAGTCCTGTCTCATTTTATTATTTCTGGTTTTTACCCTGATAAAAAGAATTTCAATGGCCCCAAGAACCTCGTTTTAATGAGTTTCCACATTATTATTATTATTATTTGTTGCTATATTTCAGTAAAATGTATGCCAATCAAGGAACATCTTTAAACAATATGAAGAACATCTTCAAACAATATGAAGAACATCTTCAAACAATTTGAGCACTTGATGCATACATTTTCAAAATTTTCTGACTTTCCAGAGTAGAAAACTCACACTTAAAAATGGTAAAATCCCTGACCTACGAAAAAGAAGTTTCTTGTGTTTTTTTACAGAAAATTCTTCATACTTACAGGAACACCCAGGTGTGTGAGCCCATTCGTTTACAGCAAGGATCTGTGATATATGCATAATATTGCCTGCACAAGAAAGCATAATAAATGGCCATTTTCGATTAATCACCATCAAAGCTTGAATGGATTCTATTTTTTCAGTAAGCCCGTAACATTTTTCATCAGCTTTAACACCTAATGTGACAGGCCAGGCATATAAGCTCAAACAATAAATAGTAAGCTGTCTTTAAAGTTTCCATATACTACAATAATTGTATGCAAAAAGAAAAAATACAAAAATTATGTTGAACCATTGGTTATTCTTTTTAATAACAAAATTAATATAATTCCCAAAACAGAAAATAATTGTTAGCTTGACATTTGGACCTTCAATACAACAGTCGTCAGTCATTATCTGAATTCCAGACTTTTTAAATAAAGCTACAATGAAGACTACAGGCCTATAACCTTTACCTGATTGTTGGAGCGGTTGATGTAACAACAATGAATATCCTGATGATACCCAGCCAGTGATTCACAGGAAACTTGTAGATATGTTTCAAGAAAAATGTATTTAGCTCAACCAGCTGGAAATAAAAGAGGAAAGTCAGAATTATAAATACTTTAACAAGACATATCTTTGATGGGTTGATAATATCTCAAAGAGGCTATGTGATTAGGAGAGGAAAAAAACATGGTAGCCCATGCACTCTACCCTATAAGATCATCTTTTCTTTGACACACTGTGGCGCCTTTGTTTTGGGGACAAGAGTGCTTGGTTTTGGACAGGACATCACTTGACTGATAACCTGGAGTTTAAACACACACCAAAAATTTGAGATACAAGAAATGTTATAAACATAAAGTTTTTATTTGAATGATGGCCTCACCTCTGGCCATATGAAAATGAGACACAATTTCCAAAAAAACGATAACTTTGGAGTTGCGAAAATGAGCAAAATAATTTTAAAATGTCAAATTTGGTAAAATGCTTTTTAATATTCTGAATCTTTAATGTTTCAGGTGTGCTCTGTAAAAAAAATGAGTAAAAAAACGATTTAAAAATTTAAAAATTGACGTTTCTGATATCCTCAACTCTTTCCTCAGTAACTTGTGTCTCTTTTTGATATGATGAATCACATATTTCACTGGAAATGTCAAAACTCCTTTGACTGGTGTAGTATACAAAGGATAATAAGAATTAACATACAGGGGCCCATTTCTCAAAACCGTCATATGTGTCCCTATGGGTTGTCCAAGAACCTTAGACTTATGACGGTGTTGAGAAACAGGCCCCAGGAATCTATTGTAGTCATATCTCACCTGAGCAACACATACAATAATGAAGACACCAAACACTCGTCTAATGGAAGAGTCTGGTCCCAACCAGTGAATGCGTGTCCAACTACAGAACAGAAACACAGTCAATGGTGTTATTAGACATCATATACATGTAGGCTTCATCACAGAAACAAAGACTTGTGAAAATGAAATTCTAATAATTTTAGATGCTATAAATAATATGTATATATGGGACAGATTACAGCGCCATATGGGATCACTATGCAAACTGTTTAACCAAAGGATAATTTTTTTAAAGCTTTTCTACCTCAAGTGAGAACCACCCTTCATGTTACTACAAACTTCCAAGAACTCTCTGGGTTCATGTAAGGAACTCTGCCAAGAAAGTGGATCAAATTTAGCTTTCATTTGACCATCCTTTCACATATTTACACAAAATTTCATTTCAATTTACAGGATAAAGTTTTATACAAACAAATTCGGCACAGGATTATATTGATAAAGCACATTTAACAAGTTTCAAACAAATCGACTATTCAGTACTAAAACAGTGCCCTGTAAGTATAACATAAAGAATTGTGATCAATAATATTACAAATTGATGATATCCAATCAGGATCCTTGCTTCATATATTTCCGTCATAAAAGTCTCACTCTGAACCTATCAGCATGGTTGTTTCAAATTTGCAACAATTTTTAAATCTTTATGTTACAGGGCACTGGACATTGCTTTTGAGAAAATAAGTAAGTAACTATGTTACATAGTATGGTTATCCAACTGCATCAAGACCAGTACGGCCAAGTTAGGTTAAACAGCGACCTCTCAGAACCCTTCCCCATCATCAATGGCGTCAAGCAAGGCTGCAGTCCCTAGGCACCGATTCTGTTAACAGCATCTTCTTCAGCGTAATGCTCAAGCAGGCCATGGAAGGCCTTGATGGTGACGACGCTGTCTACATTCGCTATCGCCTCAGATGCGTCTCTTTAACCTAATGGAGACTGCAGGCCAACACAAGACTCTCGAGCAGCTGTTTCGAGGACCTCCTCTTTGTCGATGATGCATGCCCTTGTTGCCCATACAGAAGAGCCTTGCAGCGTCTGATCCTCGCTTCGCAGAAGCTGCTCAAACTCTTCGGACTTGAGGTTCAGCTTGAAAAAGACTGAAGCGTCCTCCTCAGCCTGCACCCCGGGAAGAGTACCGCGTTCCTCACATCACTATCGGCAGATACCGTGCTAGAAAGACCGTTCACCCAGTTCACCTATCTTCGGTGTACAATTACACTTGACGCCAAGATAGACAAGGAAATAGACAACAGACTGGCCAAGTCAAAACAGTGCTTTCGGTAGACTGTACAAGAGAGTCTGGAAAAACAAGCACCTCAAGAAATCGACCAAGATCAGCGTATACAGAGTCTGTCGTACTCGCCACCCTATTGTATGCTCTGAATCGTGGGTGACATACCGTCAATCACCTGCGACTTCTAGAGCGTTTCCACCAGCGCTGTCTCCGCATCATCCTTAATATCCATTGGAGTGACTATGTCACAAACGTTGAAGTCCTTGAACAGGCGGAGATCACCAGTGCTCGTGAGGCCATGCTACCTGAAATCACCACTACGCTGGCAGGGCACGTCTCTAGAATGACAATCACCGCCTCGCCCAAGATTGTACTATATGGCAGAACTTTCCACTGGCCACCGCGACAGAGCGACCCAAAAAAAGCGTTACAGACCCTGAAGAAGTCTCTCCGGTGCCTGCCTCAACGACCATCGGCCAGTGGTCTACTTTGGCTCTCTAACCGCATTACCTGCGCCACACCATCCACCAGGCGGTCTCCTCCTTCGAGGATTCGCGCAGAAGCAATCTGAGGAGAAACGTCGCCGAAAGAAAAACCGTGAGGCCTCAGCAGCACACTACCAGAATGTGACCTTGGACTGCAGACGCTGTGGCCGCACCTGACTTATCCCGTCAATTGTCTTGTCAGCCACGAGCGTGCCTGCAGTCGACGTAGGCAACCCCCTTCGTGATATCTTCGTTCGCGAAGCCAAGCCATGAAATGTATGCCCTTTTGACTATCAAATTACAACATCTTCCTATAGATAATGACAATAATTATAAGGCTTACCTTGCAGGAGTGAACTGTAGAACTGCTCTCTTGATCTTCCCAGAGGTAGAAGGAATGTTTCTGTAAACAAATAGTAACAAAATAGTCACAGTTCAACATGACTTTCATTACTGTTTGTTCAAAATATAATTTTCATCCATTTTGTTTTGTTGCTCTAGTCTCTCAACTTTATTGTATGTTATCTGTTATCTGATGTAAATCGATATTTTCTTTTAGCTTACTTTAACAAGTGGATTAGTAAATTACGCGATGCGCAATATATGTCCCCGCCGATAATGTAAAATTCCCATTATATCACGATTAGTGCTATCACATAAGGCAAACGGAATCGAAATCGGGTAAAAAATGGCGAAGAAGTAGCATTTTGTAGCCAATGTACATTATAGGTCAAAGTCAAGGTCAAAGGTCAAAGGGGTCAAAAGTCAAAATTCTGTGAAGAAAATTTGTAGTCCTCAGCTAGTGCTATCACATAAAGCAAACGGAATCGAAATCGGATGAAAAATGGCGAAGGAGTAGGATTTGGTAGCCAATTAACAATATAGGTCAAAAATCCAGGTCAAAGGTCAAAGGTCAAAATTCAGTGAAGAAGTTTTGTAGCCATCACCTAGTGCTATCACATAAAGCAAGCGGGATCAAAATTGGATGAAAAATGGTGAAGGAGTAGCATTTTGTAGCGAATGTACAATATAAGTAAAAATCAAGGTCAAAGGTCAAAGGGGTCAAAAGTCAAAATTCCGTGAAGAAGTTTTGTAGTCCTTACATAGTGCTATTACATAAAGCAAACGGAATCGAAATCGGATGAAAAATGGCGAAGGAGTAGCATTTTTTAGCCAATTAACAATATAGGTCAAAACTCAAGGTCAAAGGGGTCAAAAGTCAAAAGTCAAAATTCCGTGAAGAGGTTTTGTAGTCCTCACCTAGTGCTATCACATAAAGCAAGCGGAATCGAAATCGGATGAAAAATGGTGAAGGAGTAGCATTTTGTAGCCAATGTACAATATAAGTAAAAGTCAACGTCAAAGGTCAAAGGGGTCAAAAGTCAAATTTCCGCGAAGAAGGTTAGTAGTCCTCACCTAGTGCTATCACATAATGCAAACGGAATCGAAATCGGATGAAAAATGGCGAAGGAGTAGCATTTTTTAGCCAATTAACAATATAGGTCAAAAATCAAGGTCAAAGGTCAAAGGGGTCAAAAGTCAAAATTCCGTGAAGAAGTTTTGTAGTCCTCACCTAGTGCTATCACATAAAGCAAACAGAATCGAACTCGGATGAAAAATGGCGAAGGAGTAGCATTTTGTAGCCAATTAACATTATAGGTCAAAAATCAGGGTCAAAGGTCAAAGGTCAAAATTCTGTGAAGAAGTTTTGTAGCTATCACCTAGTGCTATCATATAAAGCAAACGGAATCGAAATCAGATGAAAAATGGCGAAGGAGTAGCAAATTGAAGATTTTGATCACATACGGACGCACGGACGGATGGACGGACGGATGGACGGACGGACGGACACACATACGTACAGAGCCCGTTTCATAGTCCCCTGCTCGAACTCGTTCGGCGGGGACAAAAATGATTTAATTGTATTTTTCATGTTTATAGTTATCATGTACTTGTTCCATCTCAAAGTTAATTTACTGTAAAAAAAAATCTGGTTTATTTAATAATTATATTTTACAAGATAAACTTCATAAATATTTGACTTTGTAAATTAAACACTGTAAATTGTAACCCGATTACTAAAAAATAAAATCAGATCATCTCTTTACGATGATTTTATCAAGTTTAAAGTGTTTTTTACTTTTTATATATACGACCTACTTCCTCCCAAATTTAATCAAATCCTCATCACATGGTGATAGACATTAAATGTATTTTCAAGTATAAAGTCTACATGTGTAGTTCTTGAGATACATGTATTGCAATATCAAGGTCAATACCTGGAAATTCTGAAATTGACATCTGTGACATTAGACGTTTGACCTAATTACTCCAAACTCTAATCAAATCGGTCTCCTTATGGCAATACATGCTACCGTCAGGTCTGACTTTCATAATTTAACTAGTTTTTTAGATATCACATTACCGGTAATGCGGGACAGATACAGAAAACCTGAAGCAAGATGCCTCCAGCATCACTTTCAATTGAGGAGGCAAGAAAAGCCCAATACACACAGGATTTCTTACTTGATACTTTCCCATCTGTACTGTGTCATCTCTAGTCTTCTACACAGCTTCATTCCAGCCCAGATACCTAGACCATTACAGACAAGAATGTCCAAGATTATAGCATCCCACCAACATTCCGCAAAGTTGGGCTGGATGTGGATGAAAGAAAGCTATAGAGGAATGAAAGAAAAACAGACCAAAAAAAAGCATGTTTAATGAAAGATACAATAGCTTGTAAAGGTACTGTTGAACAGTTAACAAAAATTATCTTTTCAAGTAGTATGTGCAGGTTCTCTAAGAAAAGACTCTTTACTCTAAAGGCATGAAAGCTTGAAACAAAGAGTATCTTGGCCGTATCCAAGCAAATATACCCCTGCCATCTAATCTTCCTAAATTTATAACAAAAACTGGTAATATTCTAGAGTGCCTTCCCAGTGAAGTTACTGCTCAAAGCGCTTTACGAAGTATTATAACCCTGATCATTGGATTAGACTATGATTCTGCACTTAAAAGTTTAAAAGTGTGCTTTCTCCACTCCAAATGGAGATTTAAAAAATGTAATAATCAAATGCTATCCACACATCATGCAACATCCTGATTATAATACAAGATACATACAGCACTGAGAAAAATAATAATAAACATAGGCTGACCCACGATGACCCTTGACCTCTCACCTCTGTGATTTCCCAGGTCACACTGATCATCCAGCACAGGCCATAGCTTCTCATAAGAAGAGCCTTCATGACCCAGCCTCCAAAATGGCTCAATGAATACCAGTCAAAATGGCTGTAGATACGCTCGAAGGACACGTCTGAACAATTGACCGCATACTCCTGCAGTGGACGAGGTCAGGTCCAAAGAAAATATTAGTTTACAACAATGAATCAATCAATTTTTACCAGAGTTATACTAAGAAAGCAATTATTAATTTCAAATCATTTGAATCATTCATAGTCTATTTATTCACAGAATAATGAGTGAAAAATATAGTCATCAGGACATGTGATCTTTACTTTTTACTTTTATTAATTTTTTTATTGTTCTATTAAAACAAAAATCTATAAGGCCACAGTGGGTTAAACACAGGTTTCATGGAGTCCATCTGAATGAAAGACCATATAATTAGGCCGTGTCTGCAATCATTGTTACTGAATTCAGTATCTAGGACACCTCCTAACCTTTCGGGTTATTTATTACGTGCACAAAGAGTACTGCAAGCATAAGATTACGTTTATAGGTCAAACATATAGGGCAGGTTATCATAAAGGTATTACAAGGTTATTAGCTATACTGAATGCTATAGATCCAATAATAAGATCCAAATGAACCTATTGAAACCCAGTATAAACTTAAATCTCATTGAAAACACATTTAATGAATATGCAATCCTTCCCAATGGGGTAAATATACTGATTTTTAAATGTCTTGTAAGTTCATCCATTTTGGAGTACCACGCATGTAGTTTATGTGTGTATGTTGTTCAGGTTATACTTTGAAAGGTGTTTGGTATCATTCGAAAGCTAGCAATATCTTCTTACAGAAAAGATATTCCATGAAACCTGAAAAAGAATTTAGGTGACTTAATAGTAGTGTGAGGTGGCAGGTAACATATTATTTTTGATGAAGCATACCTTTTCAACTGGATCATATTCTTCTAGATCAGGGAAGATCCACTGTAGAATTCTCATCACATCATGGTAACTTTGAAAGAGAAAGAATATTAGCACCAGCAGGTACATGACTGTGATACCTGAAATATAAAAGAAAAAATGGACAGAAACTTCAAGGAAGAGCATGTATACGCTAAATTAATGGGTGCATCCATCTGTTGTCCCCCCGGCACACTACACATTACCATAATCGTAAGGTTCGGGGTATCGGGTTCGAAAATGGAAAGATTTATCATTAATCATCATCATGATTGTTGGCACCATTCCCTTCATCAGTTTCAACCTCAGAATTAAGTTGTGCATAATATGGCAGCTTGCTCCTCATGAGGCATAGGTTTTGTGTCTGCCAAAATGGTATTTGACATTCATGTATTAAACAATCCCCCCCCCCCCAATAAATCTCTTACATTTATGAAAGGTGGTTGAGTAGTTGAGGCATCATCTTGAGGGGCTATCCTGTGCAAAAGTCAGAAGGGCAGCTCCGGGCAGCAGAGTACCAAGCTAAAGTGCAGTTTGAGGGTATAAAGGTATAAGGGTATAAAGACCTTGCTGAATATACAGGTCAACAGAGACAGTTTAGTGTGCAGTTTTACCTGTCCAATTGTTTATAATCTCACAAATTTTCCCAAGGTACATTTTAAAGGGGAAAATATTAAGCTGGTTGTAATAAAATTATTTAGCAATATTAAACGAAAGAAACAAAGAAAGTCAAGACTCGCATTATAAATGGCTGGATTTTCATGTAAATATTTTTTTGTAAATCTTGATAAAATATGATGCCCCTATTATGTTTTTGTATTTCTTATCAACTTACCAAAACATACTCTCCATATTGCAGGATGGGGCCTAGTAAATGGACCTGCAATTAAAATAATATGAAAAAACAGAAAAAGTTCATGTTAAAACAGATTATACATTTTTTATCCTCTACATATGTACACTAATACAAATGGACATTGTATGATTGATGCGAACTGATATATCGGCTTCTGTGAAAGTCTTCAGGGCCAGGTACATGTATTTCTTCAAGATGTACAAAGAAAGCCATTTGTGACAGCAAAGCATAGGCACGGGCGTAGACACGCATTGACTTCTTTTGTTAGTGGGGGGATGATCTATTCATCATCCTCCAACAACAAAAGAAAGTGCGTCGCGCTCTATGCCAGTGCTAATAGGGAATGTACAAATGTTTTCCTGAGTTTGATGTTCCTCAAACTTAAAAGTTAAATGTGTCTCCTATCATAATGATGACCTCAAGACCAAGCCATTATATGGTTTTATTATATGGTTCTATTACATGGTTTTTTATAATGAAATATCATTACACATTTTCAAATTCGGACCAAGAGAATCAAGCCATAGCACAGCAAATTCTTGTATTTGTGTTCTGTGAAATGGGAACTTGCTTTGTGAATGTACATGTTTCAGATCCACTTGTTCAATGACTATCAAGGCATCACTTACCATTAGGGAATGCTAGCACACTGATGATTAGAAAGTAGAATGAAGCATGGCATAACCCTCTCCAAACATTATGTTCCATCCCATCATGTGTCCTGTATAATAATAAAGCATAATTATCTATAATTATGAAATATTCAGTTATTGTATATTAATGCAACTTCAGAATCAAAGGAGGCAATAATGTACCAATAAGACAACAATTCTTTTCATTAGGTACTCCAGGGCCGGCGGAGACGGGGGGGCCTGGGGGGGCCGGGCCCCCCCACTTTTTTGCCAGAAATTTAAATATTTTCTAAGGGAAAAAAAGGAAAAGAAAGAAAAAGAAAAACAGGAAGGAGAAGGCAAAATGTGTTTAAAATACATTACCTTCGGGTTCATTAGAAGCCAATTTTTTTTTCTGCTCGCGCATCGCGCTCGCAAGGTTCTCTCAATAAGGCATATTGACTGATCCCTTATGTCCCATATGAGCAAAGTTATGTAAATTTTTCTACTCGCACTTGGCCCTCGCAAATTATTTTGGTTAAAATTGAGGTGATCTTGACCCATAGAAGAATTCAAACAAAAAGAAATAAGATGGAAAATGTACGTAAAATATACGGTGTCATAAGCCAAAATTTTCAGCTCGCGCTTCGCGCTCGCAAATTCCTCTCAGAAAGAATGATTCCTGACGTCACAAAGTGAAGTGATGGATGTCAATCAAATTTCAAAATCTAGAATACACTACCTTCAATAATTACAAGTCAAATTTTTCCGGCTCGCGCTTCACGCTCGCAAACTTTTCTTTAAAAAGCTCATTGACTGATCCCTGGCATCCCAAATAAGTAATGTTATGTAAAATTTTCTGCTCGCGTTTCGCGCTCGCAATTTATTTTTTGTTAAAATGAAGGTGATCGTTACCTAGCTACTAGTAGTAACAGAATTCAAACAAAAATACATAAGAGTAGAGGGGGAAATGTGCGTAGAATATACGGCCTTATTTGTGTCATTATAAGCCAAAATTTTCAGCTCGCGCTTCGCGCTCGCAAATTCCCCTCAGAAAGACTAATTCCTGAAGTCGCAAAGTGAAGTGATGGATGTCAATTTTCAAAATTTTAAAAATCTAGAATACACTACCTTAATTATAAGTCCAAATTTTTGGCTAGCGCTAGCAAATTTCTCTTAGACAGGATGACAATTTTCAAAATGTGTCCAGAACACATTACCTTCAGGTCATTATAAGCCAAAATTTTCGGCTTGCGCTTCGCGCTTGCAAATTTCTCCAGAAAAGTTTATTATACTTGGATGACCCCTCACTTCGCGCTCGAATATGGTCTGCTCAAATTTCTCTCAGAAAGACTGACTCCTGACATTGTAAAGTGAAGTAATAGGATGTCAATTTTCAAATTATGTCTAGAATACACTATACCTTCGGTCCGTTAAGCCAACATTTTCGGCTCGCGCTTCGTGCTCGATCTCAAAGTTTTCTAAACAAAAAGCTACATTGACTGATCCCTGGAATCCCAAACAAGTAATGTTATGTAAATTTTTCTGCTCGCGTTCGCAATTTGTTTTTATTAAAATGAAGGTGATCGTTATCTAGTAAAAGAATTCAAACAAAATACATAAAAGTAGAGGGGGAAATGTGCGTAAAATATACGGCCTTTGCATCATTGTAAGCAAAAAATTTCACCTCGCGCTTCGCGCTCGCAAATGTATCTCAGATGGGATGACAATTATCAAAATGTGTACAGAATTCACTACCTTCAGATAATTATAAGCCAAAATTTTCGGCTCGCGCTACGCGCTCGCATGTGTCTCAGATGGGATGACAATTATTAAAATGTGTATAGAATACACTACTTTCAGATAATTATAAGCCAAAATTTTCGGCTCGCGCTATGCGCTCGCAAATGTGTCTCAGATGGGATGACAATTATCAAAATGTGTATAGAATACACTACTTTCAGATAATTATAAGCCAAAATTTTCGGCTCACGCTATGCGCTCGCAAATGTGTCTCAGATGGGATGACAATTATCAAAATGTGTATAGAATACACTACTTTCAGATAATTATAAGCCAAAATTTTCGGCTCGCGCTATGCGCTCGCAAATGTGTCTCAGATGGGATGACAATTATCAAAATGTGTACAGAATACACAACCTTCAGGTAATTATAAGCCAAAATTTTCGGATCGCGCTACGTACGCGCTCGGAAAATTCTCTAAAAAGTTCATTATACTGACCCCTGATTTCGCACTTGAATATGAACTGCTCATTCACAAAGCAAAGGTGCACTTTTTCACATTTCGAACCCCCCCCCCCTCCCCCCCCCGTAAAAATCCTTATTATTCGGGCCTAATAATTATGTTCGCATGAATTTTTCTAAAACTTGTGCCCCCTCACTTTTGAAAACGCTCCGCCGGCCGTGTACTCTCATGTCTGCTCATCTGCGTCAATGTCAATTGTGATGACCAAACTGTAAATTGCAAAATAATTGAATCATCTAACTTGTGTGGTTTTAAGAATCATTTGTATATAGTTTAAGTTGTGACTTCAGTTTTTCTTAGCCTTTGCCTTGGCTGCGATTTTTAATGTTGTGATTTTTATATAAACCATTATCTATCTCTATCTATCAAACATGACTTTAATCTTCACTTTGATCAGTAAGGCATTTTGAAACCCCAAAACTCAGAATTGTTATACACTTAAACATTTATTTTCAGCATTCTTACATTTTCAACTCCACAAATTTCATTTCAATTTTATGCACAGTTTCAAAGTATAAATACTGTGTGCAAAATGACTTAGTGTACAGACATGGTCACATCATCCGGTTTATTTTGCAGTGCAAAACGACATTCCCATCTTAAACTATGACAAAAATATTAGGCACTAATCCAGTTTCGTTTCCCCTACACTCCATCCTACCCTATCTGCCTATCCTATAACCTAGTTCAAAGCAGGCAACACCATTAACCCTATTCCTTCTCATGCCTCATGGAGATACAAAATTTCATTAGGGCCTAGATCTAGAGCAAAATATTGTTCTTGTAATTATCATTTTAGGATTTATAATTATTAAATTGTGTGATTCATCACAAACGATACAGTACACGTAGAAATACCTACAAGTTCGTTCTTACAGAGCTAGAGAACAATGCATTTTGATTGTTGGGCGCTCTGATTAGCTATCGCATGGAGCTCCGCCTCCTGGTTGCGATGACTGAAGTGCGTTGACCGTAACTGAACAACGCGATTCAGCTGTTCCCAATAAAGACCGCTTTTGTCTTGCGCGCTGTCAATCATAACCAAAGTGGACCCATTTCGCAAGAAAAACTGCAAGACTCGACTTCACAAAAGGTTAAGCGGAGACCCACTCTTTCAATACTTTTAAGAATAAAAAAGAGAAATATCTAAATAGGAACTGCAACGAATCCACCGTCGGATTTCGCTCAAAAGTTGAAAACGTATGAAGAAATGGGAACTTACCAAAAAAAATAAATGACGAATCTAAATTTTATCGTGACTAGATTTCTACTGTTCATTGGAAGGCACAATGGTAGTGTTTTTCATATGCTAACGTGATCAATCGAGCGTCGTGCATAAATTAATTTAATTATGGAGTAAAAATTTCTACGTGCGATACAGCGAATGTAGTAACTACCAGCGAAAATACTTAAGAAAACAATAATTGAATTTATCAAAATTTGGGTAAAATTTAAGGTACACAGACATAGGTCTAGATTAGTACAAGGAGTATTTCTTAAGTCGAGTATTTCTTCAATCTATTTTTAAAATAATTGCCACATTTTGTCATTAAGTCATAATGTCATCTACCCCCGGGACGCTGCCACTTTGTGTGCGGGCTGGTCGTAGTAAAATGTCATCGAGAATTTGAGGATTTGAGATTCACTGATCTTGGCATGCTGAGATTTAATAAAAAATTTCTAATCAAGTTCCTTTCTCTCATATTAATTGATCTATAAAACACATGGACAATTACATAATACTGAGCCATTCACGGCTACAAATACCAGTTGTAAGTTAGAGTAGACTCTATTCAAGTCAAGCCATCCCTTTCCGCCGGGTAATACTGGGTTTGCTACCCCGGCATCTCCGGCGTCGCGTCCGCTTAGATGCCACACCTACCCGGTAAAAGCAAAGTAAAACGTCCCGATCACAGCCACGGAGAGGAGCGTCAAAGTATGAGGTTTGTAGAAAAATGCAAGAGTAATATCCTCCACTTCTTGCTCATTTATGTGACGAAAGTGGTCGCTGACTTCTGAGCTCGAGCGTTTATGTCCCTTTTTCGCCATTTTGATGAGTTTTAGACATAAGAAGAAATGTTCACTAGCAGCAGGTGCAAAGAATGGTCGAGAAGTAGAAAAACGTGTGTTGGTTACGTGTGTGTACCGCATGCCCGTAAATTATGTGTGTGTGTGTTGTGTAATTTACGAGTGGGTATATGGGGTCGAATGCACTTCGCAATGCGTGGCCAGCTCATGCTCAGCTAGCTGCACACACCTGTACCTGCACCGCGATTGTTACATAATAAATGATTGATCAAAAGTTTTCCGGTCTCATTATGCTAATCGGAAATCCAGATCTTTAATTAATTAAAATGGCAAAACCAAATATAAGAGAAGAGCCCCCGGCCAAAACCGGTAAATTGCCACGCCCCCTACCAGGCAAAAAGATACCCCTCCTCCTTGGGTCCTACAAACTCTATCTCTCCCTCTCTCTTTCTCTACCTATCTCGTACGTGGAATCTAATTCTGTATCTTCTTCTCATGTACTAGTAGTTAATCCAAATGCAGACCTATCTCTTCTTTCAATACATGAATGTATATGTGACTCATCATATTAAAATCAGACACAAGTCGCCAAAAAAAGAGTCAAAGATTGCAACAAAACAATCAATTTTTAAAGGCTTTCCCCTAATCATTTCTACTCAATTTTTCTAAAGAGCATACAAGAACCATGGAAAATTCAGAAAATCAACAAGAAATTTTCCCCTCGATAAGACAATTTTTATTATTTTGCTCAATACCTCGACACAGTGCTGAATTTGCTCGGCGACTTGTGTCTGATTTCGATGTGATGCATCACATATTTTCTTTCTTCCTTTCTTTTCTAGCTTGTAATCACTTTGTAAAGGCTACTCTCATTTCCCT
>CALNVZ010002974.1:30470119-30489109 GCA_940671915.1 Paracentrotus lividus | reverse complement strand
GCTCATTCATGCATGACTTATTTTCGGACTTTTTGGTGTCATATGAAAGTTGGGATGATGAGCTTTCCATACATGTAAATTTCATTACCTTAAATGAAATATTTTTCATTTGGCAGCCATTTCAAAAGTGTATAGTTCTTTTCGGGACGCCCTGTATACCCCCTCCTATCTCTTCCTCTCTCTTTCTTTCTAATTCTTTCTCTCTCTTTCTGTTGAGGCCTACATGTTTTGTCCCATCCATTTACATATCACAGCATGGAGGAAAGAAGAGTGATCACATCATGTACTTTTCTGATGAACTTCTACACCAGGCTCTGGTCGTTAGAAACTTTCACCTACCTCTATTGACTCGACCTTCTAACCATTTCTCTTTCCATCACAAATCCACTTCCCCTTACCATGGAGTATCTACATCCATGCTGATGTGCTAAAACGGTACTGTGGTGTTTTGAGTGTTGATATGAAAATACAGGATGGTCCAGGCAGTGGACTAATGAACTTCTTGTTTCATCTATTCCATCTTGTACATAATCTATTTAATATACATATCTCTTTATCTCTCTCTCTCTCTCTCTCTCTCCCCCCCCCCTTTTTTTTTCCAAACAAAGTATACAAACAAAAGGAAGATTCAACTGTAAAACAATAAATAATGAGTTACATAAATTATTAATTTCTGCTCATATTTCTCATACTTCTTAATCCATAGCTTTAAAATAAAACATTTATCACAATTATTGCTCAACAATAACTCCAGGGGAACACAATGGTAGCTACATCAATTAGTCGTTCCACTGAAATAAAATAATTGGCATATATGTGCCCTTGAATAAAATTATGGTAGGCCTAAGCAAATATTTACCGATTTGAGATAATTTACCTAAATAAACATTAGAATAGTAATGTTTCTTACTCGTACATTCCCAAATAAGATCCATTATACACCAATATCCACATAAGTGCTATCACACACTTCATTATTACTATTCTTCTGTTTTACTTTCCCCTGTGAATATACTTTTTGAAGCATAGTACAATTTTACACATTAAATAACAACTATTTTGGAAACCGCCACCTTAATTGTATCACTCAAACTCAAGAATTTTAGAGTAAAAAAATCTCTACAATTAAATTCCTTCATCTATAAACATACACTGTTTGTGTCAGCCTATTCACACATTTAAACAAAATAATGCGTTTCATCTTGAACTCTACCTACTGCAGAATGATAATTTTGTAAATCCAAGCTACTATATTAAAATAAGTTTCTCATGATGATGGTTTCATTTACTCAAATGGTGAAATTGAAGCTCATAGATTTGCAGCTTTCTGAGGTACATTTAAGACATGATTAAACTGTTTTCTAAATTGCACAACAAATACAACATATCTTAATCAACAGGTACATGTCAGTAGATCAAACAATTTTGTATATTTTAAGGCAAATATGTATCTTACTATCGATTAGTTTTGGAAGTTTCTGAAAGGAAAAAGACAAACCCATATTTATTTCAAGCTATTCTTAACAACAACAAAAATGCTGCAAAAGGAAACACTTCCATTCGGCTTTGAATACACAGTAATATAATTTATTATACATGTAGTTTATAAATATTGCACAAGTTACTTTTTATGATTCAAATGATTTGCCTAAAATATATAACCTAAAAGCTTCAAATGTATCTCCCAATGAAAGTAATGGCATACATCAAGACAAAAATGAGTACAAACAATTTCAATTTAAGCTGTTCGAGGGATGGATAATTCCTAGAAGAATGTGGGATATATTTGGGGGAGAATCTAAAATATTTATGATGAAATATCAATGAAGATACAGGTTAAAACCATCTTACTAATTTTGAAATAAATTAAAAGGGGATAGCAAGCAACTGGCAATTATTCTATTGAAAGGTTTTGATGATACATTCTTTCATTGCCTTTTAACAGCTCAGAGTTTAAGACGGATACATGTTCTCTGGTGTATACAGTAATCTATTGAATACAAGCATACATGTACAATGCAGGGTGTTCAAACACATCAGGGGAAACAAAAAAGCAAGTGTGGATCAATTGGCACAGAGAAAGTCCCTTGATATCAAGTCAGCGATGCATATACTTTTTTACCTACAAAACTGCTTGACATACCAAACTATTTCGACACCATATTTTATTCTGTTACATGACATTTGCTCTGGCGATAATGACTTTGCTGTAAAATCCATACACTAATTGAATGACTAACTTCAGACTTCAATAACACTATACATTACCCTGAACTCAACATAAAACCCTTTTGTAACCCTTACCCTACATCTTAGATGAAAAAAGCTTTAGAGCAATTGTTACCGGAACAAATGTCATGTCACAATTCACTCCACTCAACTTGCACCAACTGTTTTAAGTGTTTACCAATTTCTTCTGAGAATCTCTAGTAGAAAAATATCAATGCATCGGAGGGGCATCAAAAAAATTATGAGGTGTGCAAAAGGCACATTGCTATTGCTATCAAAGCATCTAAAAAATCTAATAGTTTTTTCTCAATGATGTTTGAGGGACTGTATAATTAACCTGAGTGAGGTAGTTAGTATATCACTACACAAGTTCTGAATCTTAACATTATAGTTATTATGCCATAAAGTTATGAATTTTCACAGTTACAAAGTTTGCATTACGATAAGAACTACTACAATATGCTATTAAAGCCAACCAAGACAGCAACGCTATTCTCATTCTTATTTTTCAAACTAGCAATTGAAGTTTGATACAATACTTTTAAGAAGGATAATGCAGCATTAATTTGAATGCATTCAAATTCTGTGCTACTGTTAATGTTTTGGATGTTGCTTTAATCATAGTGGAACTGGAGCTGCCTCATTCTACAAAATACCTCCAGACCATTCAATCCACCACCCTTTGTGACATTTTGACACTTTCAGGTGGGCTACATTGTTCCCCTTTCCCCCACAGGAAATATACAATGAATGGATGGGTATCAGACATCACCCCTTTAATCCTCATATTGTTATATACACATAAGCTTTGTTCTGTCAGACTCATATCCACCATGTACATAGAGCCAACCAATTATAGTGATCTCCATGCGCAGGTAGCTTTCAGAACAAGTGCGTCAGTATAAACACACTGTAAGGAGAAAACCACACAGTGGATTTTCTTGATGATCATAACAACACCACCTCAATTGAAACACATGAGCTTCAATTGGTTTAGGGAGCCACAAGCTTCAGGAGAATGACATTTACTCCTCTATTTGGGGGAGGTTTACTTATTGGTTTTCAATGATGTGCTGTTACATTTCATGCTTAACTATTCAGTATTTTTTACATAAGTGAGCTCTCTTCAATGTATATTCTTTTTTCTAATGCAAGCTACACATCATAGTAATCCGCCAGAGGTTCAAAGATGATAGTTATTACGTGACCACTCTAAATGTTTTCCTTGACCTTTATCCTGGCAATATGTTTTTGTCAGATGTAAAGCTTCTTAACAAAGCTTGACTGATTATACTTTTATTACCAATTTTTCCTTAAAAAGATTTCATGAATATGATCTTCACAAGAAATATAAAGGTGAACCTGGATATTCATACACTGTAGGTAAAAATATTGTACTACAAGAACATTCAAATTCTTGGACAGGTAAAAATATATGCTTTGTGTGTCGACCATAACATTGGTACTTTGCTTTCTCTTTAAAAAAAATCTATCAACAAAGCATGTCATCAGTATCAAGGTATGGGAAGGATCACATAGACTGTCTTTGGTGATTGCACAACACATTTCTGCTGAGTTAGGTGGTTCCATCATAGCTTGCTCATGGCACTCCCAACTTTTGAAGTGTTCTGTCTCCCTAGCTCTCTAGAAATGAAGTGTCCCACTGAAACAATTTCCTCCAGGTTGACACCCTACATTCAAGAAATAAAGAGAAAAGAAAAGATGAAAGGATGTCATGAGAATCTGCTTTGTAATTTCATTTAAAAAAAGTGCTGGCAATGATAGACAAAGTTACAATTAAAAACACAAGGGTATGTTTTTAACAACCACGAAAGTAGAAAAATGCAACAAAATGGTATTGCTCAAACACATACAAGATGTTACTTTCTAGAGGTTTTAATTTCTAGTCATCAAAGAAATATTGTCCTCAGTTAACAGTTCCTTCAAAGCAAATTTGGTTTTCCTCCCTTCAAAACAGCCATGATGCAGTGGGGCACCCCCATCCCATCCGCCCAAGACCAGCAACATAATAGAGTTACTACTCTCATTCTTGAGTGATCCAACATTTGATAGCAATACTTACTGTTTCTATCCCAAGTCCATTGAGCATGTATACTACATCTTCAGTTGCCACGTTGCCTGATGCTCCTCTAGCGTAGGGGCATCCCCCTAGACCAGCAACCGAAGAGTCTACTACTTTCACACCCATCTGAAGAATGAAAAAAAAAACCTTCATAGAACCACAAAATCTAATAATTATGATAGTCCTTTAACAGCCTTTCATCAATTTAAAGGCTTATTGCATAATGTATTCGCTGTTATTTTCGTGTTATTAATTTTTTCGCGCTGAGTGGCCTCAAAAGACATTAACAGGTTCTTAAATCCCGCTGCACATTCGTAGGCACCCAATTGATACTCGCATAAGACAGCATGCCAATATATTAGTGGGTTTTAAAATTTGCACCTGCCGACCTTCGCGCGAATATTTCCACACAGTACACTAACTCATTATTAATCAGGCATAAGTCTTGATAAATGCAGTAAAAATTTACTTCAGAAATTAAAAGAGGGGGACAAATTCAAACAGATACATGTTGAGAGAGGAGAATAGCTGACATGATTTGATCTACTAATAACCCCCCCCCCCCTCCCCTTCAGTCTTGACAGAGCTTTACCAAAACATCCTAGTCTAGGGTTAAAAGCTGAAAATTAGTATCTTGATTAGTAAATCATAATTCTAAATAAAATACCGTGGGTCAACACATAACTTGAACTTTGGACATCTGTATTTTGCATAAAACTCTCTGCATCATTCTGAGTGTTCATTAAAGGGGAAGTTCACCCTTGAATAAAATAAGTTTTAAAAAATGCAGAAAAATAATGATATATGAGTGAAGGTTTGAAGAAAATTGACTAAAAAATAACAAAGTTATGAAAATTTGAAGTTGTAATTCTGTGACGACCCTAGCGAGCTGCTCTCCTATCTGGTGTGTATGTAAATTCCATAAATTGTCATTATTTTCAGAAGAATATTACTTATGTCACCTATGCTGCCGATATATCATAAAAACTGTATTCATATGCTTCTATGAAAAAGATCCATTCCATTATCAAGAATTAAAAAAAATCAAAAAAGACAAATTTACATACACAACACATGGGAGAGCTGCATGTACGTGACATCACAACATTTTTCTTCAAACCTTCACTCATAATTTTCTTTTAATTTTCTGTATATTTTAAAACCAATGAAATTCCAAACTGAACTTTCCCTTTAATAAATACCAAAAATCAGGGGTACTCATAAGCTCTGAATACCATAGAAATCTCACCTGCAATGCTGCTAGGATATTTGCAAGGGCTTGCCCGTACGTGTCGTGGCAGTGGACGGCTATATGATCGGCAGGAATGCTTTCTAGTACTGTCTCTAATAATGTCTGCATCTTTCCGGGGGTGCCCACTCCTATCGTGTCACCCAGAGAGATCTCATAGCAGCCCATGCTGAACATCTTGTTGGCAACCTGTCAAAGAAAGTAATGCAATTGTTTCATTAGTACATTTATTTACTTCAGTTTAGTGAACAGGGCGGTTTCTTTAGTTCGTCAACTATTTACCAGTAGACCCCTGTCAGTAAGGTGTAAATTACAACAGAAATTAAATATATTACTGCTGTTTTCAAGTAAATGGTCAATATCTAAAATCCTAGTAACTAGTACCTTCTGGTAGGTGATTATGGTTACTGTAATTATGCATAACATATCAATAGCATGTGATGAGGGTTGTTAATAGCCAAATTGTCTAATTGCATTTTAGACCAAGTTCATATGAGATGAAATAGACATTAAGTAGGAACTACACAAAGTGGTAAATAGGCAAAGTGGAAATTAGACCAAAAGGTAATTAGAGGAACTGGTTGTAAACAAAATGGAATTAAACCAGTGGGATGAGACTAAACGGGCATAAATTATTTTTTAAAAACTACCAACCTTGGCAACAGCTGCTGGTTGAATAGCCCCCTCATAAGGGCATCCTAGTACACATGACACGTATCCTCGAACCTTGACATTCGCTTCCCGGGCTGCTTCTACCACCGACGAAAATCTCTCCAAACTCTCATCAATGGAACAATTAATATTTTTCCTACAAAGAGAAAACAGTGAGATCAAAGCAAATGTCCCCAATGGAAACTGAATTGTACAGAGGAAGTGGTCTAACTTCTAACATGTTTTTCATGTAGTGGACTTTGGCAATCAACATCTCCTGATAAGTCCTTATCTGTAGTCTTTCCCTATCCCTATGGACCCTTATGAAAAATTGTTTCCAGTACTGTGGACTCAATTTGGTCTAGTGATCATCAGACCATACAGATCTATCATGGGCTTCGGAACCGGGGGGGCTTGGGGGGGCGCAGCCCCCCCAAAAAAAATATTGGGGGGGCTCAGATATCGTTGAGCCCCCCCAATATTTTTGATGCCGTACAGATTCGGCGATCGACCTTATATATAATATAACCCCAAAATTTGTATCATTATTATTTTGTTGTTTTTTTTTGTGGAGGGGACTCAGACATCATTAAGCCCCTCCTATACTCTTACTGAGGATATCATTGGGCTCCCCACCAAATTTTTTTAATGAAAAGTTTATATTTCAGGTCTCTATTGACAAAATTTTTAGCTCGCCGCTACGCGCTCGCACATCATAGTTTTAGTGGTTTTTTTAATAGGAACATAGGAACTACTATCTAGGTTGTAGCTCAGCCATTGAACCCCCCCACCCCCCCGGGTCATGAGAGGGGCTTTGATAATTATGTTTGAGTCCCCCTTCTGCTCATAATTTGTTCTGAAATGCTCATATTTCAATTTTTTTCTTGTCAAAATTTTTAGCTCATGCTGCTCGCTCGCCAGATCGGTTCACATGTCTTTCTGTTTAACCTTTTTTTTTTCCAGAATGACAAGGGGTCCCTAATATATTGGTTGGGGCTCAAACAATAAGCCCTCCTCCCTCCCTGAGTGGTTTTGGGTGGGTCGATATTATTGAGCCCCCTCTCTGCTCCCAATTTGTTTTTGAAACGCTCATGTATCAGTTCTCTTTTTACAAATTTTAACTCGGATGTCTTAGTTATTTTTAACAAAAATCGCTTAGAATGCACCTTTTTAAGGTTAATATATCAAAAAAAAATCAGCTCGCGCTTCGCGCTCGCATTGTTTAATGAGATAAATATCTTCTTTATAACCATAGCATAAAAAGCGCTTAAAATGCACACTTTTCAGGTTGCTATATCAAAATTTTTCAGCTCGCGCTTCGCGCTCGCATTGTTTAAAGAGATAAATATCTTCTTTATAAACATAATTATAGCGAAAACACGCTCAAAATGCACTGTTTCAAGGTTGATATATCAAAACATTTCAGCTCGCGCTTCGCGCTCGCATTGTTTAAAGAGATAAATATCATCTTTATAACCATAGCATAAAAAGCGCTTAAAATGCACACTTTTCAGGTTGCTATATAAAAAATTTTGAGCTCGCGCTTCGCGCTCGCATTGGTGAATGAGATAAATATCTTCTTTGTAAACATAGCACAAAAAGCGCTTAAAATGCACACTTTTCAGGTTGCTATATCAAAAATTTTAAGCTCGCGCTTCGCGCTCGCATTGTTTAATGAGATAAATATCTTTTTTGTAAACATAGCGAAAACACGCTCAAAATGCACTGTTTTAAGGTTGATATATCAAAAAATTTCAGCTCGCGCTTCGCGCTCGCATTGTTTAATGAGATAAATATCTTCTTTATAACCATAGCGGGAAAACGCTTAAAATGCACACTTTTCAGGTTGCTGTATCAAAAATTTTCAGCTCGCGCTTCGCGCTCGCTTTGTTTAAAGAGATAAATATCGTCTTTATAACCATAGCACAAAAAGCACTTAAAATGCACACTTTTCAGGTTGCTATATCAAAAATTTTGAGCTCGCGCTTCGCGCTAGCATTGTTGAATGAGATAAATATCTTCTTTGTAAACATAGCACCAAAAAGCGCTTAAAATGCACACTTTTCAGGTTGCTATATCAAAAATTTTAAGCTCTCGCTTCGCGCTCGCATTGTTTAATGACATATCTTCTTTGTACACATATCGAAAAATGCTCAAAATGCACTGTTTTCAGGTTGATATATCAAAAATTTTCAGCTCGCGCTTCGCGCTCGCATTGTTTAATGAGATAAATATGTTCTTTATAAGCATAGCGAGAAAAAAGCGCTTAAAATGCTCTGTTTTCAGGTTGATATATAAGAAAAAATCGGCTCGCGCTTCCCGCTCGCATCGTTTGATGATATCTTCTTTATCGTCTAGTACCTAAAAATAAAACACGAACTGTTTTTAGTTTGATATATCAAAAGTTTTCAACAGATCTAAAAAAAAAAAAAAAAAATTTCTAGAATTTTAAGATGATAATCATCTTAGTATGATAAGTAGAAAAAAATTTTTTTTTTTTTTAATATACAAAAAAAAAAAATTAAAATTAAAAGAAGACTTCGGCATTTTCAAAAACTCTGTAAACGTATGTTTGAGGGGGGGGGGGGGGGGGGGGGGAATTAAAAAAAATCCCTAAAATAGTTAGTGAAAAATTGAGCCCCCCCAATCCTGAAAATCTTCCGAAGCGTATGTCTATAGTAGACAAACTGAGAGTGGGTCAAATTTTGCTTGACCAGATGGGAAATACCGGTTGTATAAACATGCCCCCAGTATGGAATTATTAGCGTAAATTGTCAACAGACCAATAACAAAAATATTAGAGTGTAAGGATATTACAGGCATTAGGTAAACCAAATGGGAATAGGCTAATTGAGAGTGAATCAAATGGCAATTCGACCTAGGCTCTGATCTCCCACCAACCTTAAATTAGCAAGCAAATAGCAAATTATTTGACCAAGCTCGCTTTCTATTCTGGGACAAGAGCGCCATTTTCATGAGTAACGAAAGGTGTATACCTACATAACAATGATATAATTGCTGAAGAATGTATTGAAGTTGAGTTGTGTTTTGTTACCACACAAAGTGAGAAAAGCACACATTGAAACCCTCATGAAAAAGAGTTTGGTTTAATAATTATTTCCTGAGCTGTAGCTTTCATCCACTTTTTTTGCCATTTCTCTTGAAATCAAACGACAGAGGAGCTGATAAAATCATGCATGCTAATTATTGATGATGGTGAGAGGTCAAAGCCGTCTACTTGGTCTTACTTGCTGAAGGTTTCTGACGCAGCACCAAAGATGGCCACCTCTTCTGCACCGGCCTCTACAGCTGACTTGAACCCCTGGAGGTTAGGGGTAAGGACAGGGTAGCTAACCCCATCTCTCCTGGAGATGCCCTTCAGAACATCAGTATGGTCTCCCATCTTTGTAGATGGCAAATTGAAAGGGAAAATGATTTTGATTCATCTACAAATGTCAATATTTAAGCTAGACAATTAAAATAATACTATAATTCACTACCAGATGGAGATTTCTATGGATAACGTTCTGAAACAATGGAAAGTTTTGCTCTGAGGACAGACATGTGGTTGATGATCTTATCACTTCTACTGATACATTTTAGAAAATCTATATATAGTCTCCCCATCTGTTTACTGAGCATTTATTTGTAAGATTATGATTTGATCCCTACATGTACAAAGAGTGGACCTGAAAATATGACTTGTAGCTAAGTTACCAGCCGTTCAAAAATAATTAATGATGTTATATTACCAAGGTATAAATATGTCTCCCAATAAAAAGAAAGTTCAGTACTATCGAGTCTAAAAATACATTAACAACATGAAATTGTGAATGAATTAATAATTGAGATGGGGTTCAATTTACTCTTGATGATGGGGGTGATGGGGTTCATGTACATTCAGAACCAAATCCATACTGATACTCACTTGCGGAATCCATTTTGGTGAGACAAAACTGGTAACTTCAATCACCCTCAGACCAGTGTCCGACAGTCTGTTTATCAGCTCGATCTTGGTTTCTGTGGGAACCATAGCCTATACAAACACACACACACAAAAATAAAAAATAATCGTTTTCTTTTTCATTATGAAAACTATAATTTACAGGGACAAGAATCGTGAGGGCATACAGTCAGCTTGCCCAGAAAAAAAAAAATTGATTCATGAAGGGCAAAAAAAATACAATATAAAGAGAAGATTCTTAGACCAGACCTTTGAATTAGATCTAGGTGATTATTCAACTTGACTTAGAAGGCAGGGTTGACTGTAGATCTCTAATTTATCTTTGATTTAGACTACTTTCCCAAGGCCAAATACGTAATTCAGAAGGCCTAGATCTATATCAATCTAGTGCAACGTTAATGTGCCATGTGTGGGGTGATTTTTTCTTCTTCTTCTTCTTCTTCTTCTTTTATTTACAGGCCACCGTCTGGTTGATTGTCATAGCCATAGTGCATAGATCTAGGCCTGTTCATTTTTTTTTTTTTTTCATTCAATCACGCACAACTTCACAAGCAGCAAAACCACGCACATAGGACTTTGGCAAGATTAGGCTTTCAAAAGGTGAACTTAAGTTTTCATAATCAAAATATATTTTCTACTTGCCATTATTCAATAACTGGGTCTTTGGATGTTCCTTTACTATTCTAGTCACCATGGTCACTAGCGCTAGCGTGCATTGCCAATTTAATTAGGCCTAGTGTGAGAGTCGATGAAAATTACACAACACAGATTTGAGTATGTGGGGCAATATTAAAGGATTATACTGTTGAAGCTGCACTTCTTACCTTTTCATTTTGCAACCCATCCCGTGGCCCAACTTCAACAATTTTAACAGATCTGGGAATCTGGGAATCTCGCCCAGCAAGAGAAGTAACTCCTCTTCTTCCAACCATTTGGGATACAACTTGAGCACAAGCCCAAAATCGACTAAGACCAGCCGCCATTTCACAACTCTCCGAAGTAGCTGAGAGCTACATGTAGAGAGGGCGTGGTCGCTTCAGAGTTATATGGGCGCGGTCTTGGTCGTGACGCCCCCACAGAAATTTCTGTGGACGCCCCTAACGTTATCATGGTTATTAAAAAGTTTGATCGTGGTTTCGATTTATTCATTTAGTTATTTGTATTAATATTTTTTTTTTTTTTTGGGGGGGGGGTGTTGTTTTGTTTTGTGTTTTTTTATTTTATTTTTTTTTTTTTTAAAGTTTGATCTTCAGCCCCCCTTAATTTTACCATTTTCTGGGATATACGGGACGGGAGACACATATTGGCTCTAATTAAAGACCAATGCTTTGACAACGACGCGCCGTCCATTTTGGGGCTGTGCCCTGTGCTCGGCCCCTATCGGCCTCTGAATATTTGTGAATAATTTTTTCTTCTTCTTCTTTCCTTAATCTTGTCATGGGAGTTGTTCATGATTATGTGTCAATCACTAAATTACCAGCAGTTTCCAAAAAAGTAGATTTCATGAAATTATCGCATGCATCTCAACTAAATTTCTATTACTCACTATTTTATTATTCAATTTCCACAAACGCGGTATAAGTATCATTATTATGTCTTTCTTTGAGTTTTATGTTGTTGTTCTTCAGGGGTGCTTAATATAATTTTGCCTCCTCACTCTACAGAAAGATTTCCCTTTTCATTCTTAAATCGTGTTCTTATCAATTGATATCAGGCAGGCACAGACCTGGGGGAAATGGGCCCGCCCCTTAAACACACACAGAAATCAATTAAAAAAATGCCCCAAAATAGATAGGCCTAGATAGGCCTAAAATATTGCCACCCCTCATGTATATTTAGAAATGTTTCGATACAATGCTGCTCATATTGTCTGATGGTGTGTTTTAATTATCAATTTATTTCATGTGCAGTGCAGATCCAGTGGCCGGAGTGTCACAAAGGCTTGAATCCAGTATCCCTCCAAACATCAAAATATAGGGGGAATGGTGCTCCAAAACCGGTCACGATTACCGCCCCCAATTCATTAAAAGGGCGAAATATTATTTACACGCCACGAAAACATGATAAGTTCTCAGATTTGCAACAACAAAAAAATAACAATACAAATGCCCCAAACAGTAAACCATTTTGATAAAAATTATGTTTTTGCCATATATAGTGAAAGAAGTACCTTCGTTTAAAAAAGAAAAAAAAAAAATCTGTTGAAGGCATTGAAAAAAGTAATTCTCTCCCACTTTGAAAGAGACATGGTTTGATTTAAAAGTTATAACAAAATGTTACTTTTTGTGTATAACTATAATGAGCAAAACAAAAGCAAACAAAAAATGAAAAAGAAACTGAAAACATTATTGCCAAATTTTCTCTCTCTCTCTCTCTCTCTCTAGCTCTCTCCTTATACCTGTATATACTCTCACATATCAAAGGTGATATGTGAGAGTATATGGTTACACTTCGTAATTCCGAAGGTTCGTTATTCCGAAGGTCCATCATTCCGAAGGTTCGTCATTCCGAAACACGTAAAATGCCTATACCTCGATGTTCGTTTATCCGAAAATAAAAAAGGGTTCGTTAATCCGAACATTTGTGGCGTTATTCCGAAGGTTTGTTATTCCGAAGGTTCGTCATTCCGAAGGGTCGTCATTCCGAAAACGAAATAGGGTTCGTCATTCCGAAGGTTCGTTAATCCGAAAATAAAATAAGTTTTGTAATTAGTCCAAAACTGAAATAATCTGTGGCGAAGCCGGGAAAACCGGAGGGCAGGCGTGTTGGAGGGGGAATGGTATAATTATCACTTCTACTGTTCAATTATGAGGGTGGAAAGGGGTTGATCTATCGTTACCAGGGGCGTTTATGAATTCTTTCAAAGGGGTGATCATAGGCTTATGGGACTAGTTCATGCAAGAATCGTTGCCTGAAGTGTAAATTTCGCTAGGGAGTATTGATGCATTTTGAAATTGTTTTGTACAAGTTCAAAATTTCTACTAAAAGACTCATTCTTGATTAAATGTCGCCCTGCGGGGGAGGGGGTGGGATGGGGGCTTGTTTGGACCAGAATATGAGGTAATAACAGGGGATACGATTCCTCTTTTTTGCTGAGGGAGCGGGGCAAACTGCGGTCCTCAGCCAGCATAGCCATCTTTTTTGAATATATTATTAAAAGACATATTAAAAGAATGTATTAAACGTCATGCTTTGAATTCAACTGAAATAGTCAAGAAATCAAAAAGAAATTGACGGTTGTATCATGTTTATTCGTCGCTACTCACGAGTTCACGCAAAGCGATCATCAGGTAACTACACTGTCCGTCATAAAGGTGGAATATTTTTTGCCGCTATAGCGACATGATTTTGCTCTGACTTTAATTTCTTGAATATGTTTGTCCCTGCTTCTACTTTTTGGGACCTGGCTATATCTTGGACATTCTCCTAACCCTTGACGGGCCTTTTTCCAAAGGAGTTTTGTCAACCCCCTTGATGCCCATTTTTGTCTTTTTTCTCATTTTGGGGCCCTTTTTGTTTTCCCGGCCGATCAAGCCCCCTCATGTCCTACCCCCAGGAAACGCGACTGGTGTCTATTGTTTTATATTGTTCTTTAAGTTAAATCTAATTTTCTGGGGACAGGCTTAGGTCTCGTTGTCTAGGGGAGGGTTGAAGTAAAACGAGATTGGTGAAAATTCGGAATATTTTATTCCATCTTTATGCTGAAAACAAAAGAATTGAAAACCACCTTTAACCCTTAAATATCTTCAATTTCCCCTTAAATTTTGTTTAGCCTTGATGACAAGGCTGTAAATAGTCATTATTGATAATAGTTTATTTTGATTTATGTTTGGTTGAGATTTTACAATAGAATTTAGGGAAGATAGAAATTTTCATGGTGTAAAATGAATAAAATCAATGTTGAACCCCAATCAAATACATTTTGACCCCTCCCCTAGACAAAAGAGTCGAGCCTGTAACCATAAATCTAGATTTAATTTAAAGAACAATAACAAATCTCCACCTCAGAAGTGTTTCCTTGGGGTAAGACTGAGGGGTGCCTTGGTGGGTCGCGTGAACAAAAAAGGGCCCCAAAATAAGAAAAATGACGAAATGGCTATCTTCTGGGTGGTGACAAACTTTTTTAAAGAGAAATCCCCGGGAAGGGTTTGGGGAACGTCCAAGATATACCCAGGATCCCAGAAAGTGAGAGCGGTGACAAACACATTAAAGGAATTAATAACGGAGCACATAATGTCGCTTGAGCCAGAAAAATTATTCCACCTTTATGACGAACAGTGTAGTTGTTCCAACTAATGAAACATTAGTACACAAAATACACGTGTATCATCCTCCGCTGAGACTATTATTGCATAATATCCTATTATTTTTTAATTACAACACCGTTTATTATCTAAAAATTTATTTCGTTTTCGGAATTAAAACCTTCGGAATAACGAACCCTTTTTCGTTTTCGGAATGACGAACCTTCGGAGTAACGAACCTTTATTCGTTTTCGGAATGAGACGAACCTCGTGAATGACGAACCCTATTTCGTTTTCGGATGCATGAACTTTCGGAATGACGAACCTATTTCGTTTTCGGAATGACGAACCTTCGGAATAACGAACCTTCTGAATGACGAACCTTCGGAATAACGAAACTTCGGAATAAAGAACCTTTGGAATTACGAACCTTCGGAATAACGGTTGCTTACCGAAAAAAATTAGGGGTAGGTTCAGCGGGTCAATCGGGTATCAACGGAAATTTTCTTACATTTGTTTTTTGTTTTTGTTTTTACTTTTGGCTCATTTTGGCACCCCTAAGGTCATTTTGGCGCCCCTTTGGGGTCCCTACCCGGGGGCCGGGCCCGAGCCCCCCCCCCCCCCCCCCCCCCCCCCCAGAAAGCGCATGCCAGTGCCATGTAACACAGAGACTTACGATTGATAAAACCGGTTACGGTTGATGTTTTTTCTCGGTAGCCTCATTTGGTAAACAGTCACAGGGTTAGGATTACGATAATCAACTTTGGAGCACCCTGCATGCCCATGTTGAGGCTACTGAGAAGAAAAAAACATCAATCGTAACTTTTATCAATCGTGAGTCTTTTTGTAAATTTAGGGCATAGACCTAATAACTGTTTTAAACAAAGTGGAAGACAAAGGAACAGAGGTCCCCAAAAATTAAAATGTTGGGAGGTGGATATTATCAGATTAAAATGTTTCATATTTCAATTGTTTGCAGTTTTCGTTTATACTTTTCCCAAAGAACTCAAGGTGCCAAGCCAATAGCGGAAAAGGACAGAGGGGCATCGAGAAGATAGATTTCTCTGTGTCGTTACTAAGAGTAAGAGGGGGCGGGGTTGCTCCACAATCAGATGTTGTGGTTATCCAGCGAAACTATAAATGTGTTAAATTTCACTTAGCCTACTATGGTAAATTACAATATGTTCACCACTAGATTCGATTTTAAATTGACATCGATGAAGGAAAATTGCATTAACACGTCTTTTCAATACAGGGCAAAAATTTCCTTGGCAACGGAACAAAGATCTTTTCGTGGGCCCCGCCACTTTTCTGCCATTGTCATGATTGTCTTTGCACTTTTTGGTATTTATTTCTTTCTGAAGAGTAAAGCGAAACCTTTAAATAGTTTTGAGAGAAGATAAAACGGCTCAATGAGTCCTTTTCTCTGATATTCCCCATCTTCCACAATTTCATTTTGGGACCCTTTGTTCTTTTGTCTAAAGTTCCCTTTCTTAAAAAAAAAAATAAATAAAAAATGGCCAACCGCTCTGTTCATCTTCTGCTCTCAGGCTCAGGAATAAAAACGGAAAATTTTCAACAATATTCTAGATACAAATGGAATGCAACATATAAAAACAATTGTAAAATGATATTAGGCCTACTTTTGTGGCAGGTCAGGGTATCTGCTCATATATTTATTATACGTATTCGATTGTAGGACAAATAATCTCGGATAATTACCCCCGGACAACTACTAAGTACCCCATCAAAAATCTACCATTTAACCCTTCCTAACCCTTGCCCTATTTCTGGGGGTAGTTGTCGTGGGGGTAATTGGCCTATTTACACGAAAATTATACATTGTAAAAAAATAATATGCTACTGTTTTGATGTGTTGGAAATGATTGCAATGAAATGAGCACTCACACTTGTGTGATCATCCATTTTGAGAAGATTTATAATTCAACTAGTGGATTCTGAAATTGTAGACTATTTTGGCAGTGACACTCCGTTTATCAAAAAAACGTTAATTTTCATTCAGCTAGGGAGTTCCCCGCATAGTGGATAGGCATACCCAGCACGTGACGTCATGGCCGTTAATCATATGCCTACGTCACGCGATCGTACAACTTTGGCGTATAAACACCGAAGCCATGCAACAAGAAATTTGTGGTTTCCATGCGGAATTTCCCAGGAATTTTGACCGTTACAAGTTGTGAATGAATATAACTTTGTTGTGACGCCCCTGACCATGGTCATGTCATAGCAGGGAAGGGGCGTTTAGAACATCATTTTATTTTATTTCTGTGAAATTCGAGGGATTTCCCAGCCAGACGGACAGTCCAGTTGCAGCTTTTCGGCTCGTCGTTCAAAATCATCACGACCGTCTAGCCGCCGCGTCGATCTCTCGTCGTTTTGTAATGGGCGCTGAGCTGCTGAAGCCAACAAACACTTCACCATGCCACGTCAAAAACAATCCAACCCGAGGGGGTTGAAACGTGAGTTTTATGTTTTCAAATCTAACGTGTAACCAACAAATGTCTAGACCTTCATTTTTTCCACCAGCAATTAGACTAATGAATTTTTAACATCTGTAATTAAGAATGAAATTGAGAGTCGTAAACGGAAGATCGAGTGTCACACTCACAGTGTCAGTTTTTTTGTTGTTGATTCTGGTAAAGCGAGATGAAGAGCTGAAAAGTAACTGAGTGGGAGTCAGAATACTGAGAGACTGAGAGTGTTCAGCATGTTCAGAGCTGAGATGGATATTGATTGAATGGTAGGGGGTCCTAAACTTAAGCTACCTACGCGGGTAATACATCTACGCACCTCAAAATATGCGCTTTTAAGTGAATCAGAGCCAAAATATACATTTGCATACAGGTGCAGTGATAGCATAGTGTTTGATTTTAAAGTTCAAAATTCCTTCTTTTTTTTACAGTGGACAATAGAAGCAAGGTGTCTAAGGAATAAAATTATGGAATTATGTTTAATAACAATTTCATAATATATCGCAAAAATTTGGAAGAAAACATAAGTGTTAAATCAAACTTCAAAGTGAGTGCGTACTGCGTAGAATTAGGGCCCGCTCTGTTCGGACGACAAGGAAGGAGATTGTCTTGATCTCGCCGTGATTTTCGTAATTGTTGTTAGTTTTATGGTATGTTTTTGCACCAAAAATAATCCTCAGAAAATGTAGTAACACAGATGGTATAAAAATAGAAATGAAAAACGGGGCTAAAATTGCCCCCTTGGCCTTATTGGCGCTGGCCTTAATGCCCCTTCAAAGATTCCCTGTTTGGCCTTGGAGATTTTGGTGCCCTTTTTAGACATTTGCATTTGAACTGTACTTATGAAAAAGTGCCCTCTGTAAAAAAATGGCCTTGCCCAAAACTGATAAAATTTAAGGCCTGGAAAAATAGTGAACATACTTACAAGATGTGAGAAACTAAGTGCGTAGCTTTTGGTCCCCTTCAAACATTATTAACTTTAATACATATGATAGTGAGCTCAGCAATGTTAAAAATATTGGTCTAGAGTCTATATGTTTATCATGTTTATGAGGTGACCATATTTTGCACAAATTTCAAAAATTATAAAAAATGTGATGTTTAACTATCAATATTTCGCATTTTACACAAAAAGAACAACAGTTGTAACTACCAAATAAACAGTAAAATTGTACTCCCAAATTTCTCAACGGGAAAGTGAAATAGACCTTGTAATCCTAAGTCAACATTGTCACAGCGTATTCGTCGAAATCGTGATCTTAAAATTCTATGACGAAATCTACGACTGCGCACTTGGCTAAAAAGCAGCAAGACACTATTTCGCACATGAGAGTTTGACACAGATATAAAAAAAACTCGGTCAATCTTGGGTAAGGGAATTATAACAGCACTTGGCGGATCTATGGGGGAAAAGAAAACAAACTCTGCACATTCTTTCCTGTAAATTGGTATATCACCTTTAATATTCTAGATACAGTGAGTTGATTCAAACTTGTAACACTTATCTTTTTCTTCTTTTTTTTTCAGTTCAAAAGTTTTCAAATAGTACTGTTGGGGTACCTTTGGGCAAGTCCAAGATAATGTCCCCTTCAAAGACAAAATTTCATCTTTGTCTTATGAAGGAGTTTTTGGTAGAATATGAAAGCCTAAATGTCAAACCTCAGAATTTCATTAAGAAAAATTTGTTAATATGCAAATTTATGCAAATTTGGGGCATCTAATTTGCATAATTGGTAAACAGAGCGTTACGTATGGGACATTTATAAAAATTCATAGAAAATCATAAGAAAATTAGTGAGATTCAATAATGGGTGGGACATGGACCCCTTATCATTCAAAAAGGTTTTATTAAAAAAAATTGGTGAAATCTAATTAAATATGCAAATTAGCTCGTGTCCAAGCATGAAATGTCCCATACGTAACAAATTGAGGAAATAATTTAATTAACTATAAATTAAAAAGTTACATTAAATTTTCAAACTTAAAATGTATTATACTGTCGCCACTGAATAAATTAGAACTTCCCAGACTTGCAACAATTCAAGTGTTGATTCTGGGATATAACTTAACAAAAATTG
>CALNVZ010002974.1:30445047-30468541 GCA_940671915.1 Paracentrotus lividus | reverse complement strand
GAGAGAGAGAGAGAGAGAGGAAGAGCAACATCAGTCCACTGCAATGAATAGAATAATACACAAGACAATAAAGTGTGGTACATTGACGCGAACAATTTTTTTTCCCACTAGACTAAGACAGAGAAAGACTGAGAGAGAATGAAATGGTTACTTGTAGATCTACATTTTATACTTGTAGATGCATGTAGAGGGAAGAGGGAGAGAGAGGAAAGAGATAGATAAAGTGAGAGAAACAAACCTTCATGGGAGCACATCACTTCAACTGGTATCTACTCTGAATTGGTAGATCTTTTTGCTCTTGTTGTATTAAAGAAACTAAGCAAAGTGAATCATTTATAAACTTTGTTTCATCTTCATGTGTTCTAGTATAGGCTGTCACTACCTCAAGCCTGCTAGCACTACTCCGGTAGTCATGACAATGCTGATTGCGTTCCATGAGCATGAAATAGTTTTTTTTTAGCTGACTCGTGGTACACTTGCTGACTCTGGAGATATCACAAATATGTGACCCAAGAAAATCCTCTCAACTCTGTAAAGGGATGCTGGGGTTTAGAAACTGTGCCTGGTGACGAAAGAGAAAGCACTTTCTGTTTTCAGCAGGACCCTTTTGTACATTAGGTCTACCCACATTGAAATTATGACCTGGCAGGTTTGCGATCAGTTGAACAATGGCATTGACCAATCAGGATGCTGCAGTAACCAATTAGAATTTAAATGTGCAATTTGTCCAAAACTTTTGTATTACAGGCACCTTGATGGCTTAAAACCACTAATAAACTACATTTATGTATAAGAAAAGAGCAAATACATTTAGGAGAGGCAAGTTTTTTTGAAGGATATCATTGAAAGCTTTTACTCTGTATGATACTTAACTTGATAAACTGAGCTGTTTTATATCATTGAATAGCTTTTTTTTCTGATTGGCCACATTATTAAAGTGATGCTTGTATTTTTATATTTTTTAAAATTTATCATACATGTACATGTAGGTTGTTACAGATTTTATGTCTTCTCTGTCTTTTGAAATTGAAGAGTATGAATTGACAAGAAAGTGTGAGTACATATATAGAATTAAGATGTTCGCGGCCTATAATTCAGGGTCATAGATAACTTTTGATTTTGCTATAATTTACTGGTATTTGAGAATTAACATATTCACTTTGATCAATCAATTGATTTAAATCACAATTATTTTCCAATTGCATTTGTTTCACTTTCTGTGGTTAATGATCATGGCCACTTGCTGTAGGGATCCACATCATACAGTGAATGTTTCACACATATTTGTAATTTTGACTTGTTACGATGTACCACTTGTTCGTAGTTTATTGTTCAATGTATTAGTGTACTGTCTGCAGATATTTCACTGGCAAATACTGGACGACAGTATTTGCATTATCATACTCGCAAAAGTCTAAAGCAAAGGCGAGATCAAACTCCACTTCAATAGCCCCAACCTTTGACAAATGTGTGATTTCAAAGTACAGAATACCAATATCCGATCTTTTTTTTGTTGAAGGGGGGATATAATTCTGAACAAGGGAATACGATTGGCAAGGAGTTGCATGGTTATGGACTTTGCTTCCATATTACACTCAAAACAAACAGCTAAAGAACAGGTGATATTTACTTTGATACCAATAGTATTTGTAATTGCTGATGCATTCTTGTATGACTTAGGGCTGCCTCCCCCCCCCCCCTTAAAAAAAAAAAAAGATTAAAAAAAATGTAGTACTTACACAGAAATTCTCCTAGAAAAAAATATTTTTGAAATGTTAATAGAATTCAATGCAGATTGTGTTTTTTTTCATGAATTTAGTGAAATTATAACATGGAAGCCTTCACACCAGGTATTATCTGTACTTTCCACCCCCCCCCCACTCCATCTTCTTATGCATGTAGCTTGAACCTTGTAATATTTTATGAACTCGTAACCATGGATCACTTCACTTGTCCAGCATACCCTGTAGATAAGGTCAATATTATCTGGCATGGCTCCAGCATTAGCTCTGACAAAAGATTATGTCAGCCCATTCTGATAAAATATTTTGTATGAGCTGAGGCTTGATCTGTTACTGATCACATTACTCCTTTGTCTTGCATTGCAATTCATATACTGTATAAGTGGTTATTTTCGCGGTAACTTTATTTTCGCGAATTTCGTGAGTCGGTCATCGCGAAAATTTCCACTTCAGTACAAGGCTATTTATATTAATGAAGTCATCACCAACATCGCGAAATTTTGCTCTCGCGAAATTCCCCCACTAGTCCAAAATCGCGAAAATATCTGTACGCGAAAATATTGGCTTATACAGTAAAAATTGTAGTTTTAAAATTATGGATAGTGTTGTTTGGAAAAGTAATAATCTGCATACATGTATTATCTGCCTCTTGGCAAACATATAGGCCTACATTGGTTTTGTATACTTTCTTATTTTATTGACTTTTTATGTATTTATTTATTTTTTTTTTTTTTGATGTGGAGGGGGGGGGTCTTTTGCTACTGTAGTTTACCTTGTAGTTATTGACACTGGGATAAATGTGGATAATCATTTATTCTTTGATCAATTTGTAGTGACGATGAGAGAAAAATGGATGGAATAAATTTACAGTCACTGTGCATTTAGTTTGAATGATGGAGACCTCTTTTTTACAATTAAAAAGACTGGCATTGCTTTCCAACACAGGTTTCCAAGTGACTCACTATTGCCACACGCAATTTCAGACCTACCACATGTATAGAAATGATTTCTATACAAAAGGGCCCTCCCATCGGCTCTCTCCTTCTCTCTCGCTCCATTGTAATTTTAAAAGGGAGGAATTCTCTGTATTGAGTTGAGTATTTTTTTTTTTTTTTATAATGCGGTTTCTGTTTCGTTGGTGAATAGAACAAAATTTTGGCTGCATCATCACTGTGTGTATTGGTGGCTCTCTATGTGCATTTATCTATTATCTTGCTGTCTCCACAGTCCACTGACTTTTTGTCGCTTTTATAGATCTCCAAATGTTGCAAAATACAATGAGTGTATTTCCGAATAAGCTCAGACCTTCTTCTTTAAAAAAAAAAAACACCAAACAACCCAAAAACAACAAAACAATTTGATGCCTTGTCAATTAAAAAAAAAGCAAAACAAAAAAAACAATAAAAAAAAGGAGAGAGATAGAGAGGGAGAGCAAAATACGATTGTGCAAGCTACATGTATGTTTATAATTACTTCATGTTTTAATTAATCAAGAAATTAGTTGGTTAATCAAAGAAGTTAGGGCCTATATCTTTGGTGCAGGTTCAAAAGTCAAATTACAGTTGTTTTTTTTGTTTTTTTTTGTTTTTTTGTTTTTATTTTTGTTTTATAAGGCTCATGGGAACATAACCTTTGCAGACCAGGAATAAAAAATTTTGCTCCTTAAACTAATTCTGCTTCTGCTAATTCTGCCTACATGTACTTACAAATTTACAGCTCACGAGAACAAGGTGCCCATTAAACAATTAAAAAACGAATTAGAATACTGGCATAAACACCACCCAACCTATCAAACTTCCACCCCTCTTTGAATAGCTCTAAGCTACTTTATTGTGAATGAAATTAGGATTTCCCCCTCAAATTCCCTACAGATTTTATTTGTGTTGGTGTGAGGGTATTCAGTAGGACACACCTGTATGGTACCCTTCAATCGAGGTGAGAGAGGGAATCGCTTGACTGGGTCCAGCCCACTCGTCAGTCGGCAGTAAACTTTTTTTTGTGTGCAAAATTTGAAAGTATAGTTGGACTTTTATGTTGCTCATATTTTCAGATTTGTTGTTGTTATTGTTGTTGTATCATGTTCAATGCGTTAATTTGCAATGTCTGCTCCGTCTCCATCCTATTTTAAAGAATTGATAGGGCTATGCCCTGAGTAATTGATAAATCAAGTTACATACTAGAATTGTATAGGTTGGTGAACAATTTACCACATACATGTACATTGTAGATTTATTGCAAGTTTGGTTATAATGTCCATATTGTTTAATTCTAATAATACAAGTGCATATTTCATGAATTTCCATGTAACTGAACAGGTAAATTGGCTTAAAACTGGAAAAGTAAATTTACAATTTAATTCTTTCATGAAGTACAAACTTTGTTGTCTTGAATAACGTGAAGAGATATAAATCCATACACTGTGCGTTCTGTATTTATCATCCTATCCACATAATTTTCGCTTTCCACTTGCCTGCATATTGTTTGATTATCCAGTTTGATTTCTCAGTTTTATTTGAACTCCTGATGCAGCTATTTGCATGCATGTGTAACAGCTGGTTGTATTATAATATCTCCCACCCATCATATTTCAGGTATTGCATTATCGTGAGTCAGAAATACTACATGTCGACCTGAGTTGATTGTAATGCATCCAGCTAAACAGTCTGTATGCTATCAGCTGACTCATCATGCATGCTAGTCTAGAATAAATGACCCAGTAATTGACTTTTATGCATAATTAATGAATTTCTAATGAGTGTGTGTCTCACTCACTAATTTATTACCATCATTCTGTTGTGACATTGATAATCCATGGAAATAGTATGTGGCCACATTGACATCAAAACTCCTTCATCAACTCTGTAACAGAATCATTCTTAAATTATTTTTCACATCAACTGGCTTCTTTTTTCATTAACAAGGGCTTTTGCAAGAGTTAAGTGAGCACAGCATAGATTGGCTCCCATCAATTTCTCACTGCTGTAAAATTTCTATTTTGTTTCTTTCACCGATTTCAAGAAAAAAGAAAGAAAGAAAAATCCTAACAAACTGGTATGGTAAAAGGTCTGAGCTGTGTAGAATACTATGCTCTTCCCAGATTGTTTCCAAATTTAGAATGATGTAATTCATCCATGCCAGGGATCTTCGCCAAGGCTTGCTCATGCATAATTATGAGTGTGATCAAACATGAATATTCATTGATGATGAGTAGTGCAACATGAATGTAAAAGTCAACAAGTGAAAGCACAGTAATAGTCTAGGTTCTAGCTGTTTCTGCATTCTGTCAAGGGGTGATAATGTAAAAAGTTGTGGTGTAACTCATTACTGGTAAATATCAGTTCCTTTTTACCAAATGCACAAATAATATTAAAGAGTAACAATATCAACCCCACTTTCTAATTTTGCTGGTAATAGTTTCAGGGATGTACATGTATACACACACATTGATATTTTCTATCTTAAATCCCGCTCTTCCCACATATTCATTGATCTTTATACTGGGTGTAATCTCTTATTATACAAATTAATTTCTCTCAGTGTTTTTAGTTCTAAGTAAACTTGAGCTATATTGCTTAAAAATGCCATTTCATTTCAGCACAGCTAATTCATAGTACACTGTATGTAATTCAGGGCTGCAAACTAAATGTTTTCCAATATAGGTACCAATCATATACATACATGTATGTAGGGTTTTAGAGGAGAGCTGTTTTTTTTTTTTTTTTTTTTTTTTTTTTTTTTGGGGGGGGGGGGGAGGTGTGAGAAGTAAAGGGTTAGAAATTTTTAGGCATACATGTTTACCAGGGTTCTAGGACAACTACCCACTGGAACAATTACCCCCGGACCCTAACCCTATTTCTGAGGGTAATTTTTCAGAGAGTAGTTGTCCTCATACGGTTTGCTGGGCACCTGCTAGTGTCAGACCTTGTTAATTTTTTCCTTTAATACTATGTGACATAAATACAAAACTGACAAAACTCAACATACATGCATGTGAGTTCAGTTATATTGCTGCATTGTTTATTTCCTTGTGCTAACTTCTAGCAGGGAATTAGAAACTCCTGTTTATAATATGTCTAATATTGATCAACAACCAGAGAAGTAATGTTTACATGTACAGTATATTTGCCTTCACATTTTTTCCTTACACAATGTACTTGTTCTTGGCTGGAGGTCTAAAGCGGATGCCCTACATTTCTTATTCAAAGAAAGAAATTATAAAAACAAACACAACAAGTGCATGCTCAAATAAAAAAAAAACTGGAAGCTTTCCAAATAATCGCTGGTGAGAATACATGGGCGTCAGCCGTCATTAAGGCATGCTCATTGAATTGCTTTCAATGGACGGATCTATGTTCATCAAGGGTTACCTTCATGGATACACTGTACATGTAGGTAGGCCTAGATGGCAGTTATATAGTATGCATGCTCTCATCAGGGATAGGAATAATTAAGAAAATTGAGCATGTACGGGACAGAGTTGATTTGTTGATTATAAAATGTGAAGGTACTCCCCTAGAGCTGATTTGTGTGAATCTACGTATGAAATGGGGATTTCAGGACTTACAATGTACATATAACTATAGTTTAGCAGCAACAGATCTGTTAACAATATTGTGTTTGCTTGTTTAACCTGTCCAAAACGTATAATACATTGTTTGTTTGTTTGTTTGATTTTTGGTGCACATTTGTGCCAAACCTCTTGTTTTTAATAATATACTTACTTAATTTTCATTCATCAAAAAGATGGCACCACTTTATGTTCTACTTTAGAAAGGAATAACTCAGTTGCTGAAATTATATCATCGTACATGTAGGTTACATCAAATTGAACCAGCATGTTGTATTTCAATCATATGAGATAATTAAAGCTTAAGGGGTCCTGTAGATAAGACTACTATGTCCAATGCAGGGCAGACGAGCAATCATTCATGCATATTAATGAGACAGCAGTGGCTTTACCTTGGCTTGATAAACAATCTTGGTTGTGTCAGTGGGACCATCACAACACTAGTATGAGGTAATGAGTAATCTGAGCCTGTAGTACCGCCTAGCAGCTTAGAGATTGGTGCTTTCTGGTGACCTAGTGGAATCTATAAATAGTTCTACTGGAATAGTCTTGAGAATGCAGACACATTCTGCTTTGTATTTGTGATGTTAAATGCAGCCTCATTTTAAATGTCTTTTTTTCTTCTTTTTGTATGATGTTGGAAAGTTGGATGTTTCTTTATGGGCTTTGTGCAATAGATTACCAATTATTTTTTGTTTACATTTTATTTTTTTGTTGAGTTGTTGATGTATTGATTTGACAATGTTTGACGTTTTTATGGGAGAATTGCTTGGAGGTTTTGTATAGGAGGAGGGGTATTGCAACGTATAGGAGGAGGGGTATTGCAACGTACATGTACACTAGCAGTGGATCTACTGATTGATTTCTGAACCCCCAAAACTTAATTTTAACAGGGGCACTATTCATACAAACTCTTATTAAAAAGAAAAAAAATTTAGGCCTACACCTAAGTAATAAAAAAAAAAAGTCTGATCTTTTCAAACTCCCTTACGTAGGCCTACAAGTTCAACGACATCCTGTTAAAATTGAAATTCATTGTGTTACAATGGGATATCGGAAACTCTTTTTTTTGTTTTTTCTTTTTATAATATGAATTTATAATATTTTAAGCTATTTCTCATGTTCCTGTAAAATGAAATAGAATAAAATGAAATAAACTTCATGACTGCGTGACATTGGTACCTTTAACTTAGTGAAAAGACTTTCTAGATTGGTGAAACAAAGCTATTTTATAAATAAATATGCAATCCGTGCAAGAAATAACATGTAATATGTCTTAATATTGATGAAATTAATGGAATTGGGTCAACGATTCAGAGCCTTACTTTTTAAATTTTTAGGAAGTTGAGTCTTTAAGGGATATTTTAAGCAGCATAATTTAGTCCCAACGTTTAGATGCTAACACCAAAACTCTAAACTTTTTCTTATTGAGACTGTTATACTTTGAATCATTAATGATTGATCCCTTCAATATTATTACTTATATTCCTAATGATGTAAGAATAATTTGAAATCATTTCAACTTGCACATCGACAGGAGTGAATAATTGTTTTCCTGTACAACATTAACATCAACTTCTTTTCCTCATAAATGGGTCTGCAGTAGCAAGACTAGAAAAATATGATGATGAGACTCTCCCAACTTGGTTGTGTGTATTATTCCAAAGTGAGTCAGTTTGTGTATCGCATGCATCAAGTGTAGAAAGCTAATGGGAGTGTATGTAATGAGTGTGCGTGTGTGTATTTGCAGTGCAGCTAAAATGGCAACCCCATTGAGCATTTCCCTAGCCAATATTGCATGAATCGCACAGACTCGAAGTCTAGCTGCATAGAGGATAACCCGCACACACACTCTACACACACATTCAATGAAAGAGATAGAGAGAGAGAGGTGGCCTGGATACTGAAATGCATAGTGATTGCTAACCTCCGTACAGCTCAGTGAAAGAATGATGCTCGAGAAGTCTGTGGGATTTGTAATGCCGAGACGCTATTTTACACCATACCATCGTCGTCGTAGGCAAAACTGGCGTAAAATCGGCGAGTGGAACTATTTATGGCTGTTCGAATGATCTCAGAGCGCATGGAATGTAAGTTTTGACGCTTTGCACCAAGTTTTGAGGTATGTGTTTTACCGATTCAGCATTTATGAGATTGAAACTCGGATGTTGTTCTGTGATAGTTTGAAGTTTTGAGTATTGTCAGCAATTATCATAAATCCAAATGTAGACTATGCCTTGAACTGTTAAAGACCTAAGTCATATTATATGTTTGGACAATATGTTTTGTTTCTAAAAATACTCAGTTCCACTTGTCGTACAAACATCTCATGTATCACCAGAGAGATAGTGTAATTCAAGAGTTCTCCCCTCTCTCTTTGAATCATTATGCTAATTGTCAAAGTCGTCTGATATGATATTGGTGAAGCCATATTCATGCGAAATCAATTTTATTGGTAATTCACCTGAAGAATGTCATATCACAGAGATTCGGCCAGGTCTGACATCGTAATCGTCACAGACTCTGCCCGTATTAACTTTTTGAAACTGGCGGGGGAGGGGGGGGGGTATTGGTTACTCTGTCTGCGTTTTTAATTCATTCATGTAGTTTGTGTGGGAAGGGGTGGGGCGTAGTGAAGGCAGTCTGCATTATTTGCAACTACTTGTAAACAGAGTGGGAGAATGGAGACAGAAAGATGTGTGCTAAAAATCGGGGTTGGTATAAGGGTAGAGAGCATAGGAGTCGGGGGGGGGGGGTAGGCCCACATATATAACTTCTCAAGGAAAAGAATAATCAAGATAAATATAATTTTGAGTGTAATGTATGTTAGAGGGAATTGTCAAAAGGATATTTATTGGGGGAAAAAACGTAATTCTAGAAGGAAATATGGAGGAAATACACCAAGGTTTTGCGGTGAGTACATTGTAAAAACAGATTTATTACGTCTACTTTTTAAAAAATGTGGCTATTGGTTTAATGTAGTGTTTATCTCTTTCGAATCAATTTCACTTTTTTCTCTTTCCATATCCTACATCTAACGCCAGTCATTTCCTTTATCCATAATCCCATTGTTTTTAATGATACAACTGTACATGTATATTTCAGATTTGCCATACCCTACCCTGTTGACTACTGGAATTTTTCATGAAGTCTGGAACCACCTTGTTCCCATAGATGCACACTATTCTTACATATTATAATCATGTACATTTTGTAGGCCTACATGTACTGATGGAAATGACTATTAACTGTCTGTCATACATACAATGTGCTTTTAAATGCCCCACACTATTCCCAATTTTATCACTTGGCTTTTTTAACCAAATTTCAACCATGTTGCGACACAAGTCCTTGGGGTGCCCCAGCCCTCCCCCTCCCCTTCCTCTCCTCTTTCATCTGTTGGCTAATATATGTGAAGTATTACATGTAGCACTGATTGAACACAAATCATAAGAGGCGACATTGTAGTTTTTACATGTAGCTGACCTGGCCGCAATTCACATTTTTCTTTAGATGCTTTGTTTTCTCTTGCCTTTGTGATTCTTGACTAACCTTTACACAGTGGATTTTCAGCAATTGGCTTTGGGGAGTTTGTCTATATCCGAAAGATCAACATCATCAATTCATTACCCTGTATTTCCTCATTATTGTGACTCTTTCAACTACTATTGCTTTGATGGTACCATGTGTATGTGAATTAAAAGCTGATAGTTGATACACCTTGCCAATCTCTTCAATAATGTAAAATTGAACTGAGTTTAAAATGTACACAGGCTTGTGCATGAAATATCAATGAATTTTAAAGTTTAATAATTAAAAGGCAATTATATGCTTGTACATGTAGCTAAGCAGCCAGTGGATGCACTGCTTTAAGTCCTATCCAAGGGACTTGGTTGTGAAGATTGATGCCCTTTGTAGTTTTTTTTTCCTTCATGAATGGGAGTTTCATGTATGTGTATGTATGCAGTGCAATGACTTGTGTTTTGAACCTGGGACCTCCTTGTTTCAAAGCCACTGCCCTGTCAACTGAGCCAGTACGCTAGCATGTCATGCACAGACTTTTTACATTCATCATATCAAAGACACTTGTTCCTAGTGTAATACCATTTCTATTTAGTTGTACATTTTGTACATGTAGGCCTAAGTTTAAACTTTTGGCCGTAGAATTACTTTATAGTTCTAAGAGATTCAGTGACTCACAGGTTTGCTCCACTTACTTGTTGTAACTGATAATGATCTGTGATTTTACAACTGGGTGTAAAAAACCCACTACCTTTAGTTTGATTAGTCTAAGCTTTAAGGCACTCCCACTCTGTTGAAATAAAAAGTGGCTAATTACTTAGTAATTGGAAACTATATGAGGTCATTGTTTTACAAATGTAGTGAAGAGGAATCACAACTTGTTTTCCTGCATTTGTTATGAATATAGCTGTAAATTGGAATACAGGGACTTGTCTGTGATTTTATTCCCAGCATTTAGCAGGCATGATTTTCTCCGCAGATCCGCGGATTTCCGCCGATTTTTTTTTCTTTCTCATGTACATAGCGGAGGTGTTTTCATTGTGTATTCTGGAAATATTTTCCGCTCTCACTGTGTGTAGACTTGGAACACGAGATTGATTTGACGAAGTTGCAGCCAAAGAAATTGTGAATTTTCTATACCTAAAATTGCAAAATTTTCCGAACCCACCCCCAAGAAGTTTGGTCGCTACGCTCCCTCACTGGTAGCAATTTCCCTCTTTTTTGGAAATTTCTCTGTCTCATGCCAGGTTTAGTCAAAGTCTGTATTTTTAGAATAGCAGTTCAAGGTTGGGGGGGGGGGGTGCTGGTAAATGTTCATCACAAATAAAGTCTGTGTTTGCAGACTACATAGTAACAGTTAGGTTGATGCCAATATTACATAACTTTGACCAGTCAACCACCAACTGGTGATCATCCAATTGTCAGTGGTCTAATCATCATTATCTGGGAGTTAACCAGATTTAATGGCCTGAGTCATTGTCATTGTGCTCATCCTTTTCTGTTCAGAATTAGTCTCTAAAGTGCAGACCCCGCATGGACAGTTCAAGTTCAACATACATGTAGATATAATCATGATTCAGTCATAGCCAGTCCAAATTGTGTGTCAAAGGCCTATAATAGGGATTATAAGTACAGAGAAACAGTGAGCTTTTAAACTCTGAAAAACTCAAAAAGAGCTCTACAAAAAACAAAAACAAACAAGCAAACAAACAATGGAAAAGAAAACCAAAAACCTTAACATGACATTGTTGTCCTATTTTTTGACCTATAGTAATACCTCCTTCCCACAAAGTCAGAAAGCCGGTTCCAACAATTTATTAAAGCGACAAGTAGGTAATACAAGGAAAAAGTTCACCATGTAGGGTGAGATTCATTTTCCACCACACTGAAAAATTATCTATAAATTATGGATAAATGACAAGTTGATGACCATTCAGTCATGATTGAAAGACATTCTTTTATTTCATCACACAGATATAAATGCAAGATTTCCAAAAGGAAAAATGTCTTTTAATGTTGCACATCCCGATAAAAGTAAGTTTTCAAAATATGTAGTGTGAGTACGGCCGATGAGTCACCAAGGGCCGGCGGGTTGACGAGCGGTCAGTGCAGGAATGGAAGAAACACCTCTAATTTATCGCGCTGACCCGTGAATTCAAGATGCGCCAGTGATCATTGCAATGCGATGCGGCAATTGATGCATAAACCTGAGCGAAAGGAGGAGGATCTTGAGCAGTAGAATGGAGGGGGCCCTTTCTACTTGATGAGGGTTTGAAAAGGGGCCCTTTCTCCTTGACCAAGGGTGGCTTGCTGAGTGATAAAAAGGTGGAGCGAACAAGTACTGCATGCCAAACTCTGTTATGGTGCAAAAAAAAGTTGAAAATATAGCCCTATCTCTATATAATTCAAAGAAAAACCATGAATTATCTAGGCAGGTATATCTGGAACCATAACCAAGTTAATTACACATAATGAAATTAGATTGAAAAGGTTTTGACAACCTGTGGTGCAAACTGAATTGTGTTTTGAGTCATATTGTTGACAAACTATGGTTTCAATATTACCATGGAGGTACTATAGTACCTCCATGATAATACAATAAACATTCTGATGATAAATCATGCGGCAGGTAACAATAACCAAGTGTATTGATGTCCAGTATGACATACTTTATAGGCCTATAGGCCTACATGTAGGCCTACTTCACTTGTACCCTGTTTGTTGACTACTGTACCGGTACATGTAATCATTGAGGTACATGGTTGAATGTTTCGCAGATTTGAATAGCCTCGTATGACCCACTTCTACATGAATTCTAATTTAATTCGAAAGGCAAGTATATATAGTGGCCGCTGGCGGATATTTCATCGTTAATGCTTGTGACCATGTTGTACATTAATGAAATTGACATACATGCAGGCTGTCTGAGTTTTATTAAAGTGAGGTTTGTCTTTGGGATCTGAACAGTTTTGATATGGATACAATTGGATTATATCATCTAATAATGGAAATGACATCGGCAGAACCCAAATGGTTCCATTGTGGATGATCTTATCTGTTACTTCCATGCTCTCAGCACAAGGTAATAGGAAAGAGTTACGGTGATGGGTGGGAAAGAACAAACAGCGTAGAAAAGTGAAAGGTCAAAAGGAAGAGAAACAGACAAAAACTAGGCACATAGCATGCCTAGTTACCGGAAGTCAGACAAAAACAATGGTGCCGCTCGGAAGTGCAGCAAAAGAAGCCAAGATATGGTATGACTGGCCATGGCCTACTTGATATTGTAAATGAAGTAAGCATACATGTGTAGGCCTACATGTGATGAAAATTGAAGTTGAGAAGTAGTTGGACCAAAATAATCCTTTTGGGGATGTAGAAAGTACAAGGCCTATAGATTGAGGCCACCATTTGCTCATGATACCCCACCCCACCATAAAAAGACATGTCGCTTTTTTAATTGATTGTATTCTAGTTAGTTTAAATGCACACCTTTAAACAAAACTTGAATATGAAAATCTGTTATGGTATGCCCTAAATTTCCTGACATGTGTCTGCATTATCCAATGACATTGTTGGAAGACTATCGATCCTTTGCAATAAAAATGTTTAGTGATAATAATGTTAATCCACAGATCTAGGCCCTCTGTGATTGAATGTAGTTCCAAAAAAAAAAAGAAAAAAAAAAGAATGAATTAAAACTAAAAACACTCCTTTTTGTAAGATGAAAAGTCAGGAAAATCTTAGGCCTGTTCTATTCGACGAGGGCAGTCATAACTCAAAGAGATTACAAATGAAGCATGTACTGACTTCACAGGGTTCATGTACATGTAGATCATTCCTAAATAAAGATATCCCTGATAATATGATCAGCCGAGGATAGGATAAAATTAGACTATAAATCCCTGAAATAATCTCACAGTCAATGTTCTATTGTACAGAGCGTTTGCTTATTATATTCTTTCTTTAAAAGGGCATACATTCCAAGTAAATTTGATGTTTCCTAGCAGGTGTCACTAGGCGTTCTATGGGGAATGAATTTTTTTTTTTCCATTGCATGGGCTGGGCAAAGCAAAGCAAGATCATGTCTTGCTCAACAAGATAGAAACAGAGACAGAGGGGAGGGATATCAAGGATAGAAATAAATGTATGAGCCCACTTTATTCAAAAAGAGATTTTTTATTGATAAATGAAATTTAGGCCTACATATTCTACCTTTATTCTAAAATGATTCCTGTAAAAAAAATATATATATATGTGTGTGCAGTCTGTATATATATAAATAAAGTACTTTGCAATACAGATTAAAAATTGGACCATTTATAATTCCCTCCCATTGATTAAAAACATTTTTTAAATGATGCCTTGATCATGATTAAAATAAGAAATAAATTTGAGAAATTTGAACACAGCAGGTCTGGTATGGGTGTGACCGATATTAGGACTTGATCTTGATTTTCTTCTTTAGACTAAAGTCCTGTGAGAGATGGATTGATTATTATGGGGAACGCCCTTTTCGTTTTATGGATGACAAAGAGAATATGTAAGAACTTGTTTGCTGGGCAGGTATCCAAGTCTTTAATCTTGCCCAATAATTTATTCCAAATGATATATTTTATGAATTCACTTTTACTTCAAAAAGTTTTGTTGCTTGGGTTTTAAAGAAACAAACTCATGCCCTGCTTAATTGTAGCTTCTCTCTCTCTCTCTCTCTGCTTCCTCGTCTATATTTTGTTAATTTTATTATCATTATTGTTTATTTATATTTTATTGTTGGGGGGGGGGGGGTTAAATTTGTGTGTATAATTTCTACATACATATAAAGAAAACAGGCCTATTTGATTCTATACTTATCACATGTTTAGATAAATGTAATTGCGGTAACAACAATTATTAATTTCACATCACAGTTATGCATCAAATACGCCACTTAGTCATACAGGTTACAAAGGGCACCAAATTCCCATGAAAAAAATCTATTGTTTTCAAGAGTACACGGTATGGTAAGGTTTGTTTACTAAGTCAACATAACGAAGGGGGATGCGTAATCACATTGTTTCCCATTGGTGAATGAAATAGCATTCCTTTTTAAAGAAATCCACTTTAAATAGCCGTTTAGAAATACAATACTTGCTTTTTGTAGGGATTATAACAATATCTCATCCGTGAAATAGGCCTACATGGTTATGGCCTATATTTTGTCATGTGGCTGGTCAAAAAGATTTCATATCCCATGCCCTTTTCATGCTAAAGAGCCACATGGCAATTCTCTTGTTTTTTATTGTGGGAGGCTCATGGTTTCAAAAGACCATTTTTTAATGGATTTAGATTTCTCTAAAATGCCAAAATTAGATCTTTCTTGGAACTACTCATTCTGTTTAAATTGTTCTTGCATTGTCATTAACTATTCAGAATAAAGCTGTTTTCTTTCCTTTTTCAGTATATATTCCCATTTGTATCTCTTCTCTGAACTACTCAACCAGACTGTTGTGTCCTTTTTAGGTCAAAGGTTATGTGTGTATCATCAGACAGGTATTTGGAAGAAGAATCCATAAAACTGAAAACTCCCACCCAAAAAGTTCAAAAAGTTGTTGGAATTTTATTTGATCAGAGTCAATGGAGCATGGGCAGGTCTGTCTGCATATGTGGTGTAGTCACACCAGTTTAATTTCTTTCTCTTGATACCAAATGCGCCGTAAAAATAAAAACAACAGGTTTTATCTTTTCTTTTACTACTGTAGTATGCTAGTACACTTGTACTCTGACTTCACCCCACCCCCTTTCTGTCATTCATCCCGGAGCTCCTTAAGGTTTTATACACATTTCTACCTCCCCATCCACTTCTGTGTCTGTGTTTTCGTTGTACATGTAGGCCTACATTGTACCTTTTAAAAAAATTTGTAATACTCTGAATTGTGAATAGTGTGAACACTATCAATATGGTGTGATTCCCAAATATTTTGTGGTAATGGAGGAATTTGAAAGCTTTTCATGACAGGTTCAATGCTATGCTGTTCCCTCCTACTATACTTATCCACTTGCTGTTTCGTTAGTTTTGCAAATTATGAAATGAAACCTGTTTAGTATACTTTCAAGGTGACTTCAGATGGGTCTTAGGATAATGTGTGATGTAGACAATTTTTTATTACAATCTAATATTTCATTTGTTAAAGTTTCATATAATAATGAATATCACTAACTTCCTTGGATTAGTGAGAATCAAAGTACAACCCCCCCCCCCCCTCCTTACCCACATGTCCAAACCTGAAGAAAATGGTGGGCCATGTAAAATTAATTGACAATGATTACAATTACTTAATAAAATAGAATATGCAGAGAAGGGTATGTGTACATATGGTGTAGAAAAATGTTTTAAAAGCTGGTCAGATCTACAAATGACTGCAACATAGACTAGCAAATTATATAATAGTTGAACAAACATTATGATTGTGTGAACAAAATTCATTAGCATTCATTAGAGCAAAAGTCAGGCTCCAATAGGGTTTCTCTATTTTAATTAATTAATGGTTATGCCCTCTCGTCTTCCTTCATTGGACACCTTCATTGAAATTGAACGACTTCCTATGTCTTATCATGTTGCTTTGGTGTTATAAGCAAAACAAATTATCACATGGAATAAACTGATCAAATTAGTGTTAGAGCTAAAATTTGTTAGTGCCCAGGTGTTTTGAAAGTGCTCTGGAATTCGAAAAAAAAAAAAAACAATTAGAAAAAAAACAATGTTATTTCAGCTCTAAAGTTGTTGTACACAATTTTTTTAACTGTACTTTCTTCTTACTTTCTTTGCAAAATGTCTGTTTTATTCCCAGAAGGAAATTTTTATATATGAACATAGATCTTGTTTCTTACACTGTATACTTGTTATTAGGGTTGGGCGAATCTCAACTTTTTTTTTCAAACAAGTTGTTTCTATAGTAAAATTTGACGTGGAAACTGAAAATGACAATTATTTTTGCATACGATGACGTCTTACGTCGCTAAAGTGCAAAAAACCAAAATGGCCGCCAAAATAGCGTATTATGCCCAATTATCATACTTTTTATACGTATAAACCACTTTTATTGCGTTTTTATATGTCTTTTGGGTGTCGGGGAACCCAACATGATTAATCCAACATGATTAATCCTACCTAAGTTGACTGTTAGTGTAGTTTGGTAGTTAGTTTCAGTCAATATCGAGCAAAAATCACCTCATATCAAAATCAGTAATTCACACCTATAACCATACTAGGTACATTTGGTCATGATAAAATTGTCAGATTTGAGGTTTTAAATCATCAAAATCCATAAAGAAACAAAATAAAACCGGTTTATACCTATAAAGTGTGTGATGAATGGGCAAAATACACTATTTTGGTTTTTTGCACTTTAGCGACGTCAGACTTCATCGTACACAAATATCATTGTCATTTTTGGATTCTACATCAAATTTGACTATAGAAATAACTTGTTTGACATAACTTTTCAGAAAAAAGTCATTATTTGCCCAACCCTATTGTTATCTAGTTTGAAAATTTTAAGAATCCATAGATCCAACTGCAGAAATCATTTCTAATAACAGGAAAACATAGTCAGGAAATGCCTGAATTCTGGGGTATGATCTCTGACCATACTTGCAGGTACAGATAAAAAAGAATCGGTGCCTGAAAGCTCACTTCTATATTGATCTATAGACATATTATTTATTTATAAATTTGCTGTAATTGATAGGACCAAGAGGTTGACAATGAGTGCTCTGTACTTCCACAGATTTTTGCCTCAGATGGGGGGGGGGGGCAGGTGAACAACATGTCCCCTTCCGTTTTGGGTTAAGATATAGGCCTATTGTGGTTGACAGTCCTAAGATATATTACTAAATATTTAGCATGGACATTCCAATTTAAGTATGGAGAAAACAGCCTTGGAAAATCAGGATAATGACGAATTTGGCCAATGATAGTTTAAACAGATTCTCTATTAGATTTTGAGTCATGTGCATCATGGGCTGAACTCCAAGTTCTGAGAAACAGCTAAAGACCTGCACGATTCAGATTACTAAATATCAAAGATCAGTAGCCAACCCCCTCCATCCTCTCCACCCTTTCCCCATCCCCTGAAAGAAAAAATGGAGGGATCTTATCAACATTGATTTTAGTATAATAATCAGCATATTTATCACAAATATGATTGTAGTAATGGGAAGTCATTGACGGTTAGGAAGCATTGTAACCATTAAAATAAATTTTGCAAACAACTTCTTTTATGTGAATACCATTGTATGATATAGGTCTATTTTATAGATATTTTCATCTGTATCCTATATCCGTTCCCAATATCGGCTTGTCTTCATATAGAAATCAAGTTAATACAAACATTTCCATGATACTCTCTCATTTTTGTTAAGCTTGTAGGAAAATCAGGGGTGGGTGTCCCCGTTTGGCAAGATGAACATCAACAAATTATGCTTGTACTCACCGTGCCAGCTGGCATATTGCATAAAGAGGATGCTGCCGAACGGAGGCACGGGATGTCTAAAAACGAAAGGGAACGTTATCGGGAAGCACCAGCCAGTTCTTCGTCATTGGACGGTGTTGTGGTTTAGAGATTTAGCTCCGAGGGGGTTTCCATAATTGTCGTTTGGCTCTGGTCGGACAACCACGTTCAGCCTGACCTTATGTCTTTTGCGTTTCCTCCCGCTGTAGTGAAGCTTCGAGAGGCAACTTAGCGTTTATATCTGGAGATGATGTAAGGATATTAACATGCATGGTGTTGGCCTCTTTCTTTCCATTTCTGTCTCTTTCTCTCTCCCTCTATTCTGTCAAACAGATTTCTCATCTATAGCTCTGCTTTTTCTGCCCTCTTGCTTGCCTTTTAACCTGTTCTATTTCAGTCTCTGTCACTCTCTTTTCTTCAATCCTCTCTTTGTTTCTCCCTCATCTTTCTACACCTTCTTAAAGTTTTCTCCCTTCATTTGTTTCTATTTCTCTCTCCATTTCATTCCCTCTTTATTTTTTCTTCTAAACCTTCATCAGGTTTGTCAATCCTCCAGTTTCTAGAATTGAGGTTAAGCTGTATAGGCCTACATGTATGCAATCTCACATCATCTATGAAAAATATATAAAAGGCTTGAAACATAGCATATTAGGCCTATTTTTAAAAAAAAAGAGTATCAATGTTTACTAATATGTATATTATAATTTTTCCTAGGGGATTATCAAACTTTGTACAGTATGTACATGAGCACTATTATAAACAATGATTCAGACTTGCACATCATTTCCAAAGCCATTAAAATGGAACTGCCACTTTTATTCTGACAGCTCGGCAGGTCCTTATTTGGGTTTATGAAACTGAGAGATGAAACTTTGCTCCGCAGACTACTCCAAGTTCTTCTCATTCTACCCTGTATTTAATAGTGGCTGAATTTGAAAGAAGTAATATGAACACTCTCCACATTTTATCCCCCATTGTATTTTTCAATGAATGAAGTGAGCCGAGCAGACACCATTGTGGCATTGTAGACTCTAGAATCAAGCTATTGGCTATAAGTGCTGAATCCTCTTACGCGACCCCTTGACCTTTGGAGAGTTCAAGTTAAAGTCACATACAATGTTGCTCAGAAGCCTACCTCTTTCCACTATCACATGCTTCCATAAATATCTGGGTGACTGGAATAGCAATGCCCCAGCCACACCAAACCAGACTGGCCCCAGACAGACAGACAAACAATAAATTACATTACCCCAAATGGCCAAAGGTGCTGTCAGACAAGGCTGGTTTGAAGTCAGTAGGTCAGTGTGACTAGGGTCATGTAATGAGAAGAGGAGAAAAATAAGAATATTTCAACAAAAAAGAGAAAGAAAAAAAAGAATTGTTTAGAAGTCTACCTTGAACCCCACCTGTTTGGAATTCCCCATAATTCTTTCTTCTTTTTTTTTCTTTTTTTTTTGTCCCAGGCACTTGTATTTCATGTTTTATGTCCATGGATAAGATTCATGCTGAGTTTGTTTTGCTGGAATGACACCAATATCTTGACATGAAATACTTTTATCTGAAGGATGTCTTCCTTTGCACAACATGTGCCTACGAGTACATGGAAAAAGTGAAAAAAGTAGTGTGGAAAAAATGTAAAGCCTGTACTCTAAATACTCTGATTTTGGATACAGCCTTTTCAAGTTTGTCTATTGCGCTTAAAATTTTACAAGATGTAAAACGAAATTACACACTCTATCGAAAGCAACAACCACACTGATATCAGTATAACTCTGTAGCACCTAAAACGCCCTAGACCGCCCCTCAGCTTACTCACTAAACCTCCCAAAACCACCCTGTCAGGACTTTTTCGGGCTAGATTTGCATTATTAGAAAAATAAAGTAAAATCGAAAAAGCACAACACTGAAAATTTCATCAAAATCGGATAAGAAATAGCAGTTAATGACCCATTTCTTAGTTTTTGGAATTTCTAGGGAACAGTTCTCTCAAATTGGTGCAAACTGATGATCGTCTTCAGATCCCCTACTTCTTTGTATTGTTATTGTATGAATACAATTATCAAGATTTTCTCCCCAAGTGACATAAAAACAGGGATTAATCCTTGTGGAATGTTCCAGGGTCACAAGTGCTTTTACTTATTTCAGTATGAGGGACAGATTTTCTGTATACGCAATTATGAAAAAGAAAAATAGGATTTCATATAATAAATACACAAAAAGTATGGTAGGGGTTCATAAAGCTACGCACTGCAAAATACGCGCTGAAGTGATTTGAATGGGGCCAAAATATACACTCGCATAATACATAAGGCACCGTCATAGCAAAAGTGTTTCATTTCAAAAGTTCAAATTCCATTTTTACGGCTAAACACTAGAAGCAAGGTGCTAAAAAGGTAAAAATGATTGAATTGTGGTAACTTTTCATAATATTATCATGAAATTTGAAGAAACACATAATAAAAAGTGTTAAATCAAACTTCAAAGTGAGTGCGTAGACTATGAACTGTTTTTTCTGACGGCAACGGAGGAGAGGGTTTGCGATCTCGCCGCGATTTTCGTAATTGCTGTTATTTTTATTCATGTTTATTTACACCAAGTTAATCCTCACAAATGTAGGCAAAAGATTGGTATAAAAATATGTAATGGAAGTATTAAATTTATGACTTACTTCTAAATCGTCAACAACTAATGCGTAGCTTTATGACCCCCTTCAAGGGGGGAATGTGACATCATCAGTTTGTTCAATTTGAATATTCAAATATTCAAATGAGACAATGAGACAATTGCCAAGAACTGTTTTACCAAAAAAAGCCAATACTTAAAAATGCATAACTTTGTTATTTCTCATCCGATTTGATGGAAATTTTCTGTGTTGTGCTTGACGAATTTTACTTATTTTACAAAACTTTTTCATTTCAGCCCGGAGGTCCCTCCTTAAGCACGCTACAAATCAAGATAGTATCAAAAATATGTGATGAAACATCCCGATAATTGTTGTGGATTACCATTGGATGTGTGTTGTCCAATCCTGCACTAAAAAATTTTTAAAAGCAATTCTATTGAAAAAAACCTGATTAAACACAGCTTAATCCTTTATGCTAGTGAGTAAACTGACACTTTCCACGTGGTTCTAGTGATAAGGGATAAGCTACATGCATGTAGAACATGAGGGAAGGAAAGTGTGTGTGAGAGGAGAAGGAAGTGGTGTGGTGTGAGAGAGAGAGGGGGGGGGGGGGTTTAAAATGACAAGGCATGGAGGAAAGTCCAGAGAAACACTAAATCACCATGAATGGTCTACAATAGAAAGGTAGTATAGCGACTCTTATCCTCCCACTCATTCCTTCCCTCTTAATTTCCCAGTGTTTTGTTTTGTTTGTCTAATCGGATATTGTAAAGTCATTTATGATTATATGACAAACTTCTAGTTTGCCTCGGCGTCAGTCTATGAGATATTTTCTTTTTTATCTTTGTTTCTAATTTGTGCCAAATTTTCTTACTTATTTTAAAAATACCTTTCACATTTCTATTATGGGCTCACATATAGGCCAAAAATAATTAAACTCTGAATTGATTGTATGGAAGAAATTATTGTAAATAGACATGACCTGTATGCTAGACTATACCTTTTAAAAAAGTTTCTTTTTTTTAGGGGGGGGGGCGGGGGGGGGGGTGGAGGAGGGTATGAGTTTGGTCAGTTATCTTGGCTTTGCTTAAAAATTCTAATCAAACCCATTGGAAACCATCAAGTCGCCGTTTTTAGTTGATGACGTTAACGTTCTGTTCTAGACGTAAGGCATCATATCTGACCGATGCACATCTGTACAAACCAACTAAAACAGCAACAATAAAATTTGTCATACATAAACTATCGGTATTAAAATTTAAATGTTAATGGCACAAACATCAAATAGTGAACTTTGAATTTTGAAATTTAAATATAAACATTCATTCAGGTAAAGGTAAATTGTTGGTGGAAATTGTAATGTGTAGGCCTACAGATTTGGCCTTGTTCTCTTGTCATATGTACATTATATTTAGAAGTGTTGAAGAAAAGCTTTTCCAAGATAATTTACAACATAATGTTTCTTTTCTTTTGTTACAGAGCAAGAAGAAGTTCCAATCTTGAGGAATGATGAGGCTCTAGATGTACACAAACAAGGTGGGTGTTGTAGTATTAGCCCCTATCCTGCTGTATCCTTGTACCCTTCTCATTCTCTCCATCACTACTTCTTGTCAAGCAACGTATCCCCTTTTACCCCCCTCTTTTTCTATCTTGCACTACTATCCTCCCATCTTCTATTTTATTTAGTTTTTTATTAACAATATTTCAACAGGACACCCAATCAACAACAAGCTGCTTTCCCTTGGGGTCCTGCTTCCACCTTCTATCTGCTTCTATCTGTTTCCAACCTCCCGTTCCTATTTTCTAATAATAATAATAATAACTAGCATTTAGTGCGCTCTACATAGTATAGATAATATTGACTGCTTTGAGGGACATGGTCGTTTCTAGACTGCTCAAGGGAATCTCCGCATCTGCTATAACCCAAGACCGCAGGTCCGTTCTAGAGCGACGAAAGAATTTGTCTACGCTGCGCGCGCGCGCGTTGACGCACAAGCAGCGGAGTTGTCTAAAATTATCGACCAAATCGCGCCGCAAATTATGGTATCTGAAATAAAGCAGCCTTGCACGCACGTATGTAAACAAATGGGGATCGCACTATGCCCACGGGCAAAAAGTACTGTAAAAATGTTCTATTGACCGGTAAAACCGGGAAAAATGACTATGGCGGCCATAGGTCAGATTATGACTGCACTTTCAACCAATCAGAAGACCGGATTATTAAAGATTCTTAAAATGAGGTATATAATAAACTATATCACAGCGCTTACAAAACAAAATATTATATAAATAGTGTACAATCTATCGCGCAATATACTGGATTATAGGTACGACAAATACTCAATTATCCAGAGTGCAGATTTGTTTCTCCGAAGCCGCAGGCCGAGGTTAAATAGATCTGCACGAGGGATAATTTAGTATTATGAGTTCATATAGTCCAGTAATGTTGCAAGATGGAGCATTCACTATTTATTATAGTAAATAGACCCCTAGATCTTTGACGTTGCCTCATCTGGTTTTATCTTTGCCAAATTTTTGGTGCAGATTTAGC
>CALNVZ010002974.1:30384169-30430986 GCA_940671915.1 Paracentrotus lividus | reverse complement strand
GCCTTTAAACCAACTTGAATACATTATTCATTTCTTGAATTATAAAATAGAAGAGCAGATGATATGAGTGTTATATGGGAAAAGAAAATTTATTATTGTGTCGTCAGCAAATAAGACAACAAGACAGACAGTGGGGAAGACATTATTTAATGTCATACTATTGACATAGAGAAAGAAATAAAGTGGCCCATAAAATTGTCCCCTGCGGGACGCCGCCATTGTACTAAGAGAGTATCAGATGCACAACCATTGAAGGAAACATATTGTTTGCGATTTTTTAAATAACTTTTAAACCATAAGAGAGGTACACCTCGAATCCCATAATGATTGAGTTTGTAAATTAAAATATCGTGATTCAGCGTATCAAAGGCTTTACTGAGATCACAAAAAACCAATAACTAGCTCTTTGTTAGCAAAGGGCATTTGTTAATTTTGTCGTATATTTGAATTAATGCTAAGTCAGTGAATAGTTTTTCTCTGAAGCCGAATTGGTTTGCACTTTAGTATTTCATGGTTATTGAAAAATTTGTAAGTCTGATATAAACTATTTTCGAGGATTTAGAATAAAGTGGAAGAAGAGATATAGGACGATAATTGGTAAATTCTCATGAGATTTTCTTTTTTAAAAATAGGATTGATTTCGCTAACCTTGAATAAATCTGGGTAAAACCTTTTATAAGGATTTATTGAATATATAAGTCAAAGGATTAGCTAGTGGATGGATTATTTCTTTAAGACAGACATACTTATTCGATCATGGCCAAAAGATTTGAATTATTTTGAGAACGGGTAATATTTATAATCGGTCCGGGTCTGTTGGATTCAAGAAAAGAGAATCTCGATTGCGATTCGGAAAGAAAGTCGGAAAATATGTGCGTTGGGATTATTAATTTTGTATGGCGAGTTTCGGGTCGATATTCGTAAAAAACGAGTTAAAGTGGTTGGCACAAATAGAAGTGTCGGGTATTTCAGTACCATTTAAAGTGAAGTTTTCAGTAGGTGGGGGTTAATTAGGGTTAATTAATATGAAAGCCTGAATCCTATAACTGTAACAAAGAAAGTTATGTTACATGGAATCTCGTTTTAATGTCTTTATTTCACGATATTATAGTATAAAAAAGATAAGACGGGGACCCGACTCAGCTTTGTGTGCACAGGCGTTCACATGGAAAACCAACGGGGATTCTCTTGTGTGGGTGATACACACAGATCGCTACGGTCTATTCATGCGGGAAGTTCGGGGGACAGGACAACCCAGCAAAGGTCTCAAAACCGTCACAAATTGTGTTTGGATTCAAACATTTCACTGAAATTCACCGGAAATCGTGAAAGGAATATCACAAAATCTCTCACACATGTCTTTTAGCGCAATGTGAACAACATGAGACTATATTTAATCGGTTTTATGCCGATTTTTTTTTTGTTACCAAAACTATACACCAGGTTTAATTGGTGGTATTGCAATTATATTATTAGGTTTACTTTTGGTCTCACATTAAGCAAATATCGTAGAGAAACACCTTTGTAATTTAAGCTAACAATTGTTGTAATATTGTTTAGAGGTACTTGACTAATGGCTATGTTTGGTTAAATTCCAACTTTTTGTTATTTCATTGGTAAAATTTAGCGATGAAGTTTGAATGCTTACACATTTCATATGATATTAGAGGCTATATATAATATATATATATATATATATATATTGCAGTTATCTTTATGCTTATTCTGTTACATTTTGACTGACTTTGCATTGTACATTAGTTAGGGTTAATTAATTTTTCACATGCATCATCTTTGTTCCACACTTTCTCCAGAAGACCATAATTAGTTCTGAATATGACTTCCCATATTTGGTAACATTTTGTTTATGTTTGGTCACATTTTGGCTCAATTGTCTTGATTTCGGCTGAAATCTCACCAATTCTAACCATTATATGAAGAGTTTTAGCCTGAAACGTTAAGTGCTTTAGCTCGAGTTCATTGTTCCAGGCAGAAGGAAATAAAGGGGCTCTAACGTGCGCACTCTGTCTTTCCTGCCCCTGTAGATTACACCGTTGATCAACCCATATATAGGCATTGGTAATCGTTGCTGACGTCACTGATGATGTCACCCAGAGACAGATTTTGGGGGTCAGGAAATTCCTCTAATTCTTGCACATTCTTCTAATAGCAATCACAACACTCGTCGAAGGGCAAGATTTTGGTCTTTCTCTAAGGGCGATAAGAATCTTATTTCTAGCGAAAGAAAAGAGAAATGCTTTTTGGAAATTGGCAGTAACATCTTGCTAAGTTTTTTGCTATGCAAAGAAGTATTATTAATATTATCTGCTTGGAGCAAGAAAGCCTTTAACTCCATGTTAAATACAAGTTTAATATCCTTCTGGCAAATGACACTTTGGCAGTCTGGTATGTACAATGTATCTTTTTCATTTGAGAAGATATGCCTTTTACAGTATCTTCCAATTGTGCTGAGCATGGTGTAATAGGGGTGAAATGCTCCACTTGTCACATTTGATGATTGTCTTTAACACTTACACAGAGTAAAATAAAATATTTCATTAGTACTACATTTAGAGGGATTCAGGAATACATGTTATTGAAATAAATTCTGAAAGCAAAATAGTAGTATGGTTATTATTCAATGGATTAGATATGATTTCAGTGTGAAATTTTATATCAGTGACATCATAGGCATTTTCTTTCTTATCCCCTCCCCTTTTTTCTTTTGTACTTTAACTTGGTGCTTTTCACCTCCAAGTTACAATTCACTCTTGACAGGTTGTCAATTTATGCTTGATGGATTTTAAAGCAAATTTTTCGTTATTCTTAACATTTAGCAGGCAATGATAACAATTTATTATCATTTTTAAAACTTTCTTCTTCTGTCTGTCACAATTTTTTGTGGGTCATAAAAATTGGCTTGAATTTTGTCAATTGCAGAAAATTAGTTGTGGTGTTACATTTTGCTGTGGTGTTACTCATTGCCTGTTGTGAGGACTTTAGGTCATATCTCATTTTTGTCATCTCTCCAGCAAATTCATTATATCCTGTTTTTGTGACGATGTTTGATTTAATATTTATTTACTTACATAGGATTGTCTTAATTTCTTAACCCAGCTTAGGACAGATCCTCCAATTGACACTTTATCCAGCTTTTGTTTAATGCCGCTCATCCTAACAGTGATCAATGTTTAGAAAAATAAAGAAAGTATCTGGGTGTTTCAGCTTTTTCTTTCTCTCACTTTTCAATCTTCTTCTCTCCTACTTCCTGCTTGTTGTTATCTTATATTTCCATCTTTCCATTTCTTTTTTTTTTTTTTATCGCTCTCTCTCTTTTCTCTGTGTATTTCTTCTTTGCTCTCTCTATTTCTCTCTATCTCTCTCTCTCTCTCTCTCTCTCTCTCTCTCTCTCTCTCATTCTCTCAACAACTCCTTTCATTATTCTCGACATACGTACTCCTGCCATATATCCTGTATTCCTCTTTCATATATATTAGTTTTTATTATAAATATCAATTATTGATGAATACATACATGTGGAGTTTATTTAAATGAAAACTGAGTATATTTCCTATCCTTTGCAACAACTCAGACAGCATTCAAAGCATGTACTGATGAAAAAGTGTTCATGAAAGAATCATGTGATAGAATTATAAATTTTGAGCTTAGGCAGCGCTGTATTTTAATAATTTGGCTGCAATTATTCCAAACTGTCAACTGATGCAATTAGTGGCGGCCGATATGTCAGGAACCTACTCATATTAAGTCGTCACCAGGCTAGAGCTGTCGGGGGAAGATAGAAAAAAAACTATGACGTGGCAAGTTAGACATGGCATGAACGCACACCAAATAGTCAGCATCATTGCCAATTTAATGAGTGAAATGCAATAAAGACTTTATTTAGATTTCCCACCTTGTGTACCTGATTTTTATTTGATAGAATAAAATTCATACTTGTCAAAGTTTAACCATGTATGATGGTTCAATATTGTTGCAATAAAAAGTAGGAAAAAAACATTTAAAGGAAACCATAATTATTAATAATTTCTCAGAAGATCGCGGATTGCTAATGTAATAATGATTATTGTATTTTTATAAATTCATTTGCTGTCCTTGCGTGGTTAGAAAATGCACCCTGATCATCTGTATATACAGATAATTTTTTATAGGAGTTAACTCCTTGATTACCATAGTTCTTTCATAAATATGCAAAATCTATATTAAAAAATCTAAAAAAAAGATAAAATCATTTTGTATTACTCTGAAGTTATCAAAAATTTGCCTAGTCAGATTCATTGTACGATGCCAGATTTTTGGTAAATGAAGGCATGCCCTTGATAATGAGAACAAGACTATCTTTATAGCTGTGTCATCATCCCAGCCTTGGTCAGCTTGCATCACAATTAGAACTTCTCGCGGGCAATTAATTTTCTTGCCATCTTCACCCAGATGCCCTCTTCTTTGAGGCAATCTACAGGTGTGCCATTTATATTGTAGCATATTCATACACAATACGTTTATCCCCAAATCCATATAACTTGCATTTTATGCATAAAATATTATAGAGCAAATACGGTGTTTATACAAAAAAAATTTAATGCTGAAAATTGATAAAAAGATATTAAGGGAAACCACCTTTCTTGCTTTTTTAAAGGATATTCGTTAGTAAGCATTCACACTCCAAATTTCATCACTTTAAAAAGCTATACACATGTATCTGTATCTATAGGTACAGGTGGGGGATAGCCATGATGAATTCCTCGCGTATAAACACAGAAAAATGAGTTTTTTCTTTTCCGGGACTATGCAGATATGTCAATAATTCTTTGTGTATAAACACAGGTATAGTATCGGGGAATGACTATGCAGGTTATGAAAGATAACTTGGCCTCTTTGGAGGTTGAGATGTAAAGATTGAATTGCTTCTTAAATCTTGGCAATGTCCATGTAAACCAAATTAATTTTCATGAATGCTTAATGATGAAAGATTACAATGGATGATATTGGATATCAAAGGAGTGTCTAATAAATATCTCTTCATCTTTCTGAGTCTTTTGTACCACTGTATCTACCTATTCATCTATGTCTCTTTCTCTCTCTCTTTCTGTTAAATCTGACATTATTACGATGCTCTATCCATAATTCCTGCAACTATAATGCACTATGCTTGTGCATTATAAGTCTGTTTAATCTGACCCATTCTTTGGCTGTTATTGTTGATATTTTTACAAATGTAGGCTTTGGCAATTGGATATTATCATGAGTTACAATTAAACAGCAGAATGTGTGAAAATATGTCCATACTTCATAATTTCTTTAAGTTGTATATAGATGAAGAGAACAAAAAGGTTAATATTCTCTGAATACCCATCAACTTACAAACCTGGGATTCCCTATCATGTATCATGCATGCCCATCACAAAATGCATGTACATGGATGTTGCCATGGAAAGCTTTTGATCAGTATTTCTAACTTCTCAGATTAGCCTCATAGAGTTCATAAATTTATCTATTGAAAAAAATCTTGTCATGAGAGTGTGTACAGTAGGTTGAAAAATAGGCACTTTTCATGTTTTGGTTAAGGTGAACATTTTTTTTAAAGGCAATCGTCAATTTTGGGCATGTTGACAACAAAAGAGGAAACGCAGCAAGATCTTGGGAATACATACGTAGGAACGTATTTTATGGAGATGAAGAGGGAAATATTGGCAGTGGGTTGGGAGAGGGGAAAGGGAGCTATCAGGGGAAACTTGGGGAAGTCGTTCAGTGATGAAATGTCAGGACAAGTTTCTCATTATATAGGGTGTGATTGATCAATCAATTAAGGAGGGATAAGTCAGCTATGGCCAGCAGTCTGTATGCTGCACCATGGATTTGACGTAAACAACTTGTCAAAAGTTACAATTTTAAAATTATACGAGCAGGATCGCTATATTAGTTTCATGTTGTATTGGTTATTTTCATACTTTTGCACGGAAGCACTTCATAGAACATTCAATATTATATTCATATTACTTGACCGATTTTGATTTGTCATCATTTATAGCTCACCATATTTCCTTTAAAGACTGCAAAGAAGTGGAAAGACTTTAAAATTCATACTACATGTATGATAAGAAGATTTCATATGAAGAACGAGAAAACAATGAAGACATGTGTAGATCAATATGTGATATTTTCATTACAAATGATTTGGAAATTTGAACACATATTCTTAAGCTACTAATATTATTTGTTTGTGTTTGACCGTCTTAAGTTTTAAACTAATTTGTTTCAGTCTAAACATAGAAATGGTTTGTTTACGTAGAAGTGTCTAATGGTCGTATCACTTGACTGAGAAATCAAGGACCGTGGGTTCGATCCCCGGCATGACACTTACGTCCTAGGGCATGGGCGTTTTGTCTACAATGCTCCTCCCCACCCAGGTGCAAAATGGGTACCCGGTAAGAATGGAACGAGTGCGCCGTAATGGCTGCCATGATTCTGAATGATCCTTTGGGATTGGACAGGTGTCAGAAAGACTTACAAGCATCCGATGACCGGGGTAATAATAATTGTAAAGCGCTTAGAGATGAAATTGTTTCATATTAGGCGCTATATAAATCGAAACTATTATTATTATTATTATTATTATTATTATTATGTATTTTATTTGAAATGTGATCGACTGGGTCATGATTGTTGATATGAACAGGAAAAGAAATAAAAGAAGATATATCATGAACTACATTGTATAGAGAACTATTTTATATGTCAAGTAAAAATGGCAACCACATACAGATACATTCATAGAAAAGGAAACAGTTCATATGTCAGATATTACTTGATGTCTCAATCCACGAACCAAACATTTGTTGAGCATTGTCATAATATGGAAAGATGTTGGATGTAGACTCAGACAGACAGAACTCTTCAAGTTTGTACTTTGCAGGTTCAGCCTTGGAAATATGTGACCTGAAAAAGGGCTGTTACCATGACAACCCAGGAATGCAGGAAGTGTAAACTTAACCTTGGTGGCTCAAATCAATTTTGTTTTGAACTGTCGTAAAGATGGTTCCTTACTTTTTCCCCCTTCCCTTCTTCAGTCTTCATTTCGACTTTCTGCTTTGGTGTTAATATGTGCTTTGGTATTAATATGATTGTGTTTCTTATTTACTTTCTCTTCTCTTTTGTCCATTGCCATAACTCCCTTTTTTTCGAAGGGGGGGGGGATGTCTGGCTTTATACATGTTAAAACGTATCCTTTATCTTGATTTTGATTCTTCTTTTTTTTCCTTCCCTCTTTCTGCATTTCTGCCTCATATTCTTGCATCTACATGTATCTTTCTTTTTTCTCTCTTTTTTTTCGTATTCTCCTCTTTTCTTTGTTTTACTTTCTTGTTTGGTTTTCTGCCTGTTTATAAATTAATTTTTCTTTTAAAACCATTTACAATGTATATGTACACTTTAAACATATCTTCTCGATGATGGCACTACATTTGTAAGTTCCATAATTTTCCTGTGTTATCTTGAAGGGAAATAGGTTGTTAAATACTTGTAGACATAAATCAGATTATAGTCTGAACTGTCTTACAGTTCTTAAATGGAAAGCTGTGATAAATATATTCTATCATCTTTGTCCTGCGATTGGCTTTACAAGTTATCTTTTATCTCCTTTCCTCATCCTATTCATTTCATATAGGATTTCTTGACACTGAGGGCATGCTATTTGTGTGAGTAGGGTAGATCGCGACAGTAGAGGCGGCAGTACATGTATGTGACTCACGGACATGTTCTAAATAGATTGTTTCCCTTTCTACTTGTCATCATGTTTTCCAGGGTTTCCTGGATTGTCGACTGCACTCTCCTTTAGCGGAGAGGGGGGAAAAAACTCCCTTATGGTGCATCCAAATACAGATTTAAACTGAATCATGTTGCAGAATCATTTTTTTTTTTTTTTTTTTTTTAGGGGGAAAAATATAAAAAATGAGGATACACAAAAGAATCAGGGGATGGAATTTTACTTAAACTCTGCAGTGGTATTATTAACCTCATAAATAACAGTTTATTTACTCAACATTAATTTTAAAAATATAACAAGGAACAACAAAGAAATAAAGTCTATAAGGTAGTTTGGGTTTTAAATATTGAACAGTAGTTGCATTCGTATGAAATGAACTGTTTTTCCGTAGAGTTCGGTACTGCCATTTACCATTGTTAAAGTTCCTTTAAAAAATATATCTCAAGTTGTTTTTTTATTTTTTTTTGTATTGAATGAATGAAACAAGTGGGAAATTCTTGTATGTGCTGTTGTGGCTTAAGCCAATACACGGTGCTATTAAAGGATTATGTTGCATAATTAGCCAAACTTTCCACTTGCAGGTATTATTGTTTGAGGCATGTATAGGATTTGCTACAGACCACAATCCAAGTTAGGGACAGTGCTATCATTTGGGAATTACTACATACTTTCACTTCTGACCGCATGTAGTTTTGTGGTAGTTCGTGTGTTGGATAAAGTACAGATTTTATTGGAAAAAGACTTTAATTTAGGGAATTAGTTCATTAGCAGCAACACATCGGGAGATTTCCATATCCAGGTTCGAGTGCTCCCCTGTGCAGTTTTTTTTTACCGTCTTTCTGCGCACAAACTAAGATGAATGTGAACAGACCTTTTGAGGTGTTTTTTACTCTGCAATTGGAGTTTGTGATTAGCACTGATTTCTGGCAACCGAAAAGCCTTGGTTTCCAAGATTGAATGGAAATTGAATATGTGAGGATTGAGTGACTTGCCACAATGTATCCCCCTCCCTCACTCTACAAGCATGTAGCCACGCACCAAGAAAAGAGGAAATATTCATGAATAGACAAGTAGAAAGTATTTCATGGGGAGAATATCTGATCACACATATGCTATCAAAGTGTGTTATTTTAATTTGAGATTTAAACATGTTATATTTTATATGAAATATGCATGTATTGGATTTAAATGGGAGCTGCACGCATTGATTATTCTTATTTCTTGGATTTGATATGATAGCCAGGATTTTTTTTTTTTTTAACACAGCTTTGTTGATATCTCTATAATTCTGTGTAAGATGGAGAATAACAATAAGTTTCAAATGTGTCAATACTTGGCTTGATTACATTTGTCTTCATTTCTTTCTTAGTGTTGCTATTGTTTGAAACTTGACTCTTTACACGGTAGATCTTAAGTAAATTGATATGTAGAAATTGTCTAGTTATTCCTCAAATGAACAGGATCAAACTATATTTCCTTATTATTGTAACACTTGCATTTGATGTGTATTTCAAGTACTGAGTATCTCCTGTATGAACAATTTCATTGAGTGGAAGTCATTTTACTTGTACCGTAGCGTTGTAAATCCTCAATGTAATCAATAGTTACTGAGCCATAGAAAAGTCTTGAATATAATATCATTTGGTAAACAAAAGCTATGCTTTCAATATCCCCACGACTAAATCAAAAAATTATGAAACTATTTTCATATACTTTCTTGTAAAAATATGTCTTGAGCCTTTTGAATATCCTGGGTCCAGTCTTATAAATATTATCATTGATATAAATTACATTTCTGTAAAAAAAATTTAAAGGGGGATCGGACTTTAGATCAATTCAGAACAATTGTAACTCATGATATGGTGGGACCTTGGAATTTGTGTATAAATATAAACATATTTGATACTAAATTTGATTTTCTCTTTTTCCTGTTTTGTATTTTGCTGCAGATGTCGTCCCAGAACCAGCCTCTAATACACCAGAGGACAAGAAGCAGCAGGGAAGACGTCATCATGGAAAGAACAAACCCAAGTACAAGAGTGCCATGAAAGTGAAAATCACCGACAGGGTACGCCAAAAGGAGAGGCCAAAGCCCAGAGAGAGAAACAGAGCAAACTCACACAGAAACTCTTGGTGCTCTGCAGGTTGAAGATATTATTTTGAAGCCAGAACACAAGGAGGTTGTGGCCCAACTTGGAGACATTGTGAAAGAATCTATCCCAGATGTGATATACAAAGACAAGTATGATATCATAAAGGAGCGAAGGGCGCGTATGTCACAGGCCACGCAGGATCAACGTTCACTGTCCCCAAGCAAAACTGCCAAAGAGAGCGTGACGACTAGTCCAAGAAGCGGAGAGGCACACCTCATCAGGGAGCCAGAAGTCAGACACCAATGTAACAGTACTGCGCAACTCAGAAAGCGGAGAGGAGGGTGCTTTGAAGCAGCAGGCCTTTAGAAGCCCTGCTAGAGATCACAGGAAGGAGTTCACGAGCATGAACAGTTTTGGTACGGAGCAGCAGAAAACTGTGTTGAACTTGAAGGAAGCGGCCATAACTCCACGCACTGCACCAGCCGAGGTGAAGCAAGAGAATGAAGTGTTGAAGAGCGATGTTGATGTGTCACCATTGATGCAATTTGCTAACAATGCACAAATGGTGCAAGCAGGTAGTATAAAGACCCATCCGAAAAAAACCGATAATCAAAGCAAAGAGTCTGATTTCGGACATTTCAGGCTTGTGTCTCATCAAAAGGACAGAGGAGATAGTCGTTCGAGCCAGAAACAGGGAAAGCATGTGTGCGATTATTGTGGCCGCAGGTGTTCCAAGCCGAGTGTACTGAAGAAACACATCCGATCTCATACAGGGGAACGTCCCTATCCTTGCACCCCTTGTGGTATTTCATTCAAGACCAAAAGCAACCTCTATAAACATTGTAAATCTCATGCACATGCTGCCAAGGCAGGTGCTTCAGGCTCGATCCCAGATTTGAAGTCGTTGGACTCTGACAACGAGAGTGGGTCAGACGAGACCGATACAGACGAAGAGGGTAAAGATATTGCTGAAGAACGGAGAGAAAGTCTAGCGGACAATCCCACACAGAGTACCACCATATCACGACTTGCTGCTGATCAAGAGGGAACCATGAACATGACACAGACCAGTGTGCAAGCTCTCATGAATGGTGGTCGCACCTCATTGCCAGAAATTCATCCAAATTTCGTGCCATCTAGTAAGGCCCTGGCTTCTCCTATCACCGGCCAAACAGGGAACAGAATGTGGGAGACAATATCCCATTCTCCACATCTTGCAGGAAACCGTAGCTCTCAAGACCTTCACATGCTCTCGCAGCTTTCAACAGACATTTTAAATGGTTCAAAGGGAAAGCAACCAAAGGATATGCCTCAAGGAGGTCACATGAAGGGTTCTGAATCTAAACTTGCTCAGCACAGAAACCAAATGAGTGAAGGTAAAGCATCGTCCAGGTGTACAGCTAGATCACCGATGGGTCAGGAAAGACCAGAGGCATCATCACCTCCACCAGACCACAACTCATCAAGTCAAATAATGATCCCCCTGAAGAACTTCAACATTGTTAGATCAGGGGGTCATTACCACTTTCAAATCCCGGTGGAAGGGATCCCTGGTTTGTCCGAAGATGTGATAAAACAACAAGCAATGTTTGCAGATGGCAGTAAAGAACTAAATAAAGAAAGGGGAGAAAAGTCTCGACCCACCCTTAATTCTCCCTCCACGCAAATCAAACTGCAGCAGCACATACAAAAACTAATTTCTCAAAATGAGGCAATAGTAGACGATTCTGATTTGGAATCAGTGAAACCGAGAAGACCCAGTTTTTCTTATCGAGAGAGTATGACAAGCACCCCACCCCAGCTACCTGCCAGCGGTGTATTAGATGTACGTAATGACTCAAAGAGTGCAGCAGAAAGTAGTGATGTCACCATGGAAACAAAGAGAAGGTCAGAGTTGGCTGAGCAAACTAATTTAGACAGCAAGCAGGAAGTAAGAGGAAATCATGATAGACAGCGGGAAGCACAGACCCTTAAGAGCAGCCAGTACAGCGCACATCTGCACGCGGGTCAGTCGAGGCACGGGCTCCCTTACAAGTCAGCGGAAGCAGGCATCAGTGCAGGGCATAAGCTGCCAACTTCCTCGCCAGTTACTCTTCAGCAGGCAGTGCCAGGGGATAGTAATATAATTAGGAATATACTGCTGGAGCACAAACGTACTCAGCAAGCGACACCTGCTAGTATGCTAGGCCAGAGTTTGCCCATGGATCGTCAACAGTACTCACCCCTCTGGTCTCCGGCTCAGATGCACCTTGCACCGTGGATGCTTAAGGATGCTTTACCTGGTGGTTTGAGGTATCCAATGCCAATGATGTACCCTCATCCAGCCATGATGCAGCACCTACCTAGTGAGCACTTACCTGCAACCTCACAGAGTCATCAATTAATGAAGGAAAGTACAAAAAATAGTCATCATCACAGTGAAACTGGAAAGTCTGGTCACAAACGTAAGAAGTGCAAATCAGAGAGTGAAGTTTCTGGCTCGCATGATTCACATCATTCAAGAAAAAAGGCACGGAAGCATCATGATCGTCCTGTGATTAAAGAGGAAGAAGTAATGAAAGGTTTGCCTGTTCCTAATGCTGCACACGGTCATTCCATGCTGCCTATGTTTTCTCCTCAGTTTCCTGGTCCAGATGCCAACCAAGCTGCCTCTCAACTACCATGGCTTCATGCTTCATTGCCAAAGGGTACTTCAACCCCTCTCCGATCTCCCTATTCGCCAAAGCCCTCCGTCAAACCCCTTGAAGCTAACTTTCCTGGAGTGTCTGTCATTCAACACACTCCAACAACTCCGCATACTCCAACTCAGTTTCCATTATTACCCGGTCAACAAATGACTACATTTGGGCAAGAAAAAAGTGATGGAAAGAAAGACTCTCCTGCAGGCTTTTCACATTGGACGAAGGACATGAGAAGCTCATATCAAGCCTCTCCTGGAAACCTGAGGAGTGACCCCTCACTTCGACTTGCCAGCCCATCTTTCCCACATTCTCCCCGTCCTGAGGGTCTTCTCAAAGTAGCTCCACCTCAATCACCGCTCACACCAAAGACCTTGAGTCTGGGCAGTCCAATGATTCCTAGTTCATCATCATCACAGGAGAAAGGTGACCGACCCAAAGAGTTTCCCAACATGGAACAAATGCCAGTTAATGAAGCTCTTGCCAGGAAGAAAAAGAGCTTCACTTTGGCTCTGGATGACAACAGTGCAAGAGCTAGTCTTCAAAAGCGCAGGAATCTACCGGCTATTCCGGGATTGAACATGAGTCCAGGAAGGTCTGTGCCTACAAAGAGAACCCCAAGTGAGCAAACCCATGCATTGGACTTGACAGCAAAGATTCAATCCATGGGATCACCCATGTCTGCTAAAATACCAAGGGTTGAAATTGCTGCTAGATCACCAGCCTATACACCAACTGAAGGGGGCAAGAAATTTCCCAAATCACCAATGAAATTTGGAGCAGGTGCTGCAGCTAGGCATCGACTGAGTCTTGATCTGCAACAGCCTCTTACAGCAGCGGTAAAGGGTGCTTCAACTCCCGATGGCGTAAAACCATCTCCAAAGATTGATCCAAGGGTCTTACTGTCACCAGAAGCATTGTCCATCGCAGAGTCTGTAATGCGGATGTCCCAGTCACCAATGAAAGCAAAAACACCTAGTACACCAGTAGATGCTGCAAGGGAGCTTGGGCGACTTGTTGCTCATGCATTTCATAATGCTGGTGGGAGCATTAAGAGTGTTCTGACGACATCTGATGAAGGAATGATTGTTGGACCGATCGCTACACCTACTGCTGAAGGTAAACCACAATCTAAATATTTCATCATGCCATCTCCTTCTTCATCGCATGCTCCTAGTTTCCCATCAAGCTCCTCTCCAAGATCCGAGAAATCACCCTTGACTCCAAGTGACAGCCTGAGTCCATCCCAAGGAAAACCGTCATCTGGGAAAAGAGATGCTTCTTTTGAGTTTTTCAAAGATGAGGTTTCTGGAAAGCTTCCAAGTGAAAGGGATTCACCTGATAAAACAGAAGAGGAGAGTGTGCCAATCAACCAGATAAAAACTCAGACAAGCCAAGAAACACCAAAGCGCTCAATACCTGAGCTACCTTCAAAGGGAGATGGCTCAATTGCAGATCAAGTTTTAAAAGTTCTTACCCCAGTTTTACAGCAAGCCAAGGTTCTCACCCCCACCCCTGTTATGCCACAAGGAAAGGTTTCTACTCCAGTTTTGCAACAAGGATCATGCAAAACACCAAAGAAACTGAGAAAGGGCCTAGCTGATTGGTTTACCAGTGTCAAGGTCAATAAGGCTGGAAGTGGACCTGCCCTAGCACCAACATTCTTGTACGCCAACATCTCATCTAGAATGAAAGGGGTCGCCCAAGTCACAGATTGTACCTCAAGATGTAGTCAGCCTATGTATGTGACACAAGGATCAAATGTGAAAATTTCCATGTATTCAAACTGGAGACCTGGGGGTAATACCAAGAATCCTCTAGGGATTTCTTGGAGAGACCATCTTGGATTATACAACTCAGGAATGAATAAGGAAAACATCAAGGACGTTGTCTCTAGTATTAGTCCATCTGGTGGAGGTATTTTGACTCATTCCTCGGCGTGGAACATGTCACTCGAAAGGATCAAGGCTGTAAACGAAGAACAACAAAAGCAATCAACAGGGAAGGTCATTCTTTCTCCATCAGAAGGTCCAAGGGATGTAGCAGAGCCTCAGTCATCATCCCATGAAGGCGAGGTCAGCACAGAAAAACCTTCAAAAGGAAAAGAGCCTAAGAGGATACCCATCTTTGAAGGAGGCTTCAAGTCTAATGAGGAGTATGTATATGTCAGGGGGCGTGGCAGAGGAAAGTATGTTTGTCAGGAATGTGGGATAAGATGCAAGAAACCCAGCATGCTGAAGAAACACATCCGCACCCACACGGACGTGAGACCTTTCCAGTGCAGCGTTTGCAGTTTTGCATTCAAGACAAAAGGCAATCTGACAAAGCATATGAAATCAAAAGCCCATACAAAGAAATGCTTGGAGAATGGTATCAATCCCTCTGACTTGGAACAGGAGCATGGCATTGATTCCAGTGCGTACGAGGACGGGGATGAACATCAGTACTCTGACGCAGATAACGATGAAGACACCGACTCAGCAGATGAAGATTCTGAAGAAGAGGAGATGGATGATGGAATGAATGAAGAGATGGAGGTTGATGATCTACCTTTGGAACACCACAATTACCATGGTGAGGATGATACCATATATCATCCTGGAAAACTCAAGAGATCGTACAGTGAAATCTTGAAGCCTCGAGATCTGGCAGATGCGAAGGATGATCCCATGCATGCCTCAAAGCTCACGAGGTCAGAGGTTGTTTGCAAGCTATCCCAACATCTCACCAACAGACAACGGGCCCATATAGGACAAGACAGGGGACATCCTCCTCTCACAAAGTCTCAGAGTCTGTCTCATCTACCAATACTGAGGGAAGGCTATGGTTACAGAAGTTCATCCAGGAAATCACAACCACCTCCTGTTCTGGACAAGTATGGACATATTGTTGCTTTAGAGTCCCTTGTACCATGTACCAATCAATATCGACTTGCCACTGGAAATGCTACGATCACCGTTCCTTCATCTTCAATAGATATCGACTCATCAGAAGAAGACCATACTGAGAAGGATTCTTTGGTGATTAATACTTCTAATAATGGAGATCATATAGAACAAGGTGATAATGCGCTCCCTAGAATGACCTCACTAACCTCTGTTGGAAGTGATACAAGTTCCTCTGGTAGCACTTCTATGGAACTCTCAGTTTCAGACAAAGGATCAACATCCCAAGATGAGGTACTGGCGAAAGTATCAGCAAGGCCTCTAAAAGCAGTTGAACATCGTGTACCCCATTCAGGAAGTGTTGCAGTAAAACCACACGAGAACCTCCTCAGAAGGCATGAAAAGCCAGACTCCAGGATGCGTTACTATTCACCAAGCTCAAGATTTGAGATGATGCCTGCAAATGCTCCCCCTCTTATTGAACCAGTCTCAGATGAAGAGGGAGAGGTTGGAAGTAACAATAGCAAACCACAATCAATTCCATTATCCAGCATACCTAAATCAAGCTCTAATCAGAGGACATCAATGGAAGCCTCTGGCAATGCCATCAAGCAGCTGCTACTATCCAAACCACCTATGTGGCCATCACCTGATGAGAAGACTTCACGTCCAAGTTTTATTTCACCTTTCCTTCCTCCATCTCCTTCTATGCACAATGCCCCTGTGCCATCACCAACTCATCTCAAGCCGTTTTCTCCTGGGCCATTCCATCGTCTGGTGTCTCCAATGCTTCCCTCCAAGATGTTTCAGTTACCTCCAACAATCCTATCAATGCACCTACCCTCAAGTTCTGGCTTAACTAAAGTGAGTGGCCAATCAGAGAAAGAACGAGCTCTGTCACCTGCTGCTAGTGAAGGAGATCACTCACCTATGATCTCTCCAACATCATCATCTGGTTCTTCTGAAAGTCATGTGAAGGATAAGCAATCTTTAGAACACCAAGGGGAAGAGACTAAATGGGAGGATAGAATGACAATGTCACCTACAGGAAGCCATGGTCATCATCGCTGTGCCCAGTGCGGAGAGGCTTTCAACAAACCCAGCCAGCTGCGCATTCATGCTCGAGTGCATACCACTGAAGGGACGTACACCTGCCATGACTGCTCCCTCTCCTTTCCTTCCAAGTACATTCTGTCCAAACACGAACGCTCAGAGGACCATTTTCTGCGAGTGGAAGGTGTGGAGTTGGCAACGACCACAGGTTCAGACTCCAACCCCAGGCCCTTTAAGTGCAAGGAGTGTGCCATCGCTTTCCGAATCCCTGGACACCTGGCCAAGCATCTAAGATCCAAGGGTCACCTCATGACCCTAGAGCGGCAAGGAAAGCTGCCAGCTCACAAGCAGGAGCTTCTTCATATGCACCCTGAAGGTGACGACGCCTTGATGATATCCCCAACTGAACCGAAGGCACCTGGCAGCCCAGCATCCTCAGAGAAAACGGACAGTGCCAGTGAAGCGGAAGAGTGTAAATCATGAGATTCACTCCCCATGAATGGACTTATTCTTTACTGCTGGGATAAACTTACCTCTACCTGAATTTTTGCTAAAAGGAAATCTTTTTAATATGAAAATGTTGTGGAAAAAAATGAAAAAATACTTTGAATGCTGTGTAAACTGAAGTTAATGAATTGCCTCGATTCTTTTGCGATCTTTATGCTGTGTTGAAAACCTGATCAAGGTGGACTTGTCAACGTTTAAAAAGCAACTTTATTTTGTGCATATCAATGAACTTGTGGATCTGTTGTAATATCTCTGCAGTAATAACAGAAGTTTTCATTCCGGAGTGTCTCGAGCAACCAAGAGAGATGCACATTTGACATTGATTTGGACAACTCCTTGTAGCAGAGAAATTTTTGTTCTACATTGAGTGTTTGTAAGACTGTATGAACAGTGAATATTAACTTCTGAGAAAGCTACATCTGCAAAACAACACGAACAGCATTACTTAGGATTTATTTCTTCACAGAAAGGCTTGTGAAATTAAGGAAGTTTTCTTTTATTCATGATATGTACGTTGCTGAAATTTTAATTCTGTTAGAATTGAAACTTAGGTAAATTGGGAGATGCTCTGATGTATAATTATTTAGTCTTACTAAAGTATAGCAGTGTTGATTTGGCATAATTTGTATTACACAAAAATAATGTGTAATTTAGAAATGAAAGCTGATAGATTTTTCTGACATTCAGAATGACAATTTATTATCATTCAAAAACAATATGTTTTTATATCTTATAGTATTATAAGACAAATATTACATTTAAAAATATAGCATAGAGATATTTTTGTCATGGTACATGTTTCCTTTCTATTGCCAAATACTTTTCAAATCCTTTGCCAGGATCAGAAAGATTTTCCATTGTGAATGATCGTTTTTGAAGCAAGTAGGCGTGTGCCAATGTTAAACTTGAACTCGTCAATTGGGAACGTGTAGGTAGTGTATGTGTAGTGAGTCGGGCTCTTTTTTCACAATGCAACAAATGACATTGACATTGAAATGACCATATCATAGCCGTGTGCCAAATTTCATTCTGTTTTTTTATTTTTATCCCCATTGTGGGTCAATCAAATTCATGCTGACGATTTCTATGCAGCTTGTGAATGACGGATATATTTAGAGGCTAAATTAATAGTGTGATAGCAATAATTTTGCAATGTGGTATTATTGACAAAATTGTAAGCAAAATTTTACATTAATTTTTTTTTACTGAACCATATCAATTGCACAATGCTGCTGTGTAGATCAGTAATGCAAAATACTACTTAACAATTCCATGTAAAAGGAAAGCATGAAAAGATCATTGCCAAGAAATCATGTATAGAAAAATATGAAACCTGCATGTTTGGTGTAAGTTTGGCGTTATTGCTTCTTTGAGGCAATGGCAATAGCCTACATGATTTCTTTCCTGGATGGGTATTACTTAACACAGACAGAAGCACCCAATACTCTCTGCTGTTAAATCATTAAGGCTGGTGTATTTCTGAGTTTGATGTATTAAATGGCACTGATGTGAAGCTAATACCATGTGTTCACAGCAGAATCCTCATAGTTCAATACTAGTAGATGAAACTAGAATTTAAAAACTCAGGAGATTTTATTTGCTTATTTTGTTTGCAAATGAATTCAGATTTTTTTAAATAATAATTAAATTTCCCCTCAGGAAAAGGTACAGTTTATTTGAAAATAATTGTTTGATTCAATTTTTTAAATTTTAGACAAGTGAAAAGCACAAAGTTGAGGTTTAACTTCCAAATTGGATTGGAACATGTATGCTAAATATGGATTTGACTATATGTTGATACGTTGAAGTTTTGCAACAACAAAATGTTTGAAACAATTGTGGATACTTCAATTGCAAATTGTACTTATTTCAGTTAAACCAGTGATATTTTGCTTTGGAATTCAAATTTAAATCTGTATACATTTATGAACTCATGTTGGTGTTAAACAATCAAGTATTATATGTACTTGAACTTAGTTTTTTGTCTCATGTTTTAGATGGGTTTTCTGCTGTAAATGTAAAGGGAGTATGACAGGGTATAGATATATGAAATCCGATTTGAAGAAAGGATTAAGACTCTCTCTATGTAAAAATACAAAATATTTTCTTACAGTGTGTAGTTTTGCATAGTTACCAAATCTATAACAAAAAAAGTTACTAGCTCACAAACTTTGTTGCCTTAGTAAGTGTTTAGAAAGAGAAATAGAAATATATATATAGACACACAAATATATATACATATTTATGTAAATGCAAAAAGAAATACTGTTAACCTACCGATGTGGTTTATTGGCCTACATAGAGTTTCAAACCAGTATTGGAAATTTTATTAGAAGTAGTGTATGTGATCAAAATGTCAAATCTATATATCAAATGAAACTATTTTTGCACAAGGTAGATGGCTCAGTGATAGCAGTAAAGTTGTAGAAACAAAATTTCATGTGCGTTAAGAATATGTGTCACCATTGCTGACTGGTAGTAGTCGATATATTCTGTCGTGTGGTGCTTAGCCCCTTTGTAATTGTATCAGCTGGTTTTGAAAACTAGAGCGAGATTTGATGTAGAACGTTACATTTGAAATGTAGCCAGTGTAAAGGCTCTACTATAGAAATTGCTTCTTATAGATCGTCTTTCAATTTTTTTCCTCTTTTTCACCTAGTCACCGCTAACTGAAGTTGGCCAATATAATTGGGGTTGAGCACCACCTGCGTCAAAAAAGGGTATAGGCCGTGAGAACAGTTTAAGCATCATGAAATGTTGGTGTTTAAAATTATGAATACATTTGCAAATTTTCAACAACAAAAAGTCTTCTTAAACATGTTTAACCTTTCATGGCATTGCATGAACTCCAAGAAATCAAATGCATGTATTATGCAAGAGGCCGTTGCCTCTGCACATGACCGCTTCTTTTTAAGGGAAATGTTTTTTACGGATGAAATTGCTATATGTGACAGGAAAAGGTATGGATAAAAATGCAGAATAGAAATTGCAAGGTAGTCGTTTCATTTAGACATGCAAGAAGATAATTCAATCAGCTCACATCACATGTATATTTTTTGCCATCCTCTCAACTTCTCTCTCTTTCTTTTGCCTTCCCCTCCTCTCACGTGAATGTCGTAAAACGCTTCGCTCATTTTCCTTTATGAAACCTCTCTTACCCAGCTTATCTCACCTCAGATCAGTAGACGTGCATGACAATTAGCGATTGCGGGATGCGATTCGCAAGCTGTAAAGACAAGGATTTGAAGCTGTGTTTTTGGTAGTTTGATCATGTTTCCTTTCTGGCCATTTTTACCCTCTCTTTTGCTGAGGGTGGGAGAGTTCTCATTCGGAGGGAAGATGATGGTTATTTTTACTTTGATTTGAACTTGTTGATATGGGAGGTCTACCTGGAGGTTGTTTTATTTTTATTCTTCCTTACCTTCCTTATGTTTCTCTATTATCTGTTGACCGATATTGAACCCCTTGTCAATGTCTCATTCTTTCTTTCTTGTCTAATGAATTTAATTTACATTATCCAGCCCCCTCTCTTCTGTAACCCCTTTTCTGTGTCAGAGTCTTTTACTTCTTCTAATCCTTTACTGTATTTTACTTATTACTCTTACATTCTTTCCTCTTGATAACATTACTTCTCAAACTCTCCCTCTGTCTCTCTTTCTCTCTCAATCTTACTATTTCCTATTTTTTCTATACAAACCTCTTTGTAAACATCTGCATTTTAAACCCTCCCTTTTATTTTTGTTAGTCTCCCTTTTGCCAGTCTGCTCTGCTGTTATTAAGCATATCTTCTGTATACAACTTTCCAAAGTCGCTTCTTAACCCGTTGTATTAAGTCTATGGAAAAGAAATCATTCAGTAGTCAGCCAGGTTTATTTGTTATTTTAAAGCCATAAAGGCATTAACTCCTTGAGATATGCCGTTCTTGCTCCCAAGTGACCTCATCTTCTTATTGCTCTTGTGTTTTGCATAATTTTTATCTTCCTGTTGACTCTCTCCATGACTATCTAAAGTACCTTGCGGCATACAGGAACACAAAATAAATTACAATCCATGTCCATAAAAATACTCCAAAGTTCCCCTTCTGCCAAGAAACTACCATCCAAACTTTTTATTTCTTTCTCTCGCTTTGGGACGAGGAACCTGTCCAATTGTTGTTCGGTCTTGAAATAGATTAATAATCTTCTTGTTAGTAGTTTCTTCTTCTTTCGTCAGGGGAAAAATGTAATTGCCTCATTCTCCTGAGAGAGGAGAAGAAAATTGAAGACTAAGTGAAGGGAGGAAATGGTGTAGGCAGGCAAGGGGAGCTATATTACTTATATTTTGGGGCAGGTAAAGGGGGAAAGTAAAGATAATATTTCTTTGGATATCCCAACTCATTTTTCATTCCTTTTGTGTTCCTATGTTTCTTTACTTTTGTTGACAAGAGACAAAATTGTAAGGCTCTGGAAATTATTCCTATTTAGATTTCAACCATATTGTTTTCTTTGAAATCTTATTTGTTCAGCTTTTTCACCAACTCAAAAAAAGAAAAAAAGAAGCCATTTAACAATAATTCAGACTTCATAGTGTGGTCACAAAAATTGTTCCTTTTTATAATTAGATTATGGATACGATGTCGGCATTGCAATAGAAATAGATAATTGTCAAGGAATTGTAAAGTCATGCTGATTTAGATTTGGAACATCCCATGTTTATATTTTATTCAAATTGAAATGACTGATTCTAATCCACAAATATAACATGGCTAATATTTCAGTGATACATGCATGTTTGTGACTTGCCCAATGCTATATTTAAATTCATAGCATGCTATTCAGGATGTCTAGTAGGACTTATCTCTCCATTTTTCTTTTCAATATTTCAGTTGCCAACTAGATCCAGGGTCAAATATCTTGTTATCAGTCTAGAATCTCTGCCATGTGTAATTTGAGAAACAGGTTTGGTTCTAGTACAAGAGGTAGCCCTCAAAACATGTTTTTGGCAATTACCAATTCATGATTTCATTATGGTTTATGTTATACAACAACAATAATAATGGTAATTATTAATATTAGATTTATATAGCTCATGGTAATTATTATTTAATTCTCAATTCTTAATTGCATTGGTGATAATGAGAAAAAAAAATAACTCTTCAAATTTCTAATTATTTCCCTCAGCAACAAGAGAGTGAAACGTATAATATCATCCTTCTTCTTTTCCTATACTCTATTATTTTTCCTTTACCCCTGCTCCCCCCCCCCCTCCCATTTTCTTCTATCATGTGAGCTGGTAAAATTATCATCATGCTCATTGTGTATGTGTAAATTATCACATTTTTCAGTGAATATTTGCTAAAAAAAACACAGGTTTACAATTGTCTTGACAGTTCACTTTGGTTTTGAAACAACAAAAAAAAAGACGAAAAAGAAAGGAGTTACGGAAATGCGATGTTCTCTTTGTGTATATTCAAATTGGCCTTAAACAAAAAGAAAAGAAAAAATACCTCGGAATAGACAAAAAATAAAAAAACACTTGTGGCTTGTATGTACTCTAAAAACATGTATACATGTATATCAATTAATACAAAAACACAAAAAAAGGAATAGATATACTAGTTACAATTACCAGACTATGTTTATTAAAATTCTTTTGAAAGAAATCAATCAAAATTGCATGTAGCTACTTGTACACATTCACAAATAGAAATCACCAGATTTAATTTCTAAACTCATATTATGTAACTTGATTGTCTAAGAGCTTTTATTTTTGTTTACGCTGCTGTGTATATTGTATCAACCATTATTTGATTTTTGAATGGATGGAAAGTTATATTCAGGTGTTTAAATGTGTACAGTTTAATTGTATCTCATTGATATAGTATTTGGTAAAGCAACTCGATCGTCTGTTCGTACTAATTAAATATTGATTTGGTAATGGTTAAAAGTTCAAATGAATTCCCTTCGATATGGGAAGGATGTCAGATATTTTTGTAGCCGATATAAAGTATAATTTGTTTTTATTAATCTGTAAAATTTTCCTGTGCTATATATTGTGAGATATCTGCCCGTCATAAAATGACAAAGTTTGGTACAAATGAACAAGAATTCACCAATTATGTTAAGTGATAAGTGATAAGAAGTGAAGTGTTAAGTGATAAGAAGGAAACGCTTGATATGCTTTAAAAAAGTGTTTCAAGACAATTGATCAGCTGTTGGAGGAACATTTTAAGCTTTTCGACTTTTGTTTTAAAAAACATGTAAATGATGTTTTAAGAGAATTTTGGTTTAACTTGATATGAAATTCTAAATAATTTATAAACCCTATCCCAAGCTCATATTAATTCCTCAGTGATATAAAGTCACTGGTGAATACTTTAATTTAAAACAAAATGACCTCATTATAAAGTTTGTGATCATTTTCTATTTTTCATATTTTTTCTCACCTGTATATGGTCGTGTAGAGATGTTTTTTGTCCAATTACAAAATTGAAGCTGATTATTTTAACATTTTAAATGATTATGGCGGACATGTTTAGATCTAGTTGACTAATCAAAAACAGGCCAATATTTGAAGGATAACAATCTTGAAATGTTGATGCTGTTAAAAAAAAAATGATATAATTTTTGTCACTCAGTTCAGCATTTTTCATGCAGTAAGCTGTGTATTCATTGCCTCTTCTCTTTTTTTTAATTTGTTTACCTGTATACTGTACTCCCAATCTGGAGTAATATGTTGAAAACCATTTTAAATATATATAATGCCCAAATATCAGCACACGAAATAGGAAAAGTTAGATGTCTAGTGGTGTTGGTTATATAGGATTCTGACATTTCTTGTGAGGTTTTTACAGAATTTGTACTCTTTTTCTGAGAATTTTCTGGTATTGAAAGTTTCTACAAGTGTTTTACATGGTTTAGTGTGGATATATGTATTTAACAAATTTTGAAATTAATTTAGCCAAACTTTTGCAAATTTCATTGAGAATTTTTTAGCGCTGCTAGTGATGCATCGTTTTTTTTTTTTTTTTTTTTTTTTTTTTTTTTTTTTTTTTTTTGTTATTTAAAGCATTATAAAATAATTGAATAAGTTTTCCTGCAGAAGCAATCATTTTAAAAACATTTTAGTAGAATTTCTTAATTTGAAAAGTGTATTTGTACTTAAAGTACAAACAGGATATATTGTGATTTTATTATAAATTTGGAATATATATGTCCTCTTTATTAGTCATTCTGAACTAAAACTTTGGGCATTTTTTAATTTTTTTAAAATTTCATTATTATTATCATTTTTTTATTGAGACTTTTCAAAACCATTCCATGATACGTGTATATTAATGAATAATTTTTGTTACATTTTTATGTGTTAGCCATTTCTTGGTGTAATTTTCTTCTATTTAAAGATATTGGCCATGTACTATATCATTATGTGTAAAGACTATTAACCACTTGTTCCATTGCCAATATTATCATTTTATGGTAGGATTCATTCCAGTCTGAAATATTTATTTCTTTTTGTCACTTTCAAAATTTAGATGTGTACCATTCAAAAAGTGCATGAGACTGAATGTTAACAATAGGAATTTCGTCAAAATTTGGTTGTATTAAATCAATATTAATTTCATATTTGATAATTTTCTTTCTCAAATTTTGTTTTCCAGTACTTTTTGAAACTCTTTGAATATTGAAGTGAAGTAGGATATTCTATATCAATTGAAGATTATGGTAGTTAAATAAGAAATTGTGCTTTTCAAATGCTGAACCAAAGACTATAGACAAATAACAACTTTGGTCAAGCAAAAGTACAATTTCATAATTGAAGTATAAAATGAATATATACTCATCATGTATGATTGTTTTAGATATATGTTTGTATGTAGATCTTTTAAAATGACATTATTGTATATATTCTATATGCCCAGACTATTGACTTTCATTACATTAAATACGTTTGTGTATAAGTCTATCATAATAACTCTCTTTTTAGCTTATTTCTCTGTAATTAAGAATTTCTTGTCTTTCGTTGAAGGTATAAATATTTTTTTAAAAATCTTCTAAACCTGTTTACAGCTATTTAGGGTCTAAACATTTCAAACTCTGCGAGTGGCGATTAATAATTTTGAAGATGATGTTGATAATTGTGATTGTAATGATTGTGACAGTGGGGGAACCAGGATTTGAAAATAGGGGGGGGGGGCGGCCTTGAAGATGTGGTCGGAGATAAAAAATTTAAAAATTTTCAAATTATGAATTATGCGCCCCTGGATATGCCACTGTTTAAGGTGGTGATACGGATCTGGTGATATTACAGCTAGTGAAGATGACGATGTTTATGGTGATTGTAATGACGGCAAGTGATGATGATGTTTATGGTGATGACGTTGACTTGTCAATTGTGAATTACTCTTTACAAGAGATGATGATTATTGATGTAAATTATGATTGCCAGTGATTATGATTGAAGGTGATCATGAAGATATTAACTGTGATTGCAAGTGCTCATGTTCATATGCATGACAATTGCATTCAATAATAGAAATTATGATTGTAATAATTGCAAGTGCTGATGTTTATGTGAATAGTGAATGATTGCAATCAATGATTATAATATCAATATGGTAATTGTAATTGCAAGTGAAGGGTTGATTTTTATCATACGATAATCATTGAAATAAGTGACAAAGAAACTGTTGATTGTAAGTGTAATTGAAAGTGATTTAATGATCGTGATGTTAATTATGATTTTAATTAATTTTGATGATGTTAGAGGTGATGTTGATGGTAACGACTACAAGGGATTACAAAATTCTAGTTATAAAAATAAAAAATTGATCTGACATGAACATTTTTATCAGGTCGTGTCAATTTTAATCTTAAACATGTTAATAATACAAGTCGTGTTTCTGATTTTAGGGGAAAGCAGGAGGATATAGGGTGAAAAATACATCCACATTATAAAGTCATTACTTTTGTTTGTTTGTTTTTTGTGTTTTTTTTAATAACTTTTCATTGGAATCCTGAACGTTTTCTTTTTCTTTTTTTTTTTCTTCTTCTTCAAGTACTACATGTAGTAGTACTCTATTGCAGGTCATGTGATTTGTTTTAGAGGCGAAATAGATGCATATGTGTTACAGTTATTTGAAAAAAAAAGAAAACGATCGAAACAATCCCAGTCGTATTCAAAGACGTGTGTGAAACTGAAACTTCCTAAAGTGCGATGCTATCAAAATGAGTAACAAACCACATTTCTCAAAAATCTGGATTAATTTTATGATCGGCCTTTTTAATCATCTGATTTCAATATTTCTGTATTGTTTGTGACTTCTGTCTTCGATTGATAAGGGTGGAAATAGTGGTGAATTTCTCGCTTTCTTATTGTTTCCAAATATTTCAGTGGTACCTGGATAAAAGGATGACGTGATAGAAATATCGTGTTATCAATTATATACGTTTTGAAATGTAAGTTTAGCACCCCATTCTTCTCTGTACCACTGTCTTGCTCATTTAATGTCCTCTTTCTTTCTTTCTCTTTCTCTCTCTCTCTCTCTCTCTCTCTCTCTCTCTCTCTCTCTCTCTCTCTCTCACCTCTTTCTACTTGTTCCAATCCCTTAATATTTTAAGGAAATATTGATCACAATGTCTCTTGCCAAAACTTACCATCAAACTAACAAAATCACCTTTTATGCCATATCAATATAATTTCTCTCTATATATACTTCAATATCTTGACCCAAGTTTTCCTTTCTCTTTCAAACGTTTTTTTTTTTTTTTTTTTTTTTTTTTTAGGGGGGGGTAGGTTTTTTTCCCCTAAGCTCTCTTTAGCTTTCTCTATCAACACATTTCTCAACGCCTTTTTTTCTTCTTCTTCTTTCTTCTTCTTCTTCTTCTTCTTCTTCTCTTCTTTTCTTTTCTTTTTTTTTCCGTTTCTTTTTACACATTTTTATCTGTGAATGCATGTGAAGTCGTCAGATAGCTATTAGATGACGTAATGGATGACTTGCGGTTGGCGATAATCCAAATTCTGGTCATTTGTTATTTTTGTATTGAAGCAATGAAACTTATTAAGATCAAATTACTTGACTAATGCGCAGGGGACGCCCCCTACAATTTGAAAACACTCATTGACTATACATGTTAAAATCTGTAGATTTTCGGCGCACCCCCCCCCCCTCCTGGTCCATTTCAAATCCTGCATCCGCCACTTATCCATTCTCAGAGTAATGATAGAATGCTTATGCATGAGATCTCGAGTGTTCACATGAGACAAACAATATTTACGTTCAAGTTGCCAATTCCATAGCGGTCTAATTGCAGTATGAATAATAATGACAAAAAATAACAGCCAAGAAGCTGTCATAATCATTAATTGGTTATAAACCGTTAAGTAAAATAATGCAGTATTTGAATTATTATAATCACAAGGCCATCATTCATAAGTGACGTCATGATGTTGTAAAATGATGGCTATATTTATGCCTGTATTAACTTTAACAAGCTTTGAAAACTTCGATAAAAACAGATGAAATGCGTGTATTTTTTCTTCCTCATCTCCTTTCTCAATTTCTCCCACCTCTCTATACTTTCACTTCCACCCTCTCTCTACTTCTTCCTGTACTTTTCTCTCCTTTTCTGTTCAAAAGGGGAAAGACGTAAGAGGAAGTCTATGTTGCCAAAATCAGGGTTTGGTTTTCGCCCTCTACTGTTAACATTTCTTTGGCATTTCATCAGCTTGAGTGCATTAGTAAAAACGGTGTCATAAATTTTATTTAAATTCTATTCATGATAATATTCCATTTTCCTGTATTTGTGTAAGTTCTTTTTTTTTTTTTTTTTTTTTTTTTTTTAATTGATAATTTTTGCGCTTATTTTTTTCCCTTTTATTATACGTCTTTGCCTATTTACCAATGAGGATTGTGATCCCCCTTTCAAGATAATATTTTCGAACTAGCAAAATGAAAGAACTTTTAGGTGCCCATCTATTATAACTTGGCGCCCCTCTTTTTTGAGGGGATGTACTCTGGGGTGCAAGCCTTGACAGGTGCCCCCTCTCAAAGCATGTTCATCATTAGACAATGTTCATACCGTCGGTTTGAAGGGGTTCAATTTCAAAGAACAGCGGCTAAACGAGACCGTCTATGATAATGTCATTACTCCTGCACTGCCCTGAGACAATTACGAAGAGGGATTCCTGTAATAGAGCTATCAACCAGGCACCGGCAACATCAATACCTCAGACTGCCCTCGATATTCAACCAGTTCTGAAAGCCATTAAATTGCAAATCCCATATTAAATAACTATTCATAAACAGGGGGAAATAGGTTGTATGGAAAATAGGATTATTAGAGGACGAGTAATGTATAGGTGAATCTTTAAAGAAACAGAGAAAACGAAATTATTTTACTACTCATTATGTTATTACTCAGTATAAGGGTATAGAAATATTCTCAACTTCGATGACATTCATAATAGGGCCTTTTGATTATGGCCCCTCACTACAAACTAAAACAAACTAAGTGAAATGAACCATATGAATATCAAGTGTGTGTTTTACTTTAACTCTACACATATTCTTATTGAGAGAACCTTCACTGATGAGAATATATGATCAAAACAAAACATAGCGGTCGTTCGGGATTACCCCACGTTCGTGATTACCCCCAACTTTCCTTATATAAGGAGGACAATCAACATTACCAAAGGAACCCGGATGGAGGAGGAGGATGAGGAATGGGAAGAGGAGGAGGAGGAGGAGGAATGGGAAGAGGAGGAGGAGGAGGAGGAGGAGGAGGAGAGAGAGAGAGAGAGAGAGAGAGAGAGAGAGAGATGAAACCGGTGTTTAAGGAAATAAAATAGAATAGTAAATGGGGAGGGGCAACAAATGGATGCGTACAATTCGAAGATCGAGGGGTTGCCATCCATAAATAGGCCTATAGAAAATAAGGGATGGGACAAAATTATCTCTTCAAAAGCAAATATAAGTAGAGTGTAGAGAGTGGGTTGGATGGGTTTGGAGTAGTGAACGTATTTTATTGACCAATTCCCAAAGGACATGGGGACATAATAACCCTAGGGACTCATCAGCGAATGTAATACTACAGGATTGTGATTCACTGTACGTCATTCATTATCATAATTCATCTCTGTGCAACTCCCATAAAGGTGCGTGTGCGCTCAGACCACGTTAGCTTTCTGCACAAAACCTAAATGTATTCTAGAAATCGTGTGTGTTGTCAGACAACCTACTCCTTCACGTACACAAGCCTTCTTTACTCTTTCCGCGCCTTTTCCCCCCTCATCCATCTACAGACACTAAAAGCTCAAGCCGTTATAGATAATACAACCGGTAAAATCATTTAGGAGCATTCTAAGGAAGCTTTATGAAGCACCGAAAGCATACATGAATGCATCTTTCCGTTACATTTCAAACGGGGTGGATCTTTCGGCACTGTGGTTAAAATCGTTCAAAACCACCTGTCATTATTGTTCACGAATGCAGCATTCTGGTGTATTGAATCTCTAGTGTCTTTTCCGGATTTTACACACTTCTACTTTGAAATAAATGGTAAGTAGCGGTAAATATACACTCAAGATATTCTCGCTATTTCTGTTCGAAAAGTGTTTGTTTTTATCTGTATTTGTAATGGGTACCCTGTCCGCCAGACAAGATTCAATGTATCTACAAGCACTTGTGTTTACATTAACTTGATCGATTGAGTATGTACTGTGTCTGTCGCCGATCGGCTTTCTAGCAAAGTGGAAAAGGCCGACTCGTCGAATTTACATAGAACCTAAAATGAATTGATGTTCGCTATAGTCGACCTTCATGATATGGCTATGTGATTAATGTGTCGAATCATTTTCCACCTGCTGTTAAATGATAGCGATATTTCATAAAATGTATTGTTGTCTAACGTAGATGTTGAAGTAGCCATATTAAATGGAACACCATATTGTTTCCCTTTTCACCAGGCCTCTTCATTATGGTTCGACCTGTGCGATACTCGATAGGTCTTCTGAAAAGTGTTTTGAATACTCGACTATTATGATTATTTCGATTTTCAACCAAAAACACGCAGGAGGAAAGCAAAAAACAGCTATATTCATACTTTTAAAACCCCGGTCAAAGTTCATCAATAATTTTTTTTTCTCAAGTTAGTAACAAATAAGTAGATATTTCTCATATCGATAATAACAAATCAATCCTCAACTTGCGTTGCATGCTTTGTCAGGTGACGGTGAGTGGTTTTCAGTACATGTTTTTTTTTTTTTAGTCTGAAGGGGGGGGGGGGTGGCGTTCGCATCCTGATACCCTACCCCTCCCCCCCCCCCCCGGCGACGCCCATGAGTATGGTCAATTACGCCGTTTAATCATCACTAGTCTTGGGGGGAAAATTTAATTACGCTTTGTGCACATTTACATAACTTCCAGTTTAGTTTTGATTTCGTTTATATTGTGTCTAAACAATAGAAAAGAAAACAAATTCCCAATAACCCTGTTGTTTTGTAAGTGGCATATCCAGAAATTATTAATTAACCCCTTTTGGCCAGTTTTCATTTAAGAAATCCAATATACTTCTGTATGTAATTGTCAATGATTAAAGAGCAAAGATCTGTGATTGAAAATTATACGAAAATCAAATGTCGCATTTACTTACAACACGAGAAAAGAAAACCGAAGAAAAACATATGAAGCTATAATCAAAGTGAAAAGTACCTCCACTCTGATCAGTTGATGTGATTTGTATTCTGTCAATTTTCTATCGAATTAATGCCCCTTGCGGATAACCACAAGTACACAAAACAAATTGATTGCATACCACCACCAATACAGATTGGGTTCAAATTGATTATCTTTAAACGATTCGATTTTCAGGTCCGGAGCCGGTGGTGAATTTTTTCCCCCACGAATTTTATAAATATTTTTTTATTTATAGCACCAACTTTTTGGGTGCCAATTTACACACTTTGGGTGCATATTAGCACCTTATCAAGGGTGTTAATCAGCACCCTAGAATGCTTAAGGTGCTTGTGAGCAGTCTTTCTTGTACTGAAAGGTGCTATGGGTACCCTACTAGTCCTATAAGTGCTACCCTATCCCAGTGTTTCCACTCTTTTTCCCGAAATTCAGGAAATTTCAGGAAATTTTGACACTTTCAAGGAAATTTTCAGGAAATGAAATAATTCCAGGAAATTTCGGGAAATCTGAAAATTATGATGTACATAATATCTTTATGTATCAAATTTGAAATTATGTGATATTTACAAGATTATTTGCCTCTTTTAAGAGCTCAAAATTTTACGGCTCGCGCTTTGCGCTCGCATGAATGCTTTTGTTCATATTTCAGGGGGTGCGCAGACAAAAAGAGGTCTTAAAATTTCTTGATTTCTAGTAACTAGGGGCTACTAGGCACACTTCAAGCTTGGTCTACGATTGTCGGAAATTTGTTTTAAAACAAATTTGAAGATTTCAGGAAATGCCACTGAATTTCAGGAAATTTTGGTTCCAATTTCGGGATTTTTTTTTTTCTTCTGAGGAGTGGAAACACTGTACTGCCCTATCCTGTGACTGTAATATCGTGCAGGTGAGAGCGGTTTCCTCAGGTACATTCTGGACGTTCATGTATAAACAATTCGTCCACCTGAGAGGCACAAAGTGGGGGAGAAAAGGATTGGTCTTCGTGTGTAGCTTCACAGGGGCTTTTAAACAGGTCTCCCATGCACGGTCCCATGCAGAATGATTTGTGTATACAGGTCACGTAAACAAGAGAAAGGTGTATTATCCAGGGACGAAAACTCATCAAAATTAAATGGAATTGGCTCACCGACTCCCTCGCTGTAAATGCGGTAGCTTTCATTACCCATTGTTTGACATTTAAAACGTCCTGAAATATATAACAAGAAGTAATCTAATCGTGATGATGGCGATGAATTTTCACAGAAAATAAGCTCCCCTTAATGAATTCCTCTAAAGAAACTATAGTTTTTGCGGGGAAATTATTGATGAGGTCCTACGGTAATGCGTTATTTTAAAAGATTTTATATGAAATAATATTAAAAGCTGTTTCCTTTCAAAGAAGTCTATAAAGAAATGACATTTTGTCATGTCATTGTTGCTTAAGACTGCTCAATTGTATGATTTCGATCCTGTAGAAAATAATGACGGTTCCATGTTTCCCAAAAAAAGAGAGAGATCTGTTTAGAATTGAAACTTAGGTAAATGGGAGATCTCTGATGTATAATTATTTAGTCTTACTAAAAGTATAGCAGTGTTGATTTGGCATAATTTGTATTACACAAATAATGTTGTAATTTAGAAATGAAAGTGATAGATTTTTTTCTGACATTCCAAGAGACAATTTATTATCATGTCAAAAACAAATATGTTTTTATATCTTATAGTATTAATAAGAACAATATTACATTTAAAAAATATAGCATGAGATATTTTTGTCATGGTACATGGTTTACTTTCTATTGCAAATTACTTTTTCAAATCACTTTGCCAGGACAGAAAGATTTTTCCATTGTGAATGTCGTTTTTGAAGCAAGTAGGCGTGGTGGCCAATGTTAAACTTGAAACTCGTCATTGGGAACGTGTAGGGTAGTGTAATGTTAGTGAGTCTGGGCATTCTTTTTTCAGCAATGCAACAAATGACATTGAACTTGAATGACCATATCAATAGCCGTGTGCCAATTTCCATTCTGGTTTTTTATTTTTAATCCCATATGTGGGTCAATCAATCATGCTGACGATTTCTATGCACTTGTGAATGAGGATTATATTTAGAGGCTAAATTTAATAAGTGTGATAGCAATTAATTTGGCAATGTGGTATTATTGGACAAAATGTAAGCAAAATTTTTTACAGTTAATTTTTTTTTAACTGAACGCATATCAAGTTGCAACATGCTCTGTGTAGATCAGTAATGCAAAATACTTACTTAACAATTCCATGTAAAAGGAAAGCATGAAAAGATATTGGCACAAGAAATCAATGTATAGAAAAATATGAAACCTCTGCATGTTTGGTGTAAGTTTGGCGTTATTGCTTCTTATGAGGCAAGCAAAGCCTACATGATTTCTTTCCTGGATGGGTATTACTTAACACCAGACAGAAGCACCCAATACTCTCCTGCTGTTAAATGCATTAAAGGCTGGTTTTTCTGAGTTTGATGTATTAAATGGCACTGATGTGAAGCTAATACCATGTGTTACACAGCAGAAATCCTCATAGTTCAATACTATGAGATGAAAACTAGAATTGTAAAAACTCAGGAGATTTATTTGTCTTATTTTTGTTTGCAAATGAATTCAGATTTTTTTTAATAATAATTAAATTTCCCCTTCAGGAAAAGTACAGTTTATTTGAACAAATAATTGTTTGATTCAATTTTTTAAATTTAGACAAGTGACAAAGCAGCATAAGTTGAGGTTTAACTTCCAAATTGATTGGAAATGTATGCTAAATATGGATTTGACTATATAGTGATACGTTGAAAATTTTTGCAACAACCAAAATGTTTGAAAATTGTGGATACTTAATTGCAAATTGTACTTATTTCAGTTAAACCAGTGATATTTTGCTTTGGAATTCAAATTTTAAATGCTGTATACAAATTTATGAATATGTTGTGTTAACAATCAAGTATTAATGTACTTGAACTTAGTTTTTTGTCTCATTGTTTTAGATGGTTTCTGCTGTAAAATGTAAAGGAGTATGACAGGGATAGATTATATGAAATCCGATTGAAGAAAGGATTAAGATCTCTCTATGTAAAAAATACAAAATATTTTCTAGCAGTGTGTAGTTTTGCATAGTTACCGAAATTTAACAAAAAAAGTTACTAAGCTCACAAAACTTTTGTTGCCGTTAGTAATGGTTTAGAAAGAAGAAATAGAAATATATGTATATAGACACATAAAAATATATATACATATTTATGTAAATGCAAAAAAGAAATCTGGTTACGCTACCGATTGTGGTTTATTGGCCTAATAGAGTTTTCAAAACGCAGTATTGGAAATTTTATTTAGAAGTAGTGTATGTGATGCAAAAATGTCAAATCTATATATGCAAATGAAACTATTTTTGCAGCAAGGTAGATGGCTCAGTGATAGCAGTAAAGTTGTAGAACACAAATTTCATGTGCGTTAAGAATATGTGTCACCATTGCCTGACTGGTATGTAGTCGATATATTCTGTCGTGTGGTGCTTAGCTCCCTTTGTAATTGTATCAGCTGGTTTTGAAAACTAGAGCGAAGTTGATGTAGAACGTTACATTTGAAATGTAGGCCAGTTGGTAAAGGCTCTAGCTATAGAAATTGCTCTTTATAGATCGTCTTTCAATTTTTTCCTCTTTTTCACGCTAGTGCACCGCTAACTGAGTTTGGCCCAATAATAATGGGGGTTGAGCACCACCTGCGTCTAAAAAAAGGGTATAGGCCGTGAGAACCAGTTTAAAGCATCAATGAAATGTTGGTGTTTAAAAATTATGAATAATTTGCAAAATTTCAACAACAAAAGTCTTCTTAAACATGTTAATAACCTTTCATGCATTGCATGAACTCCAAGAAATCAAATGCATTATTATGCAAGAGGCCGTTGCCTCTGCACATGACCGCTTCTCTTAAGGGAAAATGTTTTTTACGGATTGAAATTGTCTATAATGTGACAGGAAAGGTATTGGATAAAAATGCAGAATAGAAATTGCAAGGTAGTCCGTTTCATTTAGACATGCAAGGAGATAATTCAAGTCAAGCTCACATCAACAATGTATATTTTTTTGCCATCTCTCAACTTCTCTCTCTTGTCTTTTGCCTTCCCTCCTCTCACGTGAAATGTCGTATAACCTTCGCTCATTTTCCTTTAATGAAACCTCTCTTACCCAGCTTATCTCACCTCAGATCAGTAGACGTGCAAGACAATTTAGCCGATTGCGGGATGCGATTCGCAAAGCCTGTAAAGACAAGGATTTGAAGCTGTGTTTTTGGTAGTTTTGATCATGTTTCGCTTTCTGGCCCTATTTTACCCCTCTTTCTGCTTGAGGGTGGGAGAGTTCTCATTCGGAGGGAAGATTGATGGGTTATTTTTACTTTGATTTGAAACTTGTGATATGGGAAGGTTACCTGGAGGTTGTTTTATTTTTATCTCCTTACCTCCTTATGTTTCCTCTTTTCTGTTGACTGGCGATATTGAACCCTGTCAATTCTCAATTCTTTCTTCTTGTCTAATGAATTTAATTTACATTATCCAGCCCCTCTCTTCTGACACCCCTTTCTGTGTCAGAGTCTTTTAACTTCTTCTAATTCCTTTACTGTATTTATTACTTATTACTCTTACATTCTTTCCTCTTGATAACATTACTTCTCAAACTCTCTCTGTCTCTCTCTTTCTCTCTCAATCTTTACTATTTCCTATTTTTTCTATACAACCTCTTGTAAAAACATCTGCATTTATAAACCCTCCTCTTTTATTTTTGTTAGTCTCCCTTTTGCCATGTCTGCCTCTGCTGTTATTAAGCATATTTCTGTATACAACTTTCCTAAAGTCGCTTCTTAACCCGTTGTATTAAGTCTATGGAAAAGAAATCATTCAGTAGTCAGCCAGGTTTATTTGTTATTTTTAAAGCCATAAAGGCATTAACTTCCTTGAGATATGCCGTTCTTGCTCCAGTGACCTCATCTTTCATTATGCTCTTGTGTTTTGCATAATTTTTATCTTCCTGTTGACTCTCTCCATGACTATCTAAAGTACCTTGCGGCATACAGGAACACAAAAAATTACAATCCATGTCCATAAAAAATACTCCAAAGTTCCCCTTCTGCCAAGAAACTACCATTCCAAACTTTTTATTTCTTTTCTCCGCTTTGGGACGAGGAACCTGTCCAATTGTTGTTCGGTCTTGAAATAGATTAATAATCTTCTTGTTAGTATTTCTTCTTCTTTTCGTCAGGGGAAAATTGTAATTGCTTCATTCTCCTGAGAGAGGAGAAGAAAATTGAAGACTAAGTGAAGAGGAGAATATGGTGTAGGCAGGCAAGGGGAGCTATATTACTTATATTTTGGGGCAGGTAAAGGGGGAAAGTAGAATGGATAATATTATTTCTTTGGATATCCAACTCATTTTTCATTCCTTTGTGTGTTCTATGTTTCTTTACTTTGTTGACAAGAGACAAAATTGTATAAGGCTCTGGAATTATCACTATTTAGATTCAACCCATATTGTTTTTCTTTGAAATCTTATTTGTTCAGCTTTTCACCAACTCAAAAAAAGAAAAAAAAGAAGCCATTTAACAATAATTCAGACTTCATAGTGTGGTCACAAAATTGTTCTTTTTATAATTAGATATTGGATACGATGTCGGCATTGCAATAGAAATAGATAATTGTCAGGAATTGTAAAGTCATGCTGATTTAGATTTGGAACACCCATGTTTATATTTTATTCAATTGAAAATGACTGATTCTAACCACAAATATAAACATGGCTATATTTCAGTGATACATGCATGTTTGTGACTTGCCCAATGCTATATTTAAATTCATAGCATGCTATTCAGGATGTCTAGTAGGACTTATCTCTCCATTTTTTCTTTTCAATATTTCAGTTGCCAACAGATCCAGGGTCAATATCTTGTTATTCAGTCTAGAATCTCTGCATGTGTAATTTGAGAAACAGGTTTGGTTCTATGTACAAGAGGTAGCCCTCAAAACATGTTTTTTGGCAATTACCATATTCATGGATTTCATTATGGTTTATGTTATACAACAACAATAATAATGGTAATTATTAATATTAGATTTATATAGCTCATGGTAATTATTAATTTAATTCTCATTCTTAATTGCATTGGTGATAATGAGAAAAAAAAAATAACTCTTCAAATTTCTAATTTATTTCCCTCAGCAAACAAGAGAGTGAAACGTATAATATCATCCTTCTTCTTTTTCCCTATACTCTATTATTTTTCCTTTACCCCTGCTCCCCCCCCCCTCCCATTTTCTTCTATCATGTAGAGCTGGTAAAATTATCAATCATTGCCTCATTGTGTATGTGATAAATTATCAATTTTTCAGTGAATTTATTTGCTAAAAAAACACAAGGTTTACAATTGTCTTGACAGTTCACTTTGGTTTTGAAACAACAAAAAAAAGACGAAAAAGAAAGGAGTTACGGAAATGCGATGTTCTCTTTGTGTAATATTCAAATTGGCCTTAAACAAAAAGAAAGAAAAAATACCTCGGAATAGACAAAAAATAAAAAAACACTTGTGGCTTGTATGTACCTCTAAAAACATATATAGCATGTATAGTCAATTAATACAAAAACAACAAAAAGGAAAATAGATATACTAGTTACAATTACCGCAGACTATGTTTATTAAAATTCTTTTGAAAGAAATCAATCAAAATTGCATGTAGCTCTTGTACACATCACAAATAGAAATCACCAGATTTAATTTCTTAAAACTCTATTAAATGTAACTTGATTGTCTAAGAGCTTTTATTTTTGTTTTACGCTGCTGTGTATATTGTATCACCATTATTTGATTTTTAGAATGGATGAAAGTTATATTCAGGTGTTTAAAATGTGTACAGTTTAATTGTATCTCATTGATATAGTATTTGGTAAGCAACTCGATCGTCTGTTCGTACTAATTAAATATTGAATTTGGTATGGTTAAAAGTTCAAATGAATTCCTCATATGGGAAGGATGTCAGATATTTTTGTAGGCCGATATAAAGTATAATTTGTTTTTATTAATCTGTAAAATTTTCCTGTGCTATATATTTGAGATATCTGCCCGTCATATAAATGAACAAAGTGTTGGTAGCAAATGAACAAGAATTCACCAATTATGTTAAGTGAATAAGTGATAAGAAGTTAAGTGTAAGTGATAAGAAGGAAACGCTTGATATGCTTTAAAAAAGTGTTTCAAGACAATTGATCAGCTGGTTGGAGGAACATTTTAAGCTTTTCGACTTTTGTTTTAAAAAAACATGTAAATGATGTTTTAAGAGAATTTTGGTTTAACTTGATATGAAATTCTAAATAATTTATAAACCCTATCCCAAGCTCATATTAATTCCTCAAAGTTATATAAAGTCACTGGTGAATACTTTAATTTACATAAAATGACCCTCATTATAAAGTTTGTGATCATTTTCTATTTTTCATATTTTTTCTTCACCTGTATCATGGTCGTGTAGAAGATGTTTTTTGTCCAATTACAAAATTGAAAGCTGATTATTTTAACATTTTAAATGGATTATGGCGGACATGTTTAGATCTAGTTGACTAATCAAACAGGCCAATAATTGAAGGATAACAACTTGAAATGTTGATGCTGTTTAAAAAAAAATGATATAATTTTTGTCACTCAGTTCAGCATTTTTCATGCAGTAAGCTGTGTATTCATTGCCTACTTCTTTTTTTAATTTGTTTACCTGTATACTGTATCTCCCAATCTGGAGTAATATGTTTGAAAACCATTTTAAATATATATAATGCCCAAATATCAGCACACGAAATAGGAAAAGTTAGATGTCTAGTGGTGTTGGGTTATATAGGATTCTGACATTTCTTGTGAGGTTTTAACAGAATTTGTATTACTTTTCTGAGAATTTCTGGTATTGTAAAGTTTCTACCAAGTGTTTTACATGGTTTAGTGTGGATATATGTATTAACAAATTTTTGAAATTAATTTAGCCAAACTTTTGCAAATTTCATTGAGAATTTTTTAGCGCTGCTAGTGAATGCATCGTTTTTTTTTTTTTTTTTTTTTTTTTTTTTTTTTTGTTATTTAAAGCATTATAAATATTGAATAAGTTTTCCTGCAGAAGCAATCATTTTAAAACATTTTAGTAGAATTTTTAATTTGAAAAGTGTATTTGTACTTAAAGTACAAACAGGATATATTGTGATGTTTATTATAAATTTGGAATATATATGTCCTCTTATTAGTCATTCTGAACTAAACTTTGGGGCATTTTTTTAATTTTTTTAAAATTTCATTATTATTATCATTTTTTTAATTACTTTTCAAAACCTTTCCATGATACGTGTAATATTAATGAAATAATTTTTGTTACATTTTTATGTGTTAAGCCATTCTTTGGTGTAATTTTTCTCTATTTAAAGATATGGCCATGTACTATATCATTATGTGTAAAGACTATTAACCACTTGTTCCATTGCCAATATTATCATTTTATGGTAGGATTCATTCCAGTCTGAATATTTTATTTCTTTTTGTCACTTTCAAATTTAGATGTGTACCATCAAAAAGTGCATGAGAACTGAATGTTAACAATAGGAATTTCGTCAAAATTTGGTTGTATTAAATCAATATTAATTTCATATTGATAATTTTCTTTCTCAAATTTTGTTTCCAGTACTTTTGAAACTCTTTGAATATTGAAGTGAAGTAGGATATTCTATATCAATTGAAGATTAATGGTAGTTAAATAAGAAATTGTGCTTTCAAATGCTGAACCAAAGACTATAGACAAATAAACAACTTGGTCAAGCAAAAGTACAATTTCATAATTGAAGTATAAAATGAATATATACTCTCATGTATGATTGTTTTAGATAATATGTTTGTATGTAGATCTTAAAATGACATTATTGTTATATATCTATATGCCCAGACTATTGACTTTCATTACATAAATACGTTTGTGTAATAAGTCTATCATAATAACTCTCTTTTTAGCTTATTTCTCTGTAATTAAGAATTTCTTGTCTTTCGTTGAAGGTATAAATATTTTTTTAAAATCTTCTAAACCTGTTTACAGCTATTTAGGCGTCTAAAACATTCAAAACTCTGCGAGTGGCGATTAATAATTTTAAGATCGATGTTGATAATTGTGATTGTAATGATTGTGACAGTGGGGGAACCAGGATTTGAAAATAGGGGGGGGGGCGGCCTTGAAGATGTGGTCGGAGATAAAAAATTTAAAAAATTTTCAAATTATGAATATATGCGCCCCTGGATATGCCACTGTTTAGGTGGTGATACGGATCTGGTGATATTACAGCTAGTGAAGATGACGATGTTTATGGTGATTGTAATGACGGCAAGTTGATGATGATGTTTATGGTGATTGACGTTGACTTGTCAATTGTGAATTACTCTTTACAAGGATGATGATTATTGATTGTAAATTATGATTGACCAGTGATTATGATGAGAGGTGATCATGAAGATATTAACTGTGATTGCAAGTGCTCATGTTCATATGCATGACAAATTGCATTCAAATAATAGAAATTATGATTGTAATAATTGCAAGTGCTGATGTTTATGTGAATAGTGGGAAATGATTGCAATCAATGATTATAATATCAATATGGTAATTGTAATTGCAGTGAAGGGTTGATTTTTATCATACGATAATCATTGAAATAAGTGACAAAGAAACTGTTGATTGTAAGTGTAATGAAAGTGATTTAATGATCGTGATGTTAATTATGATTTTAATTAATTTTGATGATGTAGAGGTGATGTTGATGGTAACGACACAAGGGATTACAAATTCTAGTTATAAAAATAAAAAAATTGATCTGACATGAACATTTTTATCAGGTCGTGTCAATTTTAATCTTAAACATGTTAATAATACAAGTCGTGTTTCTGATTTTAGGGGAAAGCAGGAGGATATAGGGTGAAAAATACATCCACATTATAAAGTCATTACTTTGTTTGTTTGTTTTTGTGTTTTTTTTAATACTTTCATTGGAATCCTGAACGTTTTCTCTTTTCTTTTTTTTTTCTCTCTTCAGTACTACAGATGTATAGTACTCTATTGCAGGTCATGTGATTTGTTTAGAGGCGAAATAGATGCAATTGTTTACATTATTTGAAAAAAAAAGAAAACGATCGAAACAATCCCAGTCGTATTCAAAGACGTGTGTGAAACTGAAACTTCCTAAAGTGCGATGCTATCAAAATGAGTAACAAACCACATTCTCAAAAATCTGGATTAATTTTATGATCGGCCTTTTTAATCATCTGATTTCAATATTTCTGTATTGTTTGTGACTTCTGTCTTCGATTGATAAGGGTGGAAATAGTGGTGAATTTCTCGCTTTCTTATTGTTTCCAAATATTTCAGTGGTACTGTGATAAAAGGATGACGTGATAGAAATATCGTGGTTATCAATTATATACGTTTTGAAATGTAAGTTTAGCACCCATTCTTCTCTGTACCACTGTCTTGCTCATTTAATGTCCTCTTTCTTTCTTTCTCTTTCTCTCTCTCTCTCTCTCTCTCTCTCTCTCTCTCTCATTCTCTCTCTCTCTCTCTCACCTCTTTCTAACTTGTTTCCAATCCCTTAATATTTTAAGGAATATTGATCACCAATGTCTCTGCCAAAACTTACCATCAAATAACAAATCACCTTTTATGCCATATCAATATATTTCTCTCTATATATACTTCAATATCTTGACCCAAGTTTTTCCTTTCTCTTTCAAACGTTTTTTTTTTTTTTTTTTTTTTTTTTTTAGGGGGGGGGTAGGTTTTTTTCCCTAAGCTCTCTTTAGCTTTCTCTATCACACATTTCTCAACGCCTTTTTTTCTTCTTCTTCTTCTTCTTCTTCTTCTTCTTCTTCTTCTTCTTCTTTTCTTTTTCTTTTTTTTTCCGTTTCTTTTTACACATTTTTATCTGTGAATGCATGTGAAGTCGTCAGATAGCTATTAGATGACGTAATGGATGACTTGCGGTTGGCGATAATCAAATTCTGGTCATTTGTTATTTTTTATTGAAGCAATGAAACTTATTAAGATCAAATTACTTGACTAATGCGCAGGGGACGCCCCCTACAATTTGAAAACACTCATTGACTATACATGTTAAAATCTGTAGATTTTCGGCGGCACCCCCCCCCCCTCCTGGTCCATTTCAAATCCTGCATCCGCCACTTATCCATTCTCAGAGTAATGATAGAAATGCTATATGCATGAGATTCTACGAGTGTTCACATGAGACAAACATATTTACGTTCAAGTTGCCAATTCCATAGCGGTCTAAATTGCAGTATGAATAAATAATGACAAAAAATAACAGCCAAGAAGCTGTCATAATCATTAATTGGTTATAAACCGTTAAGTAAAATAATGCAGTATTTGAATTAATTATAATCACAAGGCCATCATTCATAAGTGACGTCATGATGTTGTAAAATGATGGCTATATTTATGCCTGTATTAACTTTAACAAAGCTTTGAAAACTTCGATAAAAACAGATGAAATGCGTGTATTTTTTCTTCCTCATCTCCTTCTCATATTTCTCCCACCTCTCTATACTTTCACTTCCACCCTCTCTCTACTTCTTCCTGTACTTTTCTCCTCTTTCTGTTCAAAGGGGAAAGACGTAAAGAAGTCTATGTTGCCAAAATCAGGGTTTGGTTTTCGCCCTCTACTGTTAACATTTCTTTGCATTTCATCAGCTTGAGTGCATTAGAAAAACGGTGTCATAAATTTTATTTAATTCTATTCATGATAAGATATTCATTTTCCTGTATTTGTGTAAGTTCTTTTTTTTTTTTTTTTTTTTTTTTTTAATTGATAATTTTTTGCGCTTATTTTTTCCCTTTTATTATACGTCTTTGCCTATTTACCAATGAGGATTGTGATCCCCCTTTCAAGATAATATTTTCGACTAGCAAAATGAAAGAACTTTTAGGTGCCCATCTATTAATACTTGGCGCCCCTTCTTTTGAGGGGATGTACTCTGGGGTGCAAGCCTTGACAGGTTGCCCCCTCCTCAAAGCATGTTCATCATTAGACAATGTTCATACCGTCGTTTGAAGGGGTTCAATTCAAAGAACAGCGGCTAAACGAGACCGTCTATGATAATGTCATACTCCTGCACTGCCCTGAGACAATTACGAAAGGGATTCCTGTAATAGAGCTATCACCAGGCACTGGCAACATCAATACCTCAGACTGCCCTCGATATTCAACCAGTTCTGAAAGCATTCAATTGCAAATCCCATATTTAAATAACTATTCATAAACAGGGAAATAGGTTGTATGGAAAATAGATTATTAGAGGACGAGTAATGTATAGGTGAATCTTTAAAGAAACAGAGAAAACGAAATTATTTTACTACTCATTATGTTATTACTCAGTATAAGGGTATAGAAATATTTCTCAACTTCGATGACATTCATAATAGGGCCTTTTGATTATGGCCCCTCACTACAACTAAAACAAACTAAGTGAAAATGAACCATATGAATATCAAGTTGTGTGTTTTACTTTAACTCTACACATTTCTTATTGAGAGAACCTTCACTGAATGAGAATATATGATCAAAACAAAACATAGCGGTCGTTCGGGATTACCCCACGTTCGTGATTACCCCCAACTTTCCTTATATAAGGAGGACAATCAACATTACAAAGGAACCCGGATGGAGGAGGAGGATGAGGAATGGGAAAGGAGGAGGAGGAGGAGGATGGGAAGAGGAGGAGGAGGAGGAGGAGGAGGAGGAGAGAGAGAGAGAGAGAGAGAGAGAGAGAGAGAGAGATGAACCGGTGTTTAAGGAAATAAAATAGAATAGTAAATGGGGAGGGCAACAAATGGATGCGGTACAATTCGAAGATCGAGGGGTTGCCATCCATAAATAGGCCTATTAGAAATATAAGGGATGGGACAGAAAATTATCTCTTCAAAAGCAAATATAAGTAGAGTGTGAGAGTGGGTTGGATGGGTTTGGAGTAGTGAACGTATTTTATTGACCAATTCCCAAAGGACATGGGACATAATAACCCTGGGACTCATCAGGCGAATGTAATACTACAGGATTGGATTCACTGTACGTCAATTCATTATCATATTCATCTCTGTGCAACTCCATAAAGGTGCGTGTGCCTCAGACCACGTTAGCTTCTGCACAAAAACCTAAATGTATGTCTAGAAATCGTGTGTGTTGTCAGCATACCTACTCCTTCACGTACACCAAGCCTTCTTTACTCTTTCCGCGCCTTTTTCCCCCCTTCATCCATCTACAGACACTAAAAGCTCAAGCTCGTTATAGATAATACACCGGTAAAATCATTTTAAGGAGCATTCTAAGGAGCTTTATGAAGCACCGAAAAGCATACATGAATGCATCTTTCCGTTACATTTCAAACGGGGTGGATCTTTCGGCACTGTGGTTAAAATCGTTCAAAACCACCTGTCATTATTGTTCACGGAATGCAGCATTCTGGTGTATTGAATCTCTAGTGTCTTTCCGGATTTTACACACTTCTACTTTGAAAATAAATGGTAAGTAGCGGTAAATATACACTCAAGATATTCTCGCTATTTCTGTTCGAAAAAGTGTTTTGTTTTTTATCTGTATTTGTAATGGGTACCTGTCCGCCAGAAAGATTCAATGTATCTACAAGCACTTGTGTTTACATTAACTTGATCGATTGAGTATGTACTGTGTCTGTCGCCGATCGGCTTTCTAGCAAAGTGGAAAAGGCCGACTCGTCGAATTTACATAGAACCTAAAATGTGATGTTCGCTATAGTCGACCTTCATGATATGGCTATGTGATTAATGTGTCGAATCATTTCACCTGCTGTTAAATGATAGCGATATTTCATAAAATGTATTGTTGTCTAACGTAGATGTTGAAGTAGCCATATTAAATGGAACACCATATTGTTTCCCTTTTCCACCAGGCCTCTTCATTATGGTTCGACCTGTGCGATACTCGATAGGTCTTCTGAAAAAGTGTTTTGAATACTCGACTATTATGATTATTTCGATTTTCAACCAAAAACACGCAGGAGGAAAGCAAAAACAGCTATATCATACTTTAAAAACCGGTCAAAGTTCATCAATAATTTTTTTTTCTCAAGTTAGTAACAATAAGTAGAATATTCTCATATCGATAATAACAATCAATCCTCAACTTGCGTTGCATGCTTTGTCAGGTGACGGTGAGTGTTTTCAGTACATGTTTTTTTTTTTTTAGTCTGAAGGGGGGGGGGGGTGGCGTTCGCATCCTGCATACCCTACCCCCCCCCCCCCCCCCGCGCGCCGCCATGAGTATGGTCAATTACGCCGTTTAATCATCACTAGTCTTGGGGGGAAAATTTAATTACGCTTTGTGCACATTTACATAACTTCCAGTTTAGTTTTGATTTCGTTTATATTGTGTCTAAACAATAGAAAAGAAAACAAATTCCCAATAACCCTGTTGTTTTGTAAGTGGCATATCCAGAAATTATTAATTAACCCCTTTTGGCAGTTTTTCATTTAAGAAATCCAATATACTTCTGTATGTAATGTCATGATTAAAGGCAAGATCTGTGATTGAAAATTATTACGAAAATCAAATGTCGCATTTACTTACAACACGAGAAAAGAAAACCGAAGAAAAACATATGAAGCTATAATCAAAGTGAAAAGTACCTCCACTCTGATCAGTTGATGTGATGTATTCTGTCAATTTTCTATCGAATTAATGCCCCTTGCGATAACCACAAGTACACAAACAAATTGATTGCATACCACCAACCAATACAGATTGGGTTCAAATTGATTATCTTTAAACGATTCGATTTTCAGGTCCGGAGCCGGTGGTGAATTTTTTCCCCACGAATTTTATAAATATTTTTTTATTTATAGCACCAACTTTTGGGTGCCAATTTACACACCTTTGGGGCATATTAGCACCTTATCAAGGGTGTTTAATCAGCACCCTAGATATGCTTAAGGTGCTTGTGAGCAGTCTTTTTGTACTGAAAGGTGCTATGGGTACCCCTACTAGTCCTATAAGTGCTACCTATCCCAGTGTTTTCCACTCTTTTTTCCCGAAATTCAGGAAATTTCAGGAAATTTTTGACACCTTTCAAGGAAATTTTCAGGAAATGAAATAATTCCAGGAATTTTCGGGAAATCTGAAAATTATGAGTTGTACATAATACTTTATGGTATCAATTTGAAATTATGTGATATTTACAAGATTATTTGCCTCTTTTAAGAGCTCAAAATTTTACGGCTCGCGCTTTGCGCTCGCGATGAATGCTTTTGTTCATATTTCAGGGGGTGCGCAAGACAAGAGGTCTTAAAATTTCTTGATTTCTAGTAACTAGGGGCTACTAGGCACACTTCAAGCTTGGTCTACGATTGTCGGAAAATTTGTTTTAAAACAAATTTGAAGAATTTCAGGAAATGCCACTGAATTTCAGGAAATTTTGTTCCAATTTCGGGATTTTTTTTTTTTCTTCTGAGGAGTGGAAACACTGTACTGCCCTATCCTGTGACTGTAATATCGTGCAGGTGAGAGCGGTTTCCTCAGGTACATTCTGGACGTTCATGTATAACAATTCGTCCACCTGAGAGGCACAAAGTGGGGGAGAAAAGGATTGGTCTTCGTGTGTAGCTTCACAGGGGCTTTTAAACAGGTCTCCCATGCACGGTCCCATGCAGAATGAATTTGGTGTATACAGGTCACGTAAACAAGAGAAAGGTGTATTATCCAGGGACGAAAACTCATCAAAATTAAATGGAATTGGCTCACCGACTCCCTCGGCTGTAAAGGCGTAGCTTTCAGGGGCGCGGAGCGTTTTTGAAAGTGGAGGGGCTGAGCCGAAAGTGGGGGGGGCTGAAACAGGCTAAAAATCACAAATGTATGGTCATTTTGTGCATTTTTGTACACGTTGGCTGAAAAAGGTGGGGGGCTGCAGCCCCCCCCCCCCCAGCCCCCCCCCCCGGCTTCCGCGGCCCTGGCTTCATTACCCATTGTTTGACATTTTAAAACGTTCCTGAAATCTATAACAAGAAGTAATCTAATCGTGATGATGGCGATGAATTTTCAACAGA
>CALNVZ010002974.1:30306557-30373540 GCA_940671915.1 Paracentrotus lividus | reverse complement strand
CACCACCACCACCACCACCACCATTTAAACATCGAATGCCAATCTGCCATCATCATGATCATTTTCATCACCATCACCTCCACCGCCGTAATTTCTCTGGATAGGAGCACGATGACACTACTCATGCATGTGTCATGTGGTTCTCAATCATTACTCCTTCTTGCACTACAGTCACACCTAAAAATATTGGACGTAATGGTTTTTGTATTAGTGTGACCGTGGCATGGATCCATTCACTACTTATTTGTAGGATCTCTCCCCCTCTTTCTTTCCCTCTTTCTTTCTCTTCCTCTTTCTTTCTCTCTCTCTCTCTCTCTCTCTCTCTCTCTCTCTCTCTCTCTCTCTTTATCGCTTATTTATCTCTCTTCTTCTCAGATTGCGCTTATGAATTCCCTTTGGGATGGGTCCCTAAGTGATATGATAGGTGATACGGCAGGTGCCATGAGGTACATCGTAATAATACCCCTGTCACATTTTACCAACCCATCTCCAAAAACACCACCGCTGATTGACAATGTCTTGGCTCTGGGATAAAGTAATTTTGTGTCGGGTTTTCAAGGTGTGTCTGGGATATAAGATCCCATAGTTATTGACGATTCGTGTGCCATCTCCAGGTTCGTTCAATTCTCTTCCTGCGATGTTTTACACCTTGGTCGGAAGCATGTCAAATATATTTGTCACTTTATGCATAGTATTTTGAAACTAAAGTTCTTTGGGAATTAATGTACATATTTTAGACAGTGCCCTAAGTGACATTTCGTTTCGAAAAATTTAAAACAGATAGCCAAGAGAAAAGGGAGGCCGGTCATTAATTTCTTCCATTTAACTGACTCATATCTATTATTTTCTTTTATAATTATTTTATTCTATTTGAGGCAAGATACTCTTCAGTATGGTTAAATCAAAGTGAATGTTATTTCCAACCAATGTTATTAGCCTGTACGGGAATTTACATTTTGTTTTCGAACCGTCATCGGCGCAAATGCATCAATAAGTTCCAAAGCATTCGATGGAATCATGGATCGTATTACGATCCATGATGGGATACACCATTCATTACGATTTTTAGGAGCAATTACTGCACCCATCCCCACCGAATTGATGCCCCCCTAAACCCTCTTTCTTGAGGCCCGTCTTCACTAGCTCGAGATGACAAAATAGCTAGCTATTTCTGATCTGGCCAATTAGCCCGATCAGAACTAGCTCGAGATTATTTGTAATGTGGACGCAATTAACTAGCTATTTCGTGGGCTACGATCTCGAGATTCAAGCCTGAGTCAACTAGGGCTAGTTCGCGAAATAGCTAGCTATTTGGCGAACTAGCTAGCTAATTCGCAGATGTGGACGCACTCGGGTTTTTTTACTCGGGATAATTTATTCATGATGTCCAACCATAATGCAATTCGAGTTCCGGTTTTGATATAATACGGAATGAAAGAATTAAAAAGAGATGAAAGAAGGATAAAACAAAGAAATACATAAGGATTGATAAAAGAGAGGATAGTAGAACATAGTAATTGAGAGAAGAAAAGATGAATGAAGGATAAAATAAAGAAATACATAAGAAATGATAGACGATAAAACGAAAGAAGGAAAAACAAAGAAATATATAAGAATTAAGAGAAGAGAGGACGAAAGAATGACAAAAACAAAGAAATACATAAGAATTGAGAGAAGAGAAGATGAAAGACTGACAAAAACAAAGAAATACATAAGAATTGAGAGAAAAGGAGATGAAAGAATAACAAAAACAAAGCAATACATAAGAATTGAGAGAAGGGATGATGAGAGAATGACAAAAAAAAAAAAGAAATACAAAAGAAATTGAGAGAAAAGAAGATGAAAGAATAACAAAAACAAAGAAATACATAAGAATTGAGAGAAGAGAAGATGAAAGAATGATACAAAACAAAGAAATACATAAGAAATGAATCTCGAGATGGAGCAAGCTCGAGCTGATGTGGAAGCAGCTTTGGTAACCACTTGAAGAGGTCTTGTTGATAGTGATAGCAATCCGATTTCGATCAATAGCATAGCTGTAATTGGCAATACAGACGTATAGTTCATTACCGGATAGAACATGGAGTGTATTACAGTTCAGTGGTGCAGTTTATCGTGTAAGATCCTTAAACCCCATAAAGCTAGTACCTGCTCAGCTAAACTGTTTTATTTCTCCATCACAAATTGGATTGATTTGGAATGTTCGTTACCATCATTCAGATCTTGTTCACGTCAGACGCACCAGTAATACACTGTTCGTCATAAAGGTGGAATAGTTTTTTCTGGCTCCAGCGACATTATGTTGCTCTGGCTTTAATTTCTTGAATGTGTTCGTCACCGCTTTCAATCTCCGGGATCCTGGCTATTATCTTGGATGTTCCCTCAACCCTTCCCGGGGATTTTTCTTCCCAAAAAAACTTTGCCACCCCCAAGATGGCCATTTTGTCATTTTTTTTTCTTATTTTGGGGCCCCTTTTTTGTTTACGCGACCCACCAAGGCCCCCCTCAATCCTACCCCAAGGAAACACGTCTGAGGTGTAGAGTTGGTATTATTCTTAAAGTTAAATCTAGTTTTATGGTTACAGGCTAGACTCGTTTGTTTAGGGGAGGGATTAAAATTCATTTTGATTGGGGTTCAACATTGATTTTATTCATTTTTACGTCATGAAAATTCCTATCTTACCAAACTTGTATTGTAAAATATTATCTATAGTCATCATTTACGACCTTGTCATCAAGGTTAAAAAAAGAATTAGGGGAAAACGATAACAATTAAGGGTTAAAGGTTGTTTTCTATTTATTTTGTTTTTAGCATAAAGGTGGAATAAAATATTCCGAATTTTAACCAATCACACTTTTTACTTCAGCCCCTTCCCTAGACAAAAGACCTAAGCCTATCCTCATAAATCTAGATTTAACTTAAAGAACATTATAAACAATACATCTCAAACGCTTTTCCTGAGGGTAGGACTGAGGGGGGGGGGGGCTTGATCGGCCGGGTAAACAAAAAGGGGCCCCAAATTGAGAAAAGTGACAAAAATGGATATCATGGGGGTTGACAAAACTTTTTTGAAAAAAAAATTCCCGTGAAGGGTTGGAAGAATCTTCGAGATATACCCAGGGTCCCGAAAAGTAAAAGTAGGGACAAACATATTATTCAAGAAATTAAAGCCGGAAAAAAAATCACATTGCTAGAGCGGCAAAAAAATATTTCACCTTTATGACGGACAGTGTAGATCGAAGATAATAATCGTTTTGGTAACATCACTAAACCTCATGGTTTTCACTGTTTAAGCTGAAGACACAATGCATGCATGTGCATGGTTTCCTGTTCAGTGTTTATACAGAAAACATGACAGCTTTCTAGCCTCTCAGGTAGAATAAATCGTCAATAAATGTAAAAGACAGCTGCAATCTATTAATAACTCTACACTCTAACTAAATTGAAAGGATTTAAACAGTGGCGGATACAGGATTTGAAAATAGGCGGGGCGCCAGGCCCGATGGAGGGGGCATCGCTGAAGTTTCCCGATTGTAATATGTAAAGTCACTGAATGGTTTTCAAATTACAGGGGGCGTCCCCTGCGACCCGCTTGGATCCGCCACTGCATGCACTGATTTTTGGATTAGAAAAACATTTAGAACGACTGTGAATAGCAGCCAATTGATTTTACAGGCTAAATAAAAAAATTGATTGGTCAGCATTCACAGCCGTTCTGGAATTATTTTAAATCCTTGTAATTGAGAGTGTAGGTTTCTGTCCAACAGTGGTGAATAAAAATCGTTCTTGCGTGCAACATGCAGCGGTAAACATAAAATGCCGATGTGTGTTCTATGTGTGCACAACACTTTAGATACTTGTCATGCTGGTACTTTACATTATTTCTGCCAAGAATCTTGAAGGGCTTAAATTTTTATGAATTTACAGGGTCAACGACTTTCTTGCTCTCTCCAGTCCAGATCAATTTGATCAGAACGCCTGGGTGCCCCTTATATGAGATGATCTTAAGAGATTGAACTATGCACGCCTGAATCATTCATGACATTCTCTTTCAATTGATTTTCGCAGGTTTCTCTACTGCGGAGCAATCTCATACAGTGCATCGAGTCAGAAGTGGAGTCTACGGACATTGTGCAGAAGAGGTTGATCAGATAGCAAGCTTCAACGAACCCCATTTGGTTGCCTTTTTTCCTTTGAGAAAATTCACATGACGTCGATGGTTTTCACGAGATCTTCTGGGCAAGAGCGAAACGATGCGAATTAGACATTTCATGGATAACAAGCATGTAGGACGATACGAGCGCATTCTCGCTGTGCCGGAACTCAATAATGGAACAGAGATGTCGAGAGAGGTAAACGCGCAGACGACATCGCAGGGCGGTTTTACTTCGGGAAGATATTGCCACGATGGAAGGGACATCGATACGTTATCAATAGCTGAGGTTAATGCGAATACCCCGCTTTCCACATCTACCGTAGATCAACATGACGAGAACGCACCCGCGTTACGTACGCGTTTAATCGGCGACCCCGAAAGACGCTCAATTCGTCCAGATACCAGCGACGGAATCGCCGGCGGGCACTCGACAACCGAATTTGATTTCAGAAGGCGAAACGGAGGGAATGAGGTAGATATGTTGTGTCAAAGGTTCGCTGGTATTGACGAGGATGATTTTGTGGGAGCAGTTTCCGATTCTGAGCCCCAAGGCAACGACAGGGATGACATTTTGATGGGTGCATGTAGCAGCAGCTGCAGTAGTATCAGTGACTGCGGAATGGCCACCACCGGCGTGATTTCCGGCGGTAGCACGCGGCGAACTCTGGGTCAGATCCGGGAGAGCTTGGAGCAAAAAGTCAAACGATTACGTGCGGAGAAGGAGGCGGTGGATGAAAAGATTCGCTTGGCGCAGGAAGAAGAAGAGATCCGAACGCGAGAGAAGGTGAAAATTCGCGGGAAAGTGATCATGCAGAGAAAAGATCGTCTGCGGAAATTGGTGTGTGATTTGAAAGGAAAATTGGATGACCATAGCGACAGACTTCAGAATGCTTACAGCACGCTTCTCCTGCTCCAGAGGACTATCTTCAGAAGCAGAAGCTTCTGCAAGAGCAGGCGAATCAAGCAGAGGCCTGGACTTGCAGAGGCTCCGTTTTAAACAGAAGTTTATATAGCATGAGAAAAAATATTGTAGTATGTACAGCAATGTGGCTTCTGGAAAGTCACGTTGGACAGTTCGCATAAAAAGAAAAAGAATTTGTTATATTTCAGTCATGCAAAGATTGTTCATCCAAATTCAAACCCTGTATTATTGTGCATAAGTTTGTTCAATTTCTTATTTCATAATTATGCTTAAGTACGTTATTGTAGAATATAGGTTTTATCCTGTGATTGTCAGAAATGTTGTAAAATCGAAAGTATGATAATCTGAATTATTTCAAAAATATTTAGCATTTTCTATATTTACCTTGTCACAAAATTGTTTTGAAAATGTTTTGTTGTAAACTTGAATGTTTTCAGTACATGCAGTAGGAATTTTTTTTTTTTTTTGAAAAGCAGCTATATACATTTGCCTGTTCATGTGAAATGACGATATGAAATATTGTCATTTAATTATTATGATCGTAAGGGTCTTTTTTATTTGTGGTTTTATTCTTCCAGAAATATTCCTTATTCATAATTTTAAAAAACGAGAAAATAATTCATTTTCAAATGTCTTCAGTATCCACCACAAGTAACACAATGTACACATTCTGCTACATGGCCAAGGTGTCATTTTGTCGAGTGGTGTTAACACTTCAAACACAATGTACGGTTCATAGAGATTAGTAGTTTGCGGGTTCGAACCTCAGGCTGACACTCATGTAATTTTTCAAGGTATTGATCGCCATTTGTTACGATACCCAGACCTAGGTTTAGTTACTTGTATTATGAGTATCAATTTTCAGGTTGCAGTCAGGAGCGGATCGAAGAAAATCGAATTGAATGAATTTCGGGGGCCCAATTGTCTGGAAACAAAAGCGGCTCTTTGTCCCCGGACAATTGGGCCCCCGAAATGCATTCAATTCGATTTTCTTGGATCCGCGCCTGGCAGGTGTGAAAGCATGATAAGAATGTCCGCTGTAAACATCCGCCCGCGTGTGGAAAAATTATCCTGAAGAAAGTAAAACAATTACGCTTACTTTCTTAGGGAATTAGGTTAAATGAGGGACTTCTTGCGCGCTTACAATTTTTTTTAAATACTCCAGAAGAAGCTGTCTACACAGGAGAATTCTACGGACAGACGTTCTCCGCTCCGACACTGGAGCTGAATTCGTAAAAAGCATTTTAAAAATGTCCAAGCTTCGGAGTGCGTCGGTCGGGGTCATTTCATCATAACGTGACATTAATTTTGTAATGATATGAAAACGAAGTATTATTGTTTATGAAAATCCGCTGCTTCCTATACCCATCTTAATAATGAATGATCAAATCATTCAAGTAAAACTATGCAGTTATTTAAAAATATGTATAGTAGGTTGCCGAATATAATTTAGAAGTTTGTCATGAAGTATAGAAAATAAAATCCGTGGATATTTTTTCCCCATTATTAGATGGACCTATTTCAATCGGGGGAAAAAGATGAAAAACTAATTTAAATCGAATTGGATTAAACTTTTTACAATTTATATTGTGTCAAAATTAGAAATTCATGAATGATATTTCTCGAAGCATTTAAAAAACTAAAGCTTGTCATCGGGGGATGCGAGCCGGTGCTGTAATAATAAATTTGGAATATTCTACATGTAACTGGTATTTAGTTGAAACCAATTATGAAAAGATCGATCGCATAATAATCTTAAACATTGTAAAAGTTTTTTTAACTTGGGAGCAGGTAGTCTTATTCTTTTGTGCTCATTCTGTTTGTAAACCGTTGCCAAGCTCATTGGAGAGATTAATTCTAAATCTCCAGTCATTTTTATCAAAGAAAACGACTGTGGGAGTGCATGGGCGTCATGAATCTCGTCGTATAATAGTATTTCGTCTAAATCTTTTTGTTTTGTTTTGTTTTGTTTTGTTTTGTTTTTTTTTTCAATTATAATATATTAGCTAGGGCATTATATAAATATACGTTTTGATCATTTTAGTAAAGCTCCCGTTGTCATTTTTTTCGCGTATATCATTTTCCCCTGTCAAATGTCATTTACAAATCATTCACTAAATAATGACATATGCCTAGTATTTCTTTTCTTAAATTAATATGGAAGAATGAATTGCTATGCACACCTGACAGTTCTTGATGGTGTGAAGCGATGCCTTATTCCTGATCTATAGCATGATTGAATCACCGTGTTCAACATAAATTATGCAATCATTCTGATTGGCCTACATATGTTTTGTTGCTATGGTTACAAGAATTTCCGAACGATTCTACTGTATTGCTGTTACGATGTTGTTATGCTTATTTACGTGATGTAATATAAAATAATATATATTAATAATGCGTGGAATAATCTTATAGAGATGACTAATCATGAAAGTGAAAAAAAAAAAAGTATTGTATTATAATATGAAAGTGTAAATAAAAAGCTTTGTATATTGACAAAACCTAAGCTGGCGTCCTTCAATCTCAACGTATGATTGAAATCGATTAAGTTTGTGATGACGAGGATAGGGGTGATGATGATGATTATAGAGATAATTGTGGTTGTGATAATAAAACTAATGGACGTGATGTGGTTATGAAATAGTAGGCCTATTGATAATGGTGATGACAAGGGTGCTACTGATAGTGGTCAGAGACAATTTCAATCGGCGCCCGAATTCGGAAATGGGTTCAATCTGTGCCCCCAACATAAAAGAGATACAATCAATATACGATCCATTGTAACTCTTAGAACTGCATGATTTACCATAGACTTACGATTTATATCAATCGTAAGATTATATTTTATGTTACCGTGTATCAAATCTATTATACGAGTATTCGGGTATAATGGTGGTGACGATGATGATGTTGATGATGATGTTGATGATGATGATGATGATGATGATGATGCAGTATAGATGGTGTGAGGATGATGGTAGTCATGATTATAAAAATTATGATAATATTGGTGATGATGATGATGTTTGCGAGGGATATTATGGTGATGATCAGATGAGGATAATGGTGACAGTAGTGATGAAGATGACGGGAGACACAATAACCCGTAATCATGAAGGTGTGTTCTGATAGATCCGCGGTTTTTAGAAACCGTGGAATTTTTAGACCACGGATTTGAGTGAAACCATGGATTCTGTCAAGACCATCTTTGTAAATCGCAATTTGAAAACAGTGGTTTCAAATCACGGATTTTTCAGAATCCCCCGTTTGTAGATTCGGGCGAATAAGCCGGTGTGTTGACCCGGTGTGTTGACGATGGTAATGATTACGGTGGAGACATGCGTAGAATTTGTTTTTAATTTTTATTTTAAATAATTTTAATCGACGTTTCGTAGATGTGTGACTTACGAATTATTTACCTCAATAAGTAAAACATTTCCAAGGAAACCTGAGAAACACAAGGCACAACCATGGACCACAGAAATATCTATTGTTTCGAAATTATGTAAAAACCGATTTCACTTATGCGGGTTAATGATTCATCATTACGAGGGGTGTAGGTCAGTGACAAATCTATTTCTGTGCCATGGACCTGTATATAAAATAGGTTAATAGGCACAACTATTATAACAAGTCTTAGAATGACAGAGTAATAAATTCATCACCACGTCTAAATCGGAATAGTGCCCTCTATTGGTTGTCTTCCAAAGAACTCGGGATTCTCCCAATACCATTCGACGGTCTGGTAGGGCCACCAATCGTCAGAATATGGGCTTCGTTTGCAAGTCATGTTAATGTTTGGCAACATATATAAATATATACTTGATCGCACGAATCAAAACATGTATGTCGCCAATTTTTTAATTGACCTTTTGTGACCCGAAATGGAGGTCAAAGGTCAGGCTACATTAACATAAACATAATTTTTCTTCAAATTGTGTCAAATTTGGTGTTAAATTGTAGGTAATTTTATAACTAGCAATTAAGTCTATTAACATTTTTCACCCGACCAGCCAGTTTTGAGCAATATGCAAATTAGTCTATTTATGCATAATTCAATGCATAATTGAGTCAAGCCTCCCGACAATCAGACATAACATATCCATAGACAATATCAATAGCAACTAATCAAAAATACAACATAGGTCATACTAGCCTGATATTGCTGCCACATTCAGGTGACCCTTATGACCTTAAAATTAGGGCAAAGGTCAATATATATGATGATTAACAACCTGGAAATGGCATGATCATTTTAGCCAAAACCTCATTTTCTGTGAACTTTGACCTTATTTCTAGGTTGATTGTGTCAACTAAAAATATGACGACATATATTTTTTGGTTGATGGCATCAAGTTGAACATATTCATGTTAGTTACCAACATAGTTAAAGAAAGAGGTTTTAGCCAAAGAGTTTGGTTTTGACCTTAGTCTTATTGGGTTGCGTTGCTTGGAATAATTCATTTAACACTGTTAATGTGTTCTACTTCATCACAGAAATGATCGTTTTCATTGATCTATGACCTTTAATTATGGTGAAAAGTAATAAAAAAATACGTAGTTTCTGGTATTTCCAGGTTTTTCAGCGTCATGTTATTTGAACTTTGACCTTATCTTGAGGACATACGTGTCAATGAAAAAGAGGCAAGGTTGATTTTCTGATTCATGGGGTCAAGCAGAACAAAAACAATTACAGTTATCAAAATCAATAAGCTATATTGCCCAATGGGGCAAAGGTCAGGACACAGATAGAAAGTTCAAAGAATACGTGAGGGCCACAGTTTTCTGTTTTGACCATAGTAATGATAGTCCTGTTGGCCTTATAGCTTAATTATTTTGATAGCCACAGTTCCTTTTGTTCTACTTGACCCCATGAATCAGAAAATCAAACTTGCTACTTTTTCATTGACACGCATGACCTCAAGATAAGGTCAAAGTTCAAATAACATGACGCTAAAAACCTGGAAATACCAAGAACTATGTATATTATGGACTTTTCACCATTATTAAAGGTCATAAGTCAATGAAAACGAACATTTCCTGGTTCATAGGATCAAGTAGAACACGTTAACAGTGTTAAATGTAATATTCCAAGTAATGCGGCCCAATAAGACTAAGGTCAAAACCAAACACTTTGGCTGAAACCTCTTTCTCTAACTTTGACCTTTGACCTATTCGCTGTATAAGCTTAACTATGTTGGTCACTAACATGAATATGTTCAACTTGATGCCATCAACCAAAAAATATATGTCGTCATATTTTTAGTTGAGACAATCGACCTAGAAATAAGGTCAAAGTTCACAGAAAATGAGGTTTTGGCTAAAATGATGCCATTTCCAGGATGTTAATCATTGTATAATTATTGACCTTTGCCTTAATTTTAAGGTCATAAGGGTCACCAGAATGTGGCAGCAATATCAGGCTAGTATGACCTATGTTGTATTCTTGATATTAGTTGCTATGATATTGTGTTATGGATATGTTTGTCCATATCAATTCTACTCTATGTAAAATGTAAAGTTAACGTATACCAATGTGCGGCATTAAATCGTAATTAAACAAGGCGCGTCCATTATCTAAGAGGCCAGACGCAACGAAGTGACGTTGGAAATACGGCTGAGAAGCGCAGAAATCTATACAGCTGGCTGCAATAATAAATTAGCTCACAAAACTCACTTAAGAAGACTTCCTGCAGCTGGAATGGTATTGTCCGTTCGGTTCAGCAATCTACTCGTACGTGAGATGAAAGAATTGATGAACTTTTATCATGTTGTTAGTTATAGATTCTCCAGACCAGATGGAGGAAATACACATTTGGGCAAGCTTATACATTATTGTGATGAAGTTGTAATCAGAATCTTTATTTCACATAGATTGATGTTCCAAACGATTATTGATATAAGTAGTGATTTTGGCACCTCTTGCGAAACGCCGTCCACATGCGATATGCATGTGATATGCGGAAATATCGACCCATCGAGTAAAGATTCTATTGTGATAATGTTCAAAGTGACAGGACTTTTTCTTAACCAATCGAAATGAATGTACCATCTTTGGAAAGCTGAGAATTTCAAGCTTTTGAAAACTGCTTGATCATTAAGCTGTAATATAATTATGCATTATCCAGGAAGATGATTATGTGGCGTATGAGCTATTTTGAGAGCAAAATTGGCCATATTGTACAGGAATTTGATCTGACTAGGATTTCGAATTGACACAAGTGACAGGACTTTTTTTCCCTTTGCAATAAGTTATCCTATTTTTGAAAAAATCAGATCTCTTAGCGTATTTATTCAAGTTGATCATTTCTTTGAAAAGGTAGTTGCTCGCCATAATCAAGAAAACAAAGTGAAAAAACTGTGCAAAATACAAAATGTCTATGGCAGCGTTCGCTTTTCGTAGAGTGATAGCGCCCTCTTCCTCTTAAGTTTACAACTAGAATAGATATGGATTGCCGTGAAGCTTGACTCAATTATACATTGAATTATGCATAAATAAACTAATTTGCGTATTGCTCAAAACTGGCTGGTCGGGTGAAAAAAATGTTAATAGACTTAATTGCTAGTTATAACATTACCTACAATTTGATACCAAATTTGACACAATTTGAAGAAAATTATGTTTATGTTAATGTAGCCTGACCTTTGACCTCTATTTCGGGTCACAAAAGGTCAATTAAAAATTGGCGACATATAATTTCTGATTCGTGTGATCAAGTAGAAAATATTTTTAGATGTTGCCAAACATTAACATGACTTGCAAACGAAACTACATACGTGGTCCCACTAGTCAGGTGACGGGTTTTACAAAGTAACTTAAAGTGCCGTGAAAGCTAAGTCATAGAACACAAACAACAAAAACAACATCAACGAACGAACAAAACAACAATCACGACAACATATTGTATTCCAAGCAATTGGGGACTGATCTTCTTTTTTTTGGGGGGGGGGGCGGAAGCCACACGGAGGTACGGTGTCAGCATGCTCAGGTTATCTATAGGTTACATGCAGGTAATATGGGCCCCTAAGCTCATTTGCCTAATTTGCATAAAATTAGAAAATGACAAACAGTCTAATCTTTGTTTATATGAATCAATAACTACTGCTCTAACTTTTATTGTGAAGAAAAACAATTATCACCAACCCCCCTGTCTGCAATATTCAAATGTTGACGTCATTACCACAGTGCCCATATTACCTGCATGTGCAGGTAATATGGGCACAATAATGTATGATTTAGAAACTAAAATGACTCTACTATGTCTGGAATTTGCTTAAAATGTTGAGAAACATTAACTTTAAGATATCATTTGAAAATATAAGACCCTTCAGTAAAGACTTTGACTATATATTTCATTGTTTTGTATTTTGTATACTATTTCCTTTTTTGAATATTATTCAAATATTATTTTCATTATACAAGTCAATACAGACCTACAATAAGTTATTTGTATTAATTATATACTGTGAATATACCAAAAAAATCGTAGCAAAGAGATTGATGCCTCATCCCAATACTAAAACCTGTACACGCTATAGTATGATCAAAATGAAACTATAAGCTTACTAAAATATACAAAACAATTGAGGTTCCCCCCTCAAACACTCTTTCACCATCACATTCTGTGAAATATCAAATTTTACATCAGGGTAAAAGATGCCGTAAGCTTTACCTTCCTTGTTGGTTTTCAGCAATTTTCTCAGAGAAATTTCGGCATTAGATGCTCTCACGCAATATATTTTGTATACAGTTCATATAAACAACATTATGGTGCTCACACCGGTCACCGGTCACCGGTCGACGGTCACGACATGATTTGCTTCAGGTGGCCCATATTACCTGCTGGCCCATATTACCTGCATGTACCCTATGTGCTTTATGTACCCATTCTGCATTCTTAACAGGAACTCATGTGGTACAGATTTGACATAATTTAGCTATTACCACTCTTGATTTATATAGAATCATAAAGGAAAAAAAAACTGTTAATTTGTTTCCGGCATAATTAGCATCACGCTATAGACTTGCCTCCAATCTCGGTTTCAGTCGCCTGTGCTTGTTTTTTTTTTACGACTGACATTTACCTATTATTTACGTTCCTTTATCTTATCTAAATAAGAAAACCAACTCATTAATCATTAACTAATTTGGCAAAATATTGGGTCGAATGATTATAATCAGGCCTAGGCTTATTTCGCGCTTCTTGAATTGTTGTTCGACTGGGTTGGTGAGAACTGAGCTAGATTGGCCTTCAATAAATACTGAATTGAATTGAATTGAGTGTTAAATATGCAACACCAATGTGCAGGTAATATATTTCGGTGTTATAGATTAGTATCAATCTGTGAATAAAAAATCTGGAACATAACTTTGTTAAACTTTTTGCTGATCAAAGTGAGTTTTTATAATATAAAATATATAACATATATATTATACTTCAATTCTACAAATACAAGAAACAGCATAATCAGTGTGTTTTAGTTCACTATCTATATTATAAATATTTTATGAACACCAAAACCGCTGATAAATTTTCACCGGCCCAGCCTCTATACTAATAGGCCTACTTGTATTAAATTAACACCAATAACTCAAATCAACACACATGTCGGATAAAAGCACTAATTTTGACACCATGCAAAGTGACACACCAGCACGTGATGTTCAAAATAATAATACCCAGCAATTTAAACGATGTAGCCTATATTAACATAAAAACTTTAGCGTTAATTAAAACCATATTATATTAGGATTAACACCGCTGTTTTGAAAAAACAGCGGTATCCTAATATAATATGGTTTTCTGAATTGAAGTAGTTCGGATGACAGGTAAAGATACAGTCGGCGTTATAATTTTATCTATTTATTTATTCATTCATACATGATTACCCCAACCAAGGCAAGGGTAGGCGCCCAAGGGGCGCCGAAAAGAGAATAAAAAAGGGAGAAAGGGCGTCAAATTTACCTTAAACTTAAGGGCGCCATATCGACCTACAACTTATGGGCGCCAAATTGACCTAAAACATATGGATGCCAAGTCAATTAAGAGGCGCCAAATTGACCTTAAATTAGGGGAGGCATATTAATCCTAATTGAACAAAAAGAAGACTGAACCCTATCCCTATGGCTGATAAACACTTTATGCTGCACTGATACCCCCATGCATGTACCACCAAAACATAGCACCAATCCACACTGTACCAAAGCCAGCTGAAGACCGGGATTTCTACAGGACCTCTACGATCCTCTCCATCCCATACATCGATGATGATGATGATGATGATAATCTTGAATCTTGACAAGCTTAAGCCGAAGGCCCCGAAAAATTTAAAATAAAATAATAATGGTGAAAATGTCCTATTCGGCGTTCCATAAAACAAATTTGCAAGCGTCGATTATTTTTTGCGTGTCTGCGAAAGTCGAGAAGAATCTCCCTGAGAAAGCAGGAAAATCGCCTCTCTGTGTGACTTAAGTGAACATCGGTACTACATATTTCCATTTATAAGCTCGTGATTCGGCTTACAGATATTACTGGGTCAATAATTCTGCTGGTAAGTTTCTTAAAATGTCTAAATCATAGACACTAGAAATCCTTGTTGACCTTTTTTTTTTGCCAGATTGTCTCGCCATGTGCTGTGCGATGCGCGATAGCTTGTTGCAGCTAGCTACATGTAGCACTCGAACCCGGTCGAATCCCAAACGGTTAGGCCTGGGCTGCCGCTGTAAATGGTATTTTTGTTATGATTTATATGATTGCTTTCATGCTAACTTTAGAGGTTTATAATAAAAAAAGATTATTCCTAAAGTTTAAATACAAAGTGGCTAAAATGAACAAATAATTAGAGGATGAGGTCAAGTAGGGTCTACAAAACAAAAAAATGTTCAATTTTAAATACAAAAATCCTAATAATTTTTTTTATCTTTTGAAGTTGTGACAAATTTGTTTTTATTTTACCTTTAAATTTTGGGGTTTTTTAATGAGAGTGTGGAAATTGGAATAGGTGGTAAAAAATTTGTTGTCTGTTCTTGTTGTGTTTGAGGCATTTTGTTGACTGTTGTGAGTGAGAGTGATCATGTTATTGTTAGAAATCTGGAATTCTACTTGTAAAAAAATTATTACGATTTTACTAAAGTAAAGACTTTGTCTTTGAAGTTGTCCCTATGGTAGTTTCATAACATCAGTGATAGGGGCCTAGGCCTATAGGTCTATTTAAATTAAAAATCAATTCCAGTAAAATAATTCAGTACATGTAGGCCTAACGTTAAACTGTAGGTGACCGTACAAATCTTCTTTTAAAACAAAATAATAATTTCTGGTGACAGATATCATGGAGGTGCTGTGCTTACAAAACATCAACTTAAAAAAAAAAAAGAAGAAGATATATCATTTCTGGTGACATGTCACGGAGATGCATATCTAATGAATTTTAGTGAGTAATTAATTTTGTGTGATATCCTCTTCACTTTGTGAATTCAAATGCATATCCACCACCAAAATGATTGCTTCCTTTAGTTTGTAAGCTTTCTCTCAAGTTGTGATACATGTACTGGTGGCATGTCAGTGATGAAATATTGAACATTATTCTCTTTCTATATTTTCTATTGAAGGAAGTTATGTGTTTGATGTGGATTTACTTTAACATAGGCCTACATTTACCATGTGCTGGAGAAAAGAATGGGAGTAAATTTACATGTTTGCAATAGACTCTACAGGAATAGATCTACAATTCTTGGAAATAATATGGTATGTAAATGAAAAAAGTTTTAAGAAGTTTAAGGGGGAAAAAATATTTAAAAAAATGAGAGTACATGTATGTAAGCTATAGTTTCTTGAAAAAAACAGGTTAACTGGAAATTAAAGTTGAACTAATTCATAGGAAAGAAAGTTTGTTAGAGAAAAGATATTTCAGTAGTGGAACAAGGATTCATTACATCTGCAATCTTACTGGTAATTAAGTTTTATATTTAGAAAATTATTTTCTTATTAAATTTTAGTTTTTATGTTTTTGTGCATAGGGGCCTACATGTAGGCCTAATTGTAAACAACCCAAATTGAAACATATTGAAACAATACAACGTGCATCTATAGGCTGCCATGAAGGCTTTATATTTTCCTGAAAAAAAAAAGAAATAAAGGATATAGGCTACCGCACATTTTGAAAGCCTTGCAAATCAAATTGTTACCACAACACTGGTTCCTGTTTTGCTGGTAGTAATAGTACCACTTGTTCATTCATTCATTCACTCATCCCCTAATACCATCACTGTCATCACAATACAAGCACACACACCCCCTTATTCCATACACTCTCTATGCATGTGTATCTGACAGTGTATACATGTGATTGTGAACGAGCTGGAGATAAAAGATTAGGAGGTCACACAGTGTGGGCAGTGGCTGAATGCTGGTCTCTGATTGGTCCAGCCAATATGGGCCCACTCTAATCTCATGACACGCCTTCATAACAAATACATTGAAGGGATGAGGTATCTATTATGTCTGATGTGTGTGTTTTGTGCTGTCATTCTATTCACTATGAGTATGAATCAAATTAACCAAGCTAAACATTCTACTACACTGTAGTATGTACACGCAATGTATATTTACAGGTTGGTAGAAAAATTCTGACGTACATGTATAAAATGGAGAAATTGGAAGGTGCTTCATTCTTTAGCAATTGATTGATAATTGAAAATTTTGATACGTTTCAGGGAAATTTTAAATAAGAGCATTCATGTCATATCATACATGTACATCTCAACTTGATCAAGATAGCACAATGTTTCAAAATAAATGCTAATGAAAAGGGCTTTGCAGTTGCATTTTAAATTTTCATGAAAGCCAGTAAAAAACTTGGATCAGGGAGATGGGAGGAGTTTTACTTTGTTTTCTTCACATTTACAAAAGACGTACAATACCTTTGAATGAGGTTTGTTCAGTGATTGTAGGGCCAACAGTTGGACATTTGACCAAGTTAAGTGCCTGGAAAAAAAAAATAGTTTGAGAAACAGTTTTTGTTTTTTTTTATCAACAAAAAATACACAATTATGCTATTTGTTTTGCTTTTCATCTCAAAGAGAGCTAAATTTAGATTTAATCCTTGGTAGAAAAAGATACTAAAATGATAATATTGACCTCGTCACATGCAGGTCCATGAACACTCCTGTCAGGGTTACATAACTTTCAGGGTCTATTGTTACATAACATTTGAAGATACTGAAGATAGAGACCTGTAAACATGTAAAGAGTCTTGAGCTGTCAGACCCTAGTTGGTATTGAATCGGGGTGGGGATGTAATTTTCTCTTGGTCATGCTTGAGTCAGTGAAGCAATACATTTAGGCCTCTGGTTGAGGAACTAAGTCAGATTCTTCGATCTGGTGGAGTATTTTTTTTATCAGAAGAATTTCTATCCTTTGATATTGTACCGGTAGGCCCAGTCCAAAAAATGTATTGATCTGTGGATGTTGTGTTTGATAGATCTATCCGGCTAGTTGAGACTAGGTCCTAGCTTTAGGGGTCCATAGATCTTTTGTTTGAATTATTGATCGGATCTTTCTCCATTGTCTATGGGTTATGGACCATCACCCATAAGGGTCTGCAATGACGTCTGAGGAACCCTGGGATGTAATACCATTTCCCGCGTTTCGATGTCCGGCTTTTATGAATTGATTATTGTGTGTTTGTCAATCGGCATCTGAGCAGAATTTTCATCAGTTTTGAGCTTTGAGATTAATGCAAATTCTGATACTTCAATATTCCGAGATGAATTTAGGAAATCTTGAGTTATTTAGCTGTGGTAAACTTCCCATTTTGTCATCGAAGGTAACAATTTTAATAATATTTTCATTTTAACTGTAAATTACATTAAAAAGAATATATCAGAAAGTATTTTAGCATTGATTTATGTTGTTTATTTGAATGACCCATATATCTATGCCATATCATGAAGATAAGCCTCAACAGTGCTCAAGTTCATCATGTGAGAAGTTGTTTTCTAGCTTAGAGAAGTGACAGACTTGAACAAGTTGAAAATGTGAAAAGAGAGAGAAAAAAAAAAAAAAAGATGATGCCAAAGTTCACAAATGTTTTTTCAGTATTTATCAGCAAATGTGTCAATCAATCATGTATCAAGCATAGGTATTTGCTTATTCGAAATGACACAGCAATAATGATTGGCACAAAGCCCAAAAGTTAATAAGTAGACAATGTTTGTACATGTAGCCTACATACCCATCACAAAAGTTTGACATGATGATGACTGATCATGAATTAATTTGTTATTGACATTTTAATTCCCTGTTTGTATTGTACAATTTCTAAGCATGCTTTAAAATGGAAGCAGAATTCCAACATAGATTTTCTAGACACACATCTGCCTGCTGAATAATCTAGGTATTTTCCCTTATTTTTTTTTTTTTGTTTTTTTTTTTGACCAATTGCTAATATTTCTCGAATTAAAATGAGGAACTACATGTAAGAGTTCTTACAAAAAAATCCTATGGTTCAGAAAATGTTCACATTGTAAATAATGGAATTTATATGAAAATTAAAAATTTTCTTAAAATGTAGCACAACTTTCCCTTTTCATGTATTAAAAAGATAATATTATCTTGAAGAATTCTGTTCTTAAAGACACTAATTATTCTTTGAATATTATTATTTGGCATTTCAGGCATTTGCTTTAGTCCGGATTCTTATAGACCTATTGCTTTTGAGGAAGCTAAGAAATTAATAATTTTAAACTTTGTTTAAAAATTCCCTCCGGTCTTTATTTTGCTTATTTTGCGTATAGAGTATAAACAACAAAGATGTATGTGCGTGCGTCCAGCTGGAAATCCTTTATGCGAACCCCTGTATGTCAAATGAATTAGCCCAACTCATCACATGATATTGGCATGGTGAGTTGGTGATGAAGGATTTGTCTTACACTCAGACCCTAGATATCAAATTTTGTCTTATGTTGTCAGGTTTACCAGTATTCTTTATACGAGTTAGGAAATAGCTGTGAAAAGAGTAATATATCTTAGATTCAGTGTTTATTCTGTGTAGATTGTTTTTCCATTGTGTTCTAAATAATGATAATTTAGAGGAACAGAGGTCCGACACTGCTCTTGTTGGTGAAGAAAGAACTGCAAACAAGACTAGCAAGTGTGTAAGATCAGCTGATGGCAATGGTGCCATATTTACAATGCACACTGGAATTTGCTCTGGTTTTATGGTGATTGTAATTGCGCACTCAATGAACTTGTACTTCTCACTACAACTTGTTCAGGTTGAAAGACTTCATATTACTGTAGTTTGGTAGTCTGAGCTGACTGTTCCTTTCATACGGCAATCCTGCAAGGACTCATTTGAAACTTGGCAGTAAATTGCAACCATTTTTCTGTCATGTCTGTTCACTAAATATGAGCAGTGCTGAGTTGTACTTCGGCTTGAACCTGCTGCAGCGCTGCACTGCTGCACTGTTTGTGCTGAAAATTGAATCAAAGTCAACAAAGTGGAATGATTAACCGGACATCAGCTGACTGACAGTGTAACCTCATATTGGCTTAGATATTTCAAACGTCTTGTGGTACTACTACTGGTAGGTTTTGCATGATATTGTAGTCTGGATTCTAGAAGAGAAGCAATTTAATAGATTTGTTAGAAATGTGTGTCATTGGTATTTTTACATGTACACTGTATGCAGGGACGTCCCTGCTGTATGTAAATGATGATAATAATAATACTAATCATTTATATGATGCATGTTGCTTGTTAGGTCTAATCTGCATCTTTTTCTTCATATTACACAAAACAAAATCTCTGAGTCTAACATTGGTACTTTCACTTTTCAGTCCTGCTGGACAAATATCCATGTTGGACGTGATGGTTATTCTTGTTACTTGTTACTTGTTACTTGTTGTTGTAATCCCAAAAGGCAGCTCCTTTGAAGCTGTACTGGAATGTCCGTCATGTGCCAGTGGAGGTGACAAGGTGCAGGGTTTGGGTAGACTCAAATACTAATAGATACAATAAAAAAAATGAGCATCCAAGGGTGCGAGTAAAAACATTGATTTATTTACAGCATATGGGACCCAACAGGAGGCTGCATCATGCTGATGAAAGGTAGCGCAGCCTCTTTGAAAGCAGTTGGATTTCCATGAAGAATGATATGTCCTGGTAATTTATTCCATATTCCTACAGTCCTTGGGAACATTGCATATTTGTACATGTGTCTATTGTAGCTTTGGGTATGACATTTAGCTACATGGTCATGCCTGCCAAAGTAGGTAGCTGGTGATATGACCTGTGGCAAAGGCACAAAAGTGAAACAAAAGTTTTTAAAATCTTTAATATATTATTGACATACATCAAGCTGATCTTGCTTTTCATTAATTGGATAGACATGTACATGAATAAATTAATTGGATGTCATTCTTCTATTTTAATAATGATATGAAAACACAGCTGGGATGCATATATGGCAATGCACATCAAGATCATCTAGACTTTTCCTCAGTTTTTGTCCAAAGAAGTTTGTCATGCAGTCAATAATTGTAAATTTCTTGTGAGCTGTTTTGCATGCGTAATTTAATGTCTTTGACGTCACACAGAAAACTTATTTTATGTGGATTAAAACAAAAATTGGGATTTATCTAATATATCTGACTAGTGGGGTGTAACACAAAGACTTACGATTGATTAAAAGTTACGATTGATTTTTTCTCGGTAGCCTCATCATGGACAGGATGCTCTAAAGTTGATGATCTTAATCCTAACACTAGCCCTAACCCTACTCTTAATCATATCCAAATCCTGATCCTTGACTGTCCCTGGTTTTCAAATGAGGTTACCGAGAAAAAATCAATCGTAACTTTTAATCAATCGTAAGTCTTTGTGTTACACCCCACTGATCTATGTACTTTTGGCACATTTCAATGTTATTTTGGTGGTTAGCTGATATCTTTTTAGGCAAAGAATACTGTATCTTATAGACATATTTTTACAATTAAATTCACACTGCATGTATTAAAGCACACAATTGAACCCCTTCAAAACAATACATGTTCATCCACAGGTTTTTGACCTCAAACTTTCCTATGGGGAAATTCGCGCCTGCAAATCATTGAGAGAAATCCGCTAATGTTTCTGTGAGTACAATAAAGGCCCATACATGTACATGTACATGTAGGCCTACACATTTAATTATTAAAAGGGGGCTGAATGTACCAAAACAGCATTTAATTTTTTTTTTTAGTCTAGAACAGGTGGCATTCCATAGTAGCGATCACCTTTGGAAGGTTGACCTACATGTACATGTATACTGGATGAAGTTGGAACATCTCCAATCGAAAATGTCAAGCTCGTATGGGCACTGGCATGCAATGTATACATTAGATGGAGAATTCAAATGCGTGGGTGGGATTGTATTATGAGGAGGATGTTGGATCTGTGCCAAGAAAGAACGCTAGAGGGAGAGAAAGAGAGAATGAGAGAGAGAGGGAGAGATGAATGCTTTCACAAATTGCAGAGTAACGTTGTCTATCGAGTGAGAGATCCATAAGAGGTATCGGTTTGTTTTCATATTGCGTAGTATGGTGTGTATTGGTGCATGAATCAATTCATTCTCTGTAGCCGAGTCTAATGAAGCTTACAAAATACAGTTGGTAAGAATATTTTATTGAATACTATTAAGAAATAAACGCAATTTTGCCATGTCTTTGAACGAGAGAACATCAATTCATGGCCGTTTGAAGTTAGCATTTCATGTTTGACTGTACATCATGGTCATGTACAAATACTCAGGTCTCAAATTTAGCATTGACCAGGGGCCAATGGCCACCTGAAACTTCTTCAGGCCAACTGAAATAAACCAAAAAAACTCCATTTACCCATGTATGGATTGCATGGGGCCGAAATGTTAAGCATGGGCCCTGTGTACTCCAGAATTCAGTCTTGACATCATCCTGTAATAAAACTGAACCATTTAAAACCTTGACAAATACATGCATGTGCTATCGGTTGTGTGCCTTTCTGCTAGGTCGACAAGTTGATAAAACTGCGTACTTCGCACGTGTCTATAAAAGCATGTGCATGTATACAACAAGGCTGAATTGTGCTTATCAATAGAAGGTTAATGTGTGCTGGCAAATAATTGATGTGTGATTCAGAGTCTTGTGATCAATAATCAATGTATTGCCACACACAGGATGTGACACCACTACCACGTAACACCAACATGTTATTACTTCCTAAATGTATGTACATACAAGTATTATAGAGATCACTTGGCAACACTGATCCGGCATTCTAAAAACATGCATACAAAGCTCTATGTTATAGAAAGAAGATTGCATTTTAAAAGTAAGTGTTGATGAAAATTGCCAATTATGATTTCTTTATTAAAGTGTGACTAATCTAAAATGGTGGCTACACGGCAGGGTTCATGTTATAAATGTACAATTAATGTTGGTGTATGCGTTCTTTTGTTTCTATAGGTGGGTACTATAAAAGCCACTTGTTAAAAAAATGCAATAGGTACATGCAAGTATGCAAAACAGTGTTGTGCATGCCAATTGCTGTGTTATTGTATTGTGCTAATGAGTACAAACATAGTATTGTGTGGGGGAATTCTTAAATCTTTTGTAAAATTGCAATTAACACATTAATTGCTATTATTTTCTATTTTTTTAATTTTCCTTTTGCTCCAGCTCATTCAATACAACTCCATCTCCAGTATTAAGTGGAATGAAGGGACTGTAGCCTAGCTGCAAATTGGCCACTATGGAATACGTGGGTCGTTTTATATCGGGGGTGAAGACCTTCTACAGCGAGATAAATCCAGCCACTCTGACCGGCTCCATCGATGTCATCGTGGTGCAGCAGCCGGATGGCTCCCTCGTGTGTTCACCGTTCCATGTCCGCTTCGGCAAGATGGGCGTTCTTAGGAGCAGGGAGAAGATTGTAAGTTCATGATAAATTCAATACAGAAATTTATCACCAGACTTTGTTGTCTTTTATCAAATATTCTTAATTCTAACCCTTCCACGCTCCCACTTCAATTCAAGCACCCCAACCCTCTTGCATATTCTGTTTGGGGATGTCTGTGTTCTTTAATTGTAATTCTTTTATTTTGAGACCATGTTTTGTATTGGAAACTCATACATGTAAACATCTTAACCTGTTGGAGACGAGCTGATTTGGCTATAACACACATTTCCCATAGACCTTAGCACAAATACATTCAGGCTCAGTCCTCAATGGTTAATACCCCAGTCACACTCCCTATGAAAGCCCAACCCAAACCAACCTTTCCAAAATTCTTGTCCATTGAAGATACATGTAATGTGATTCTGCATTCAGTGTATTGCTGCCATGGTTTTACCTCTCCAATGTGACTTGGGTTATAAAAAGTCATATGTGTTGCAATGACATTGACAGGAAACCAAAAGGAACATTGTGCCAAAAATAGTTGGAAAGTCCATCCTAAGATTTATATCATTCTTGTCATGTGATGATAACTTGATTAAATCTCTTGCACAAGCCATTATATACTGTACATTGTACAATGTAAGAACCCAATCATAAAGTTTTTGAGCACTGTCTGCGCTGCATGACCAGAACATTTTAGAGATGTGATCAAGTCATGTAGCTAATTCTGGAAAATGAAAACCCTTTTATGTTTAATAAAAAAACAACTTATGTTTATAAAATAGACAAACACATTCTTATTTGATAACTGACAAGTAATTCTACATTTAGATAGATCGAGGAAAACTTCTTTAGTTGCTACATGTAAAAAAGAAAAGGAATTGGAAGAGGAAATTGAGTTTCCATATAATGCGGACTACATGTAGAGCAGGAAGTTAATAACCTAATTAAGGGAATCATTAAAATGAATTATCTGTTCTCAACATCCTTGTACATAAAATCCAGACATTCAGTTATGTATTGGACATAATAAAAATGTTATGTGCATTTGCAGCACACAGTTCACAAGTGATACATGAAACTGATATTAAGAATCATTAAAAAAAATATGAGACATGCAAATTGAGATATTCCCTTTAATTGCTTTTTTTTAATCAATTAACTTTCACATTCATGTTTCATCATATTATGGCATCCTGAACATTTCTTGTATACATGTTCTTTTTATGAATTCATTTGAATTTATCTTACAGGTTGATATACAGATCAATGGAGAACCAGTCGATCTTTACATGAAGCTCGGGGAGAGCGGTGAAGCATTCTTTGTAGAAGAAATGGAGGATGAGGTATTTTATTTCATTGTCATTACAAATAAAAACAAAATAAATCCATACCCTTTGTAATGAGGAGGGCAGGAATAAGCCAATTGTCCAAGTGTTTGAATAAATTCTCAATCTAGATACATAAAAATGTAGCGTTGCTTATGTTTGAATTGGGACCTGGTGAATTGCATTCTAACAAAATCTTGTTTCTGTGTGTATTATAAAGGAAATGGACTGTAGGTCTTAAATGAATACAGTGCTTGAATGTTTTTAATCCTTAAACAAGATGATTATAATGATTATTTCAAGATATTTTGAAGAAAAAAACAATCCCTTACTGTGACAGCTGCTTGGTAATGAAGATTGTTTGTTGACATCAGGGAGTGTACTTATTGATATCTTTTATCAGACACTGTAGCCTGTCCTTCCTTCATAATTCATGCAGCTAAATGTATGCATCAGCTGGATTTTGATGACATTTACATTATCAAAGGCTTGTCCTTGATGATATGTACTTGTATTGTATTACTGAAATATAATCATGGTCCATCTAGCCTTGTTTCAGCCTTAAAAGTATAATAAAACACAAGGAAATTTCCTGTGTTATGGCCAAATTGCATGACCACAATCGCTCATTTCTAAACTAATTTTATGTTATGTCCACAAAGCTGTTTTGGCCTTAAATTGCTGGTTTACATCTATATTTTTTTCAAGCGTTTTCAATTTAAAGTGCGAGAAAAAGTAAATTTTGTGTGCCATGAGAGCTGAAAAGTAATGTACAGATTCGATATAAGCATATGTTTTTTTTTAAATACTGTACCATTGCACAAGTGTTTAGAAAATGAATTGTTATGTGTAACAATGAATTTGTACAATTGTGCCAAAATGCGATGATGGTAGGCAAAGAGTTAAGACACAAATAGCCTACCTGTAAAACCAACCTAGCATGAATTTGAAGTGCCCCCACCCAACTCACTATTAAATTGGATGCAATCACACAGATCCCCCAGGCACTGGGCATTCTCCTAAATCCATTAAAGACAAACCCGAGGTCTGTTAAAAGTGTTAAAAGCAGCTCCTTGTGTACAGGAGGTGAACTATTTGGAAACTTGGAACCTTTCCATTTTAGATTTAGACATTTGGTTGATTTGAAGACCCAGATACGACCCATGCAAAGGCAAACCTTGATGATAATGTGCCACAGGTTTATACTCATTAGTGTGTTGATTATTAAATCAGCTAGCTAATTAGGGAGAGGATGTGCTAGAAGAAATATCAAGTCTATATTTAAAACATCCAAAGCACTGATCTTAGTACAGTGCCTTGTACAGATCAGACTGCACACTGTACATGAATGTACATTGGACATATTTATCATGAATATGTATAAAATGTAAAGATGTATTACTGTATTATCTAGTTACAAGTGAGTAATTGTATACAAATCTCACTATGTAGGTATACATGTATGTTGGAACAATAGACATTGGACTCATTGTTATTGTTTTTGTCTGTAGTTAAAAACCAATGAGAATGTGTATTAACCTTCATTTCCATTATTGATAAAGAAGTAAATACCTGCACAAAAAAAAGTATTAATAGAAAGAAAAAACACCTTTTTCTTGGGAAAATAAAGTACTTGATTTCTCAGCTACTTCTAGGGCAACCATTGATATTAAAGTATACATTGTAGTGGATTGGACTTTGCCCTATATTTATTCTAGTGATTACCTTTGAATAAAATACAAGGTGTTAATGAAATTTCTGTTTTGTTTTGTTTTTGTTTTGTTTTTCCTGCAGGATCATGTCCCGGAGCATCTCGCCACCTCCCCAATCCCTACCTCAGGTAACCTTTTTGAAGAAGGTATGAAAGAGCTTCATGGTCAAAGGTCACGTCACTCTCGCTCAGAGACAGAGAGCAGTCGGGAATCGGAACCACCTAGCAAGACGATAAGCTCATCTAGTTTGCGTACCGGTAGTAGTAGCTCACAGCTTCTCACCAAAGAAGCAGTGAATATGCACTCGGTAGGAGAAAAACTTGCTGACATCAGCCTGGAATCCTCAGGGGCGACTAAAGCCAAAGAGAAGAAGCTGACAAAGACAAAGAACTCCGTAAAGACCCTTCAGGATGTAGAAGCAGGTTCAAGCCAAGAGGAAGACTCATCCTCCAAGCTTGATCAAAGACTTAGTGCTTCAGGATCCAGCCCTCATGCTACAGATAACATTGCTATTGAAACAGAAACCAAAGGAAACAACGGTAGAAGTAGAATCCGCGCCAAGCGCCGGAGGAGGAAAAGCGGGAAGGGTGGAAAGATGGAGAAGACACCACCCCAGAACAGTAACGTCAGGAGAGTGGCCTCCATGTCGGAATCCAGCACGTCGTCTTCGCAGCATTCCGATGAGGAGTTGGAAGGCATCTTCCCCATCGATGACTTGGAAGGCGATGATGCCATCGAGGATGATGACGGTCAGGTAGATCGTCCAGTCAATCTGGTCTCAGATGAGATAGTGACTCAGGAGGAGTGGAAAAACCTTGCAACACCAACTCAAAGACCTTTTCATGTTTTCTCTGATGGAGACTATACACCACTTGTCAGGTTTGTTTTGTGCAGATAAACCAGCTTGCATACATGTATAGAAAGATGTAAAATCAAATCATATCAATTGTTATTAAGTTACAATGTGTTTGTTAAGAAATTACATCTTTTCTTAAGTGGCTAAGAGTAAGAGTGTAATTCACATACAGTGTACAGCTAAATTCAAACTGATTTACAAATACAGCAACTGTCATTTGGCTCTGAACTGGCAAATATATTATTCTTTTGAAGTAAATAACTTAGTTTGTTAGGTTCTTACAAATTGTGAGTACATTATAATTTGCTTTATTGCCTCAAAAAATAAACATGTTTTTTCTTATTTACTGCAGCCCACAAGCAACACGTCCATCCACACCAAAGAGCGACACTGAAGCTGATCACCTACGTCAGTCAAATCTTAGGCAAGCCCACAAGGCAGCTGGAGTTGACAAGTTTGAGTGGAACTGGGGAGAACTACCAGAGGTGAGTAAATGTCTCTCACTATCTCCTCCTCTCGCACCCACTATCTGTTTCCTCTCTGTCTTTCCATCTCAATGCATTTATCATATTAAGGATATGCACAAATATCTATTGATTCATTTCCAACAAAACTGCATTAATGACATTGGTTTTAAAAAGTGGTGGCCAGAGCCTCAGTAACATGAGTTTAGCCAGTGTAATTCCAGGTTGACACACACATATAGAATGCCACGAGGTGATATTCAATATGTTGCGTTCAATTCAGAATTAGTTGGCCAAACCTTAACTATTTTTCTTGATGATGATGATGAACATGGTGGTCCTATGAGTATGTAAAGGCAATAGCATTGTAGTATGCTGGTATTATGATTGGGGTTTGTTTAGGGGTTAATCGTTATTCTACCACAAAACAAAGAAAAGGAATAGATGTAATAGTTTGTATTTTCTTTGGTTTAAGATGAGAAAATAACATTGATATATTGATGATAAACGAATCTTAAATCAAGTGTATTTTGACATCAATATACATGTAAGTCCTCAGTTAATTTTCCATCACTTTTGCACAATATTCACCAGGCTTGCAGTGTACATGTACATACATGTACTACTCTGTATTTTGACAGAGCTAAATGTCACTGGAATTCAAAATAAATAGTGTTTCGTTTTTTAATGTAATGACAATTTTTTGGAATGAGATGCGTGTGGATGCTTCCGGGTTGAAAAATCAACTTGCTTTAAATCAGTGCATAATAATGATCACCTCCATATATTGTTCGCATGATATATCTTTCACTATCTCTCACTCACCCATACATACGGCATAACCTTTGAATATCCATTTCATTTTCATCATGTGTGTATAACATGTATAGCGAACAGTGTCGCAACCGAGCATTAGTATTCAGATATCTGCTGCCGAATCCATCTCTAAGGTACATTGTATACACTCGGCCTGGATGTTTTTTGCTTGCTACGTTCATGCTTGTTGCATTTTGTCTTTAGATGTGTTTGAGTAGAGGGATATATTCTGGAGTTCTGCAAAAGAAATCTGCTTTTGATAACTGCTTCAAGCTCTCAAACTAAAATTCAGAGATGCCAACTGTTCTTTTTTTTTTTTTTGCAGTATTGTGAACTGTTTTTTTTTGTTGTTTTTTTTGTTAATAAATACTTCTGGTTTCACTGATAATATTGTTTTTCCTCAAATGTACACACCTACATGTATAATATTACAGGATGGTGAAAAAACTGTTATAATTTACCATCTTCTATACCCAGGCAAGTACACATACACGTACATGTACATGTACTTGCCTGAGATCCGATACATTGAGTTACTTTTCAGCAGTTTCAATTTGGGAGGTTCGTAGTACTGCATACAATTTTGGTCAATCGCATGTTGACTGTATATTTTCAGAGCTCCAGAATACATGTCACATGTATCAGTCTGCATTGTTTGTTTTTCCTGAAATTGATGCCTCGTTGAGTTGCATGAATTTCAATTTCATTTTCATTTACAAGCAATTCTTTTTCCTGTTTGTTTCATTTTTTTTTCCGGGTCTTACAAGGCATTGAGTGTTTGTTTTTACTTGTATTGATTATGATTTGATTATCTTCTGTTGCATTTGATAAGATTAGTTTCAAGCCTGTCTGTTTGTGTACTCTTAGTTTTTGATTTGTGTAATGATTATTCAGTTGGCAAGGATAATTCTTTTTGTTTTTGTTGCTGTATTGGTATGCCTGTGTCATTGTTAGAAGATGTTAAATGATAGGATATGGCTGAACATGTAAAAAGAATAAAAAAATTAACAATTGAATCTTTGAGCTACTGATGATTTTTAGAAAATGAATGTTTAGTCAATTTTTTTTTACTGCATGTCTCTTTTATACTAATTATTGTTTACATTTTTGCTTAGTATCTAGAAAAAAAAAGATAAAAGAACATCATTGTTTATTTATTACAATGGATTTTGACATCCATTTATGATTGCTTCTGAACACAATTCTCTAGTCCTGCAAAAGTGCAACTTTAGATTGACAAAAACAAACAAACAAACAAACAAACACAATTTGTCTATTAATTTGTAGATACAAAAAAAAAGAAGAAATAGATTACCAATGGTAAGTGTTTTTACATCAGGTTTTCTTTTCTCTAACATTGTCCTCACATTGTGAGACAAATGTCTTCATAGATATTATCTTTTCTGCCTTCCCATTATAGCAACCATCAGAAACCAAGAGCAGGACTGACCCCCAGCCCTCATCCACCTCTTCCCCCTCCACCTCTCAGGGCAAAGGGGAGGAGAAGAAGTCCTCCATCTGGAGAAAGTTTTTCAGCAGTAAGAATGCCGATCCAACAGAGGGCGGTATGTACCTTCAGGACCTCGCCAAAGAGGAGGTCGACCCGGAGGTGTATGCGCTTTACTTCCCAGAGAGGTACGTGGTTCTTTGGTGAATCTGTTAAAGTGAGAATCTTGATATTTTTTCAAGAATACCCAACCTACAGTCAGGACAGGGGCTTCTTTAAGCTGGGATATACATTGGATTCACCAACAGGCACATGGAGTAAATGGGTCCCGTTATTTTGGCTCTGGACAAAATTCAATTTATTTTGTACAGCTTGATACTGATTGAAAAACAAACGTGCCCTTTTCAAAGTACAGCAAAGGTCTTTCAATTCCTATGAAGTACATGTACATGTAGTTGGGGTTACTGCCGGCCATCTTTTTTTTTTTCTTTTTTTGACTATTCAAGGTCTATAGGTTCAGACACCTTTATTAGAAATTTTAAGTCCATGACCTTAAACTTTGACCTTTTACTTTCTTGCAGCGCCACACAAGTCCCTGGAAATCGGATCCGAGCTATTCAGGAGGTCAAAGATGAGGATAAATCGTCTGATCTCGGCAGCTCGCTACCTCAGTCGCCCAACACCGTGGTGGTAAGCGACTCGGAATCACATCACAGTACGTCTGACTCGCATCATAGCGCATCTGATCTTCAACACAGCATCGACTCCGGGCATGGGTGTGAGGATACAACGTAAGTCCGTGCATCATTTTCTATTCCAGGTTTTGATATACTAGAGTTATTTTAGATCAGTACTTACAGAAATATACCAATTACTCTTTGAAAAGCCCATGTATATGAAAAAACGAACTACATTTCAAAATATTCTGGTGATGTGTTGTTGACGCTCAGTGACGCTGATGGATATAGTTTGACACCCCTTGCATATATCGTTTTCCCCTGCTGAAACCCATTAGTGATTGAAAACAGATGCCTCCTGTATTGAATGAGATAATTCAGTCAAGTTCTACCTGAAAATCAGGGAAAATTTGGAGAATGAGCTTTTCTTTTTTCCATTCAGGATAGAATCATAAAATTTGAGAAAAATCAGGGAAAATTCAGGGAATTTGATGGGAAGTTGTCAGAAGTTCTCATGGTCAACTTATTCATAACCGCATCACATTAAAATAAGTTTTAACAGATGGAAAAATGTCATCCTGGAATATTAAAACTCCATCAGGGTAAAATCCGGGAATTTTCTTCTTCTAATATAGTGGTAACACTGCAGGTATAAAGTGGGTAGAAAAGGAGTAGATATTTATACAGAAAATTGCAGGATTGTCTTGTATCAGGATGAAGACTTACTCATGTTGATTATTTTGAACTGGTTTTGTATCTTCAGTGAGAATCTACGAGGCATGCAGCTGTCATTATGTGGAGGACTCAAAGAAGATGAAGACACAATAGCAATGGGTGAGTGCCTTTTACAAGTAAATGTATGAATATCAGAAAAATCCCAATGTTATGCATGAAGGGTTTTTTACTTTTTTTTGGTTTTTTTTTGTTAAATGCTTTTTTTTATATCAAACCATATATCATACTAGAACTGATTGATATTAATGAATACCCTATTGTTTCAGCTTCCTTCCTACCAAGGATTTAATATTAAGAGCCATCAACATAACTGTTATGGCTAAAAATGTAATTGAAAGTGGATTTTTTTTTCTCATGTGGAATTGCCCTTTAGCAAAACCAATTCCTTTAGAGAAGCTTGACTCTAAATATTTGATTCTCTTCACAGACCATTTCAAGAAGGACTTGATAACCTATGAGGAGTTCATCAAGGATCCTAGCATGTTGACCAATCCCAAGCTTGTAATTAGAATCAATAATAAGTTCTTCAACTGGCAGATGGCTGGACCTATCATCATCTCACAACTTGCCTTCCAGAAACCTCTACCAGTAGTAAGTTTTTCAACCTTCTGGTCTGTACATGTACTACCCAACTTTGACATATTTCAAATGTTTCACATTTTTCTCGTTAGATTACACAGAACATTTTCCAAGCATGGTGCATATTTGGAATTCATAATTTGGAGGAGGTTTTTTATGCCTCCGCGACGAAGTCTCGCCGGAGGCATTATGTTTTCGGTTGTCCGTCCGTCTGTCCCAGTTTCGTTCTCCTGATAACTTAAGAACCGTTTGACGGATCATCTTCATTCTTGGTACATGTATACATACTGAGGTGACAATGATCTGATTAGATTTTGGGGTCACAAGGTCAAAGGTCAAAGGTCACAGAGGTCAATAAATAGGTGAAAATAGCTTGTTCTCACAATAACTCAAGAACCGTTTCACAGATTATCTTCATACTAGGTACATGTGTGCATACTGGGGTGACAGTGATCTGAATAGATTTTGGGGTCATGAGGTCAAAGGTCACAGAGGTCAATAAATAGGTGAAAATAGCTTGATTCTCACCATAACTCAAGAACCGTGTCACTAATCATCTTCATACTTGGTAAATGTATGCATACTGGGGTGACAATGATCTGATAAGATTTTGGGGTCATGAGGTCAAATGTCAAAGGTCACAGAGGTCAATAAATATGTGAAAATAGCTTGTCTCATGATAACTCCAGAACTGTTTCATGGATCATCTTCATACTTAGTACATGTGTGCATACTTGAGTGGCACTGATCTGATTAGATTGAGAATTTTTACAAGGTCAAAGACATATTTGTAAACATGAACATGAAAATAGAACAGATGAATGTTCCATATATTTCTGATCTGGCAATGGCGGAGGCATAAATTTCGACCGTGCGCGGTCGAGGATTCATCTAGTTTTTGAAGTGCTTGATATTCAGAATTTCTTACTTTAGGCTCCTGGTATAAACTGACTATTTTCTCTGTTGATTTGAAGATCCCTAAAACTCTATTTTTTGTTGTGTAAGGTTGGATCATTCAAAATTAAGGGCATATTGACTTTAAAAAACAACAACATAAAAAAACAAAAAAAAACAACAACACAAGGTGCCCAGACAAGCATACAGTGAAGCTCTGATCTTCAACATGTGTATGAAGCTATAGATTCACTGCTCTGCACAGCCTTTCCGAGAACTTCTTAACACAAGATGTCATCAAGGGACAGGACCCACACAGACTGTCATGATTATTCATGTGCTTTACAAGACATTTTAGTGTCATTATTATTCTTCTTCTTCTTAACCCTCAGGATGTTGCCAGCAATATAATGAAGGAGAACCTTCCTAAAGGCAGGAAGAGCTTAACATCATGGTTCTGGGGAAGCACACCCAAGCCCTCAACACCAAAGAAGGTACAATAAACTCTTGAGGCTGAACTTGACCCAAATATTGATATTAAACATACAGTGTGTAATCTTATGCTCTTGTGTAGAGCACAAATGATGCTGACAAAAGACTACTTTTATCCTTGATATGACCTTGCTACATAAACCACCGATAACAAGTTCTTAGAAGCCTTAGAGATAACATTTGTTTTATCCAAACATTCAGTAATTATTATCTATGATAAATCTGACCCTGAACCAAATTTTGAGTGCATACCCAACAAGATAAGATTATTCATTTTGTTTTGAGCTTGTTTGTGATAACCATTCCTATGTAATACATTTCTAAGGTTTTGTGTGTTCGTAGCTTTCAAATTATTTTAATTGTTCATATTTTTCCTCTCCTTATTTCTTTATTGTTTAAAATAATTATTTATTTTTTTTCACATTTGATAGGAGCTTGCAGCTGAATCCTTCCAAGATGATCTCTTAATACAGCAAGATGAGGATGAAAGGTAAGCTTCCATTACCATACTGTATTTTAAGGGAAATCCAATCTTTAACTTTGTAATAAATATGGAAATTGAGGGGAAAATGGCTAGGATTGGTTCTAAACGTATCATGCAGAAGTACCAGCAGAATATTAACAAGTATAAAATTTAACTAAAATTTGTGTTTATTGAAATCCCAAGTCTAGTTTTATTATTTTAACAAGAAATAATGTGGTGAGAGCATGCAACTGTTGTTATACTGTTTTTTGAAAATTATAATCTATTTGCTCCTTGAACAGTCAGTATAAGTTTTGTTTCAATCTGTGATTATTTACTTAACCGTATATTACCATTAAAGAATTGTTTTTTTTTTTAATTACCTGCTATTATGAATATCCAAATTTCTCACTGACCGTTGAATGTTTCAAATCTCTCCTATAGGACGCTGCAGAGGAAGGACTCCATAGAATCAGGGCCGAACTCGGGAGATGAGATGGAGCTGACTGGAGGAGAGAAATCACTCAGGATGAGACGAGGGACAGAGAGATATAAGAAAGCTATCAGACTCTCATCGGAACAACTGGTAAGTGATGATGATAATGATGATTCAGTTTCCTAACCCAGAATGCAACATTCTGATAGTAATCCTCATATTAAATACACACTACATGATTTCAGATTTATCCTCTATTCTGACATCGTACCACAAATACATTACCAAGCACTGTTAATGGGTTAAAGTGCACTTCCATGCATTCATGCATTCAGACACAAATCTAATTTTAGACTATTTCATATGGAAATTAAACTTTATTTTCAATTGTGTCAAAAGGTACATTATTCAAGAGTAAATTTTTAGTACATGCTAAGTGTTGAGAGAACTGGGCACTTGTGTTGAAATAGATTTATCATCAGGTTGGGAATGTGCTGAAACTTCAGAGCTCTTTTGAAGCACATCAATTGTAAAATAAACCACACCAGCACTAAATATTATGATTCTTACTCTTTGTGTCCCCAGGCTAAATTAAACCTTCAGTTAGGAGCCAATGAGATCCGCTATTCAGTGACAACTCGTTACCAGGGTACATGTGTGTGTGAGTGTACTATCTACTACTGGAAATACAACACAAAGATTATCATCTCAGACATTGACGGTACCATCACAAAGTAAGTTCATTCAAAATCAGGATTAAAAAAAAAAGTCATGTTCTTTTAATTAATTATTGAATTATTGGATTTACTGTATTCAGGATTTCCAAGTATGTTATACTGTTAAGTCCTACAAGTATTATTTAGGTTTTATATTTGATTCTCCTTGATATAGTATTATGACATATTTTTGGCTGGTTCTTGCTCAATTCCAATGTTATGCACTTTGAAAATGTGTGAAAACACATGAAGCTGTGTATTAGATCTGGAGGAGCGTGGAACTGGTAATATTAACTTTCTGGCGATATTTTACCATTTATTTAATTAGTTTACAACAAATGCTTTTGATCTACCAAAGTGGAAATCAGCTTGAATGGTTTGATCATTGTTCATATGTTGATTGTAGTTTCAAGAATAACATTCTTTTGACAAATAGAGATACTTTTGGACAACAACGTCATTCATCTCTGTGACACTTCTTTCTCTTCAGGTCTGACGTCTTCGGTCAAATCTTGCCAGTACTGGGTAAAGACTGGACCCACATCGGCGTGGCCCAGCTCTACTCCAACATCAAACTCAACGGCTACAGCTTCCTCTATCTATCGTCCAGGGCCATCGGTCAAGCCAGACTGACCAAGGGTTATCTTAACAGTATTCAGCAGGACAAGGCTTCCTTACCTGATGGTCCACTACTTCTCAATCCAAGCTCTCTCTTCCAAGCATTCCATAGGTAAGCAATTCTCCTTGATCATCAATCAAAGCTGCCAGGTAGAATTAATTTTTGTACTCCAAATTGAGAAGAAAACTGGCCATTGGTACCAAAATGCTACTTTTAAAAGGTTGAGTTTATGTGTGATTCTATTGTATATATTTAGAATACAGCTTTGTTTTAGTAGGTGTCAAATCCAATTAGAAACTTCTCTTGAACACTGCTTTTCACAAAGATATAGCTATTATTTGGAAAGTGACTGCAATGTTTGAAAATTAAGTTAGCTTTTATTTGCTGCATACAGTAAAGGACTGGTGACACTATAGTATCCGCTTTGATAAATAGAAACCGAGCAAACTAGTTTGATATGAAGGCAGAATATCCCCTTTCCCCCCCCCCCCCTTTTTTCCATTTTTCTGTTTTTCTGTAAGGTGCTTCCCAAAATTTCTTATGATATTCCAACAAGATCTTTGTATAGTGTACTTAGACATGTGCCTATTATTTTAAGTCAAGTTGTGATCAATTGTAAAGACTAATCAGGGCCCAGTTGATGTTCTCATGGAAATATTCATTTTGAAATCTATATAACATTCTCCTTATCTCTCCACAGTGAGGTTATTATCCGCAAACCAGAGGAATTCAAGATCAAATGTTTGAAGGATATTGAATCTCTGTTCCCACCCAACATTAAGCCATTCTATGCAGGCTATGGCAACAGAATCAATGTGAGTAGGATCAGAATTGAACCTTTTATTCTGGAAATATGCTTGAGTTGTAGTAAGGACAAAAATTAATGTCTCCCAGTCTGAAAAGATGTTGAGAACTACAAATAAATGATGACTGACAATTATTGTTATGGGCAGAAAGTGTATAATAGCTGACTAGTGAGCAAATATACTTTGGTCAACATGTGCTTACCTTGCATAGCCATGTAGTGGTCGTATGTTAGATAATACTAGGGGGAACTGAATGCCCACAATTCACAACAAATCTCTATGATTATATCTTTTGGGCAGATATCAGGGTACATGTGTTTGAATGATCTTTCTGATATTTAGACAAAATTATCACTGAAATCATGCATGAAACATAAATATACATCTGTTCCATGTAAAATAGAGAGTTACAAGCAATATGCAAATTTGAAACAACGATTCTGATTTGGTTCACAAAGATACTTTTATGCAAAATGTCTATGCATCAAAGATTTTCATTGGAACCCATTATGTCACACGGCACTGGTATACATGTATGTAAAATATAAGGATTGTATTTTATAGAGGAAGTATACAAATGTAAGTATGCATTAAACGTTACATACATCCAGAATAATATATATTTATTTTTCGTATATTTGTATCTAGGACACCTGGGCGTATCGAGCAGTGGGTATTCCAGTCTCTCGTATCTTCACCATCAACCCTCAGGGCAAGGTCACCCATGAAATGACCAAGACATTCCAATCATCGTAAGTTTTCCTCACAAATTATACCTCTCTCAGTAACAATATGCTTTCTGTAAAAAGAAGACATTCCAATCATTGTAAGACTTCCTCACAAATCATATTATATCTTGGTAATAATAGAAATGATGAAAATGATTTTCTGTAAGAAGATTTTCTAATCATCTAAGTCTTCCTTACAAATCTTGACATGTTTCAGTAATAATAGAAATTGCAGAAACAAGTTTACAATAAAACAGCTACTATTGAATGTATGTAAACAATAAAATCACACAAAAGACTTGAAAAACAGAATTATAAAGGGAGGTATTTACATTTATGTAGACGTATCTTACATTTTGTCATATTCACACACTTAACTATAAGCAGAAACTTTTTGTGAACTTGAAGAACTTGATGAATATAACTTTTGACTAACAAAAAATAAAACATCTTTTCACTGGCAAAAACTGGTGGTACCCTGAAGTTTAATATATGCAACATTACATTTGTGGATCAATATTACAGTATTTAGTAGTTACAAAAATAGTGATCCAAAATGCATGTACTGTACCTTGCTTTTTTCCCCAAAACTGTCCACTATTAAATAAAGCGTTCAATTTGACTTTTTTACCTGCAGGTACCCCAGGATGAAAGACTTGGTGGACCATGTGTTTCCTCCCCTCCATCGTCAGACCAGAATGGCCCTTGAAGCCCCCGCAGAGTACAGTGGCTTTACCTACTGGCGTAACCCCCTGCCCAACCTTGCCCCTGATGATAATCTACTCACACTGCCCTGAAGCAAGACAATGCCAAATGAATACCTTGAAGTCTAGCTACAAGGTATATTCAGAACTGGGGGATATTCAGGGAAAGCAGATTGGGTGTGTCTGTACTATGAGAAACAGTGCTCAAGGAGTACAAAGATGGCGGCATTGATAAGTGATCTTTCTCTACAGGTATTCATTAAGGCAGATATGATTGGAGTAGTGAGGTGGAAGTCATCCATCTACACTTTCCCAAGAACAAGAAATGTGAAATTTCACAAGAGGATTTTCAGGCAATCTGTGACTTGTTGAAAAAGTGTAGAACCATGTAGTGAAGATTCCTAACTGCTATGTCCAAAACCTTTACATGCAATAGTTTGCAACTCATGATGTGTCTTTTCGTGGTATAAAAAGATCCAAGAACATGCTGTGACTTGCATGGGTACATGATGAATATACACCAGATGGTGGCCTATACTTACATCAAAGAAGGAACAGAAGGACACTGCTTCAGTGCTTTCCGCCCTGTGCATATTCACTTTGCTGCGCTTGCCCCCAGGTCTTTTTGCTGCCATTATCTGTGCATATAAAGGAGCGATATATTATGTATTCAAATTATATGGATGTTTCTCTTTGAAATTGTGAAGCTATGGGCAATGCCATCAAGGCCATTGTATATTATAACACGAAGGCAGAAGTTGTTGCCATGTAGGATATACCTCAGGAAAAACATGATTGTGTGTGGTTGGAAACATAGACATCCTAGCATGAAAGTAATGACATATCATGCTTTGTCAGAATGAAACATGCAATCTCTATTTGCATTGGGCTAAATATCTCAACTTGATTTACAATATACATGTAAACGCAGCCACATGATATAGTTGTTATTCATTTCTTATATTCATGACTTGTTGAGAAAGGCAGTTCTGGTTGAGTTGGAAATTATATTAATTTCTATGGTATGTCATTTCAGGCAACTATTAGAAACTGAGAGTCTTATCTATGAGCATTTGACAAAACACTACGGTTTTTAAGACATGATATTATTCTACATGGCATGGAAAATTAATAATGTACTATTGTACATTATTGATATGGTATGATACATAAATATGCTGCCAGTAAAGTATTTATATATATATATATATATATATCTATACAATGCATATATATCGTACATGTGCTGCATTTGTGTCAACCATTGCCTCTTGTCCAACAAATCTGGAATTTTTTGCAAGCTCACTTATGTGTTACTTAACGCTACCCAAATTGATGTCCTCGCGAAATTGCTTCAAGACAGGTAATTTATGAGAGTATATTTTTGTGAATTTGTTGTATTTGCATTCACTTTGTACAGAAATATCAGGAAGGGGAAAATTTTTGTGTTTGTAGTGTTATTCACAAAAATAAAACCACAGCAAAATAATCAGCGTATACAGTAGCTCTTGCTGTTGATACAGTTCTATCATAAAAGGTCATTCCATGCGGTTGGGGCAATTTTTCATGCAATGTCCCCTGTAACGGAGTTATCAACTTTTGCAGTTCACCATGAAGATCAATTCAGATGTGGTTAAGTTTTGAGCTGTCAATGAAATATTGCTCTCTTTTCTCAGTAATAGACATTAAAGTTGGAAATCTTTTATGGATTTCAAGCAACAGGCAAAAAAGATAAAAATCTACCACCGTTACAGGGACATCATATTGCTTTTACATGGACAAGAAATTTTCATGAGTCAAATTGCAATATGCCATTGTCTTTGAGAAATAATACTGGATGGGACCCCATTTTTTTGCTCATGCCATTATTGTAATATATTTGCCTGGTTTGAAAAAGATATGGATTTGGAGTTGTGGTACGTCACAAACATTGCCCCAACCCCATGGAATCACCCAAAAGCTATATGTTCCTAGGGCATTATTTATTGTGGCACAACAGAAGTTCTGCTGGTAACTGCTGGTTCTGCTGGTAACTGTAAAACTGACTTGCCGTTTGTGAAACTTTCAGCAAAGTTGCTACTTTGAAATGCTTCAAGCCGAGCGGTTAGATGGTGTACAGAATTCATGGCCAGGATGTTAAGTCTTCTTCTTTTGTTTTTCCCCCTTTTTTTTTTTTTAATTTTTTTTTTAGTAACTTGTGGACTTGGCTCGGCCTGAATGAGTCATCATAATTAAGATTTGTGACAGTATAGTACATGTATAATGTGAAGTAAACTTGCTGTAAGTTAGTTTTGAAAGGTAGTTCTGCCATTGAAAAACTTTGATTTATTTGTCAAGTGATTCCTACTGAATGGCTGCGCTATTTACTCCTAATTTGGTTCTTCCTCAGTTTATTTTTTTAATGAAGAGTACATTTCAAAATGAAGAGCAAATGTAGGTATTGCAAGTTCAAAATGTTGATACTACCCTACTTTGACCAAAGGAAGCAAGTGAAAATAATCATATCCTGTAAAGGAGCAAAATATATCATTTATACTGACCTCATTGGAATATTATGTCTTACCTTTACATGTATGTCTCTGCATGAATAGTGTTTGTGTATAAGATTTGATTTGGAAGAAGAGGAGATATTAGGTAAATTATGAAAACATCAGTAACTCTTTTGTTAATATATTAATTGCTTCCTTTTGACATAGTAGGGCAGAATAGTCTTACATATAGTGTTGCGCAATTACAGCCAAATGGCATTAAACTCTATATATTAATATAGGAGTTACTACCCTTTTAGCACTCAACAAAGAATATTTTCTCTAACAAACTGCAATCATCAAACTACAATCATTGATGAAAATCTGCCAGATCTCTTAAAATCAAGCATATTGATGCTCTATTTTGACCATGCAAATACTGTACAAACTTGATTTTCATAAGGTATTGTAATTGTTGACTATGTATGTTTATTTACATGTTCGCAATTCTATATTTCATGTTGTAAAATGTGTGTGTAACATTCAGATGAATATTATGAACTAGCTTTATGAAAAAAGTACTATAAGCAGCCTTTAGGTTTTAGTTCATTTGTTGGAAATGTTAGTAATCTTTATTTGACGTGTGTCAGAGATTTCTTTCAAGAACTAGAAAATTATCTAAAATTAGATTATTCTAACCCTCCCGCCTTAAAGAGTCCATGTGCATTATAAGAATTGGACGCAGTATATCATTTATAGTTTATGTTTGTGCTTTCTTTATATCATGCCATGGTATTGGACATTATTTCTTATACAATAAGTGTGTTTTTGTAACAGATACTTTTTATTATGTGCAAAACAACAAATTTGCAAGTTATTTTTTTGAGCTTCCAACATATCTTGTTTTATTGTATTTTATCATGGATGTTTGTCATTTTGAATATTATTTGCAATATTTTTGTTTTATTTCAGTGATTCCATGTTAGTGTGAATCAATATCTGGTTTTTTTTTTTCATCCAATGGAGAAAAATGTATTTTAGATTCAGATTTAGAGCAGAAACATTTCTATCAAATGTTTATGAACCTGGTACCAAGTACAGAAACGAGAAGGTTTTCAAGAAGATAAGATAATGGTTTTTTGATTTCATACATCATTTCACATGCAATTTTCAAATTTCTTAATGTTTTTTTCCCCCTGTTTTTCTGTTGATAATATTGTATTTTATTGTCTTTTCAATATCACATACTACCATTCAGATTTGTACCATTGTGAGAAAACATATTGCTATTCAGCGCAAAGAGAGGAAAATATTATCAATGGATTTTATTTTAGCTCATGAATATTCATGGATAAAGTGTTCATTCATAAAATGAAAAATGTAGAATGCTGTTACTCAAAATAATAGAAAGTGTAAGTCTACTTATAGAAGACAGCTTTATTCAGGTGCAGTTTACATCAAGGACAGTCAATATCAGAGGCACTCATATTTCTATATTTATATGATAGCTCTATCGGTTAGAGCACCTGTAAAAAGGTAGCCCACCTTGCTTTCATGAACGAGAGGTCGTGAGTTCGAAACCCGGCCGAGTCGTACCAAAGACTTACAAAAATGGTACCTAAAAGTTGCCTTTTAATAGGGAGCTTTGGGGGTAATAATAACATCATGCAGGGCCCGCTGGGAGAACAGTTGTCAGAACTGAAGTGGCTACCCTGGGTAAATAAAACAATATTATTATTATTATCATTATTATTATGTGAGAGAATAAGAATTGTTCTTGTAGGGGTTAACTTTGGAAAGGTAAAAATAAAATTTAGTCAAAAGTTTATGTATGATATTCATGTGTAAACATGTATACATTTATATATTGTTTGCTTTAAATATACAATGTCGTACCATATAAATTTTGCACTCTGATATGCTGCATTGATCCTTGCATTTGGCATTATGAAAAGGAAGCCATATTTAATGGTCATACTGTACAATGTATATTGTTGTCCTTATATGGTCCCATGTAGACCTCAAACATTTTCCTAAGATTTGTGATAAATAAAACAGTGGACAAAAGATATTAAAATGAAAGACTTATTTGATAATTATACACCTATTTATTGCAGTTTACCCCCAAATGACATCATAATGAGTGGGTCAAGATCTGTAATAGCCTAATCGCATTGATTTTATGTGAATCAAATGTCCATGTCCCTGCCTGATTATATGTATATATGTGTGCAATTCGATTGTAAGGTTATTTTCTTTATGTTGGAAAGGACAAAAATATTGTCCATTTTTTTGTGCTGATACTACAGCAATGTCCAGCGTGTAAATCACTATTTTATACAAAATTATGTGTATATGTATGTTTTTGGTAATGCTAGAATTTGAGTGACTTTGTATGATAGTTGGTATTAGGTGATTGAATAAGAGCAGCAAGTGAATGGGAAAGAGAGAAATATGATAAAACAAATCTTTGTACAAAGTGATATTTTTTGTAATGAATAAAATGGAAAAATAATAAACGAAGTCTTATGTTTGGTTTGCAAATTTGTAATGTGGTGACGTCTAATACCCCAGTTACTTGAATAAAACTGACCTCAGATAAAACAAAAGAAAATGAACCCCAAAATTTGTGAGCCTCATATTATAAATGCATAACGTATGTGACCTTAATCTTGATTTCATGTTAAAAGAGTAACTCGTATTCTGTTCAAGAATACCAAACTTGTACCTTTGCTATCATTGATGACTGACCATTTTGCTTTAAAAACCCGAGCCAAAACTGCCTTCTACCAAGTTTGGTCACAAGTAATATATGTATGTCAATTAGTCCAATGATGTTTATCCCTTGTGAATGGACTTGGGAAGGCATATCTCAAACAATTAATGAATTTTTAGCAACCTTGGGTTACTTATGCCGAAATTTGGTATAAGATGATTTTGACAGGTTGTTTGAAAGTGCAATCGTTGGGTCATCCACGACAGCAGATGTTTGGTATCACTGCACTGGTCAGAATATGAATTACTCTTTTTACATGAAATGAAAATCAATGTCACATCGGTTATTAACTTTTAATATGAGGCTCTCAAAGTTGGGTGTTCTTTGTTTTCTGGGACACGGTGTGCAAGTAGAAAGTAAGAATGGTAAAAAATTTGCTTCTTTCAGGATGAAAGAATTAAATTACCCTGCTTTGTCCACTTCAATTAAAAATAATTATTTCCCCTGTTAATCTTCGCCCTAAAACAGACAAGTATATTAAAAACTGCTTTTATAATACCATAAATTTCATTGTTAGTATTGCTAATCTTTCTTGTTCAGGGTCAATATATTTTTTAAAGGTTTGGTATAGTTTTTTTTAAGTTAAAAAGGTATGATTCACTACTTTATTTATTTGCCAGATAATGAAATATTGCATCCTAAACTGTTGCAATATATGTTATGAAAAAAAACCCCCTAATTTAGCACATGCATTCACAATAACAACTGACAAAGCTTTATACAGTCAGGGTTTGACAAGTTTCATGTCAATTCTCTTTTTGCTACCAAAAGTATAAACCTCCTTTCTTTTTACCTACACTTCTTTCTGTCCTCAGCCTTGTAATACTTTTTCACATCTATCTTTCTGTTTCATTCTTATGTTCCAATCTTCCCCACTCTCCCCACCCCTCTCTGTCTCTCTCTCTGTCATCGAGTGTTTATTCCTGTATTAACCATCAAGATGAGCGTTGAACTGCTATACCTACATAATAATAAATAATACTATTGACACACAAAGTGAAAGAAATGATAATGTATTTAATTTACAGTGACAATGTACATGGAAAACTTAACACGATTGTTTACCACACAAAGAAACAGTCAATAAATCTACATACATCAATCAATATACTTTGCTATGCAGCGAAGCTTCATAATAAATTTAATAATTAATAACCTATTGTTCTATGTGATAAAAAAGAATCCTCCCAAATCATCCGATTCTCTAAGCTCTGAATAAACAAATAGATTGAGTGCCGCATATTCTAAAATTCATCAACCTTGTACAGAATCATCTCAAATCAAAGATATCTGTGTCCATTTCATACCCAATTGAATTTTTTTTAAATTTTAAATTCAAATTTTATTTTGTTTGTTTCAGGCTTTGATGCATGTAGCACGAATAATAAGTCATGTTATATTTATATAATATTGGATGCACTTGAGTGAAATATGAGATATATTCCATTCATCAGTATGAATATTGCAAGAGTCGAAGACGAGTGCAATATTCATACTGATGAATGGAATATATCTCATATTGCACGAAAGAAATCCAATATTATTATTATTATACATACAAACCATTTTCCATGGCAACAGCAACGCTACCAGTTTAAACAAGAAAGATGTTAACTCACCTTTATCAAATCTGCCTGATCCGAGAATCTCACAAAATTCAAATGATCAATCTATTATGACGTAAATTGTTACTCCGCGTGTCCATTGTTAAAAGCTGTTGTGCTATTGTGACGTAAATTGTTGCTCCGCGTATCCATTGTTAAAAGCTGTTGTGCCATTGTGACGTAAATTGTTGCTCCGCGTATCCATTGTTAAGCTGTTGCGCGCAGCATTTTACTGGCATCGCGGAGTGCAATATTGTAACAATAATGCACTCCTTTTCTCCATTGATACGGGTAACGTAGAACACATAGGACATACATTATGCTAACAATATTGAACGCCGACAAGCAAACGTCTGGAAGAGTATCAATACATGGTTTTAATGTATCAAAAAGGAGACCTAAACGTGTAATAATATGCCTTAGTTCCCTAAAACATCTTGACATCAACAAAATGACAAAATATATTAATAAGTACATGAAATACACAAACAAAAACACACACACACATGAAAAGGAATACAAGTTTCTACAATCAAGATTGTACACTGCAAACACGAAAACAAAAAAATTATAAAATATCATTTGAGGTATAAATTCTCTTGATTTGTTTCAAATATGACTATTGTAATATAAAACTATTCTTCAAAAGACAAAATACACAACATATAATTATGATTATTTAAGGTAGTAAATTACAAATCAAAATTCGAATTACATAAGCAATAATTAGCAAGGAATAGTTTCTTGAACAAAGTAAATCAAGGTGTTAAGACTATATAATGTACATGGACGCTGAGATCTGTTATCAACTTTGATTTGTATGTACATATTTTTAAAAAAAAAGAAAAATAAACAACAAACAAACAAATGAAAAAAAAACCTCCCCCAAAATCTTGATGTCTAAGTGTCTGATTTCAGTAATCAATTTAATCATGATTTATATACATATCGTCAATATGATTAATATTAACCAACGTTCTGTGTGCATATATAATATATAAATTTACCTTTAAAAATTAAAGGACAAAAAAAACAAATACAAATAATCAAAGAAAGTTCATCGTATATAAAATAATTGATTTTAAGCTCAGATACTGGAAAATTTAAAAGGCACACAAGATTTGAAAATTAATAATCATAAAACTTAATATGTTGAATATATATATATATATTTCATTAGTATTATATACAAATTTAAGACAGATACAGAACCAAACTTTATGGACGGAATTTACAGGTAAATACACGTAAACATAAGAATAGATTTCTCCTTTTGTAATGATATGAATAATTTGAAAGACTTGATCATTAGATAGCATGCTACTAAAGTACTGTAATAATAATAATTAATAATAATAATAATAATTCTTAATTCATAAAGCGCAACTTCTCTGCCTAAATGAGGCACCCAAGGCGCACAGAAACATGATACTTATACAAAGGTAACATCTACAAAATACAAAAATATACAACTAATAATTATATCAAAATTAAATGAAAAATTAAATTAAAATTGTACAGTCAGATAATTTAATTGACAGGTCAACAGGTCCTTTCCTACACGCCCACTAGCCATATGTTTCATTCATTAGATAGGTTTTGAGGCTTTTGTGGAAAATGGTTACTGATCCACTTGACTTTATGTCAGGAGGGAGTGCATTCCACAAACGTGGGGCAGACGCAAGAAAAGACCTGTCGCCCCATGACCGCTTCGTTCTGGCTTCCTGGAACTGATGGCTATTCCCTGACCGGAGACCAGGTCTAGCACATCTTTTCTCCTGTAGTAGATCTGCTAAGTACATAGGTGTTTTGTTAGTTCTTAGTTTGAACACCATGGAAAGTATCTTGTACTTTATTCTCTGCCTGACAGGGAGCCAGTGAAGATCCCTCAGAATGGGCGTGATATGAGCGGATACTCTAGATCTGGTGATGAGACGTGCAGCAGAATTTTGAATCTTCTGCAGTCGTTTGATCTGACTTTCGGGCAGTCCATTTAAAGTGCTATTGTACATGTCCAGTCGTGACGTTACTAGAGAATGGACTGCCTGCTTCGTCGCATGTGGGGTCAGGTAGTCCCGAATTGGACGAATGTTTCGTGTACATAATGAGTCATAAATTATCTTAAAATCTTGCTTATTTATTAAAAAGCAGGAAAATATTTCATTTCTACTACCACAGCTTTCTAACAAATTTAAATCGTTCTCCCTTTCTCTCTATGACAGGTTTCACAGGGTAGCATACAATGTATTTCTATAAATGAGATGTAATCCCTACCAATTGGCAAATCTATACAGATCAAGTGCATGAAATGTGTCAAATAAATAATAGGATTTGATTTCTGAGTCAGAAAACAAACATGCATTTAAGCTCATAGGTACGTGCATGTTTAGTGATATGCGCTACATAAAAGTGGTATATTAACACCATGTACAAATTTGTATATTCGTTGAGTGCATTGAAGTTCCCCGGATAGGATAGCAATTGTACAGACACATTGGTATGCTGCAGATGATTTCAATTGTAAAAATAAGAGCTACGACAGAAATGGGAGTGGTCTGTACTGATCCTCATCTTACAGATACTCCACATCACTACTGGTGGGTGACCCCTGACCTAGGTTAAGAGGCACCTGAAGAGAAGCCTGGGATGTCATCTTGGATCCTCCTCCAAGCCCCGCCTCCATCGCCTCCTCCTTCCTCCTTAGTGCAGGGGAAGGTGTCCCTGGGATGTTGAGTAGGTCCTGGGATCCAATCCCCCCTTTGGTCTTGGGACGGGTGTGGTCGATCCCTGCCCGCTCCAAGCTGAGCAGATGGATGCTCTCTGCCGACCCCGCCCACTTCTCGAGACCGGAGGTCTGGTTTTGGAGGGCGGCACGGAGGTCCTTGTCTATTCCTACCACGCCCATCTCACCAAACACCTGACAGATAACAAAAGAAAAAACAAACAAAAAAGTTAGAGTTGTATCTTTTTTTTTAACACCCAATTTGAACGGCTAAATGATTTGTATGCAACATTAAGTAGTATGATTTTAAGAATTTAAAATTGAGTTTCATGATCATTTTCTGCCATCATTTACCTGAAGTCAACATTAAATGCTGTTTTTATTGGTTCATTCATTTAAACTTAAACCTTTAGGTTTAGAGCAAAAACGCAACCTTCTACTTTTTTGACAAAATATTGAGTATTTGCCTGCCACAGGTGAATTCAGTCACAATTTACTTATTAACTGTAAAATCATAATGATTAATATTCAACTTAATGCTTGGGCTAGACAGGGTTTTAAATACAATTATAGGGCTCTTATCACGTCTGTGGATTAATATCCAGTGGTCTATGCCAACCAAGACTTTATCAGGATATTTTGCAAGTGTACAAATTGCCAATTATTATTTCTCTACACCTCAAGAAAAGTCACCATTATCACTATCATTATCACATCCTCAATATTATTTGTTTATACCTCAACAATGGACCCATCTGGTAGTCGTAAGAAGTGCCTGAAGAGCTCCCTCAACCCATCCAGATGAAGAGTGTGAACTGAGATGTGGGTAGTGGTCTCTCGTTTGCCATTCTGCTCTTCTGAATCCTTAGCTGGCCTCTCTCCAAAGTTATCTTCCTCCTATAATAGAGACAATATTTTTACGAGTTACAAGATTTTATTTGGTAAATAGATCTCAAACTGGAAATATATTTGGTGTTTGGTTAGGGGTAGTAAGTGTACTAAGAGGAAACCATGTATGGTTTATCAAATCACCATTTATATGAATATACTATTTGCTGTTTTTCACATGTTGCATAAAATCTGTCATTTGAAAAAAAAAAGAACAAAAAAGTAATGTGAAGAGTTCTAATCAACTAGGTTTTCCCCAACATTTTGACCTAAATATGTTTTATAGAAAAACAAAGAGAAAGCGATTGCTTAAACCTGGTGTATAGTTTCGGTAACGAAAAAGGAATCGGCATAAAACGGATCAATGTAGTCTCATGTTGTTCACATTGCACTAAAAGATATGTGTGAGAGATATTGTGATATTCCTTTCATGATTTCTGGTGAATTTCAGTGAAAATGTTTGAAACAAACATAATGTAACGGTTGTTTGAGACCTGTGCTGCATTGCCCGCCCGCGGGAGTTTACGGCGTGAACAGAGGGTTACGATCTGTGTGTATCACACACACAAGAGAATCCCCATTGGTTTTCCACGTGAACGGTGAAACGTGATGGGTCCCCGACTTTACACGTTTTATACTTATATTGTCAAACAAAACAGGATTTCATGGAATATAATTTTCTTAATTATAGTTAAAGGATTAAATCTTTCATATTATCTAACTGTGAATCCAAATTTGATTTGTCCTTCTCCCAAAACTATACACCAGCTTTCATATAATTTTATCTATCAATTAATCAATCATTCCATCCATCCATCCACTCACCAATCAATCAAATTGAGCTACATCACCCTCTTCCCATATCTAATCATAGACAGCCATCTTGCGTCTTCCCCCCTCCTCTCCCCTCCATTGCTCTGAATTGTTGCAATCAATCGATCAATCAATCAATCATTCCAACTATCTATCAATCTCCTCTACTTATAGATCTTCTTCCTCCCATATGTAATCATAGACGGCCACCTTGCGCCTCTCTTCCTCCTCACCCCTCCATTGCTCCGACTTGTTACAATCAATCAATCATTCAATCAATCAATCTATCTTTCAATCATTCCATCTATCTATCAATCTCCTTTACTTACATCTTCTTCCCATATGTAATCATAGACGGCCACCTTGCGTCTCTCTCCTCCTCGCTCCTCCATTGCTCTGAATTGTTACAATCAACTAATCAATCGATCAATCAATCAATCCATCAATCAATCTATCAATCAATCAATCAATCAATCAATCATTCCATCTAATCTATCAATCAATACTTACATCTTCTTCCCATATGTAATCATAGACAGCCACCTTGCGCCTCTCTCCCTCCTCACCCCTCCATTGCTCCAACTTGTTGCAATCAATCAATTAATCATTCAATCAATCATTCTATCTGTCAATCATTCCATCTCTCCTCTACTTACATCTTCTTCCTCCCATATGTAATCATAGACAGCCACCTTGCGTCTCTCTCCCTCCTCGCCTCTCCATTGCTCTGATTTGTTGCAGATGTAAGAGAGTTCCTGGTTGCTGATCTCCAGATCAAAGGGAATGAAGAAGTCATCCTCAGCAGCATGGAGACGGTGGTAAATGTCAAGCATCCGACCATTGTTGTGCAGCCTACATATAACAGAGGGGGAAAAGAAAATCTTCACAAATAAACAAGGCTTTCAAATTTCCTTCTACAGATTATCTCCTGTGAAACAAAAACAAAAGCTATATAAAAAAATAATCCTTTCAGGAGTTGATGAATTGACTACCAATTTGAGAAAATAATTTTTTATGCCACTTTGTTATCAATTCCAAGTATATTTATTTACAAGTCACATATAATACTGAAATGTACATTTAACTAGAGTATGAATTTATCTCTACTTGCTCATTTATTAAGCTAGTGTACAGATAAAGCACCTAAAACAACATGCTGTTTATAATAGACATTGACACAATATTGAATCTTTTTCCATTATCAAATTCATAACAAATAGCAAAATGTTCAATAGTCACAGTCACTGTTGTGTATTTGTTGCATATTTGATATTATTTTAGTAAACACAACAATTAAACGTGTCACTCTGTTCAGAACTTTCAACAAATACGTTTTGTGTTTAGCTTTTTATGCTAGAGGGCCCAGGCCCTTCTGCCAGGTAAACTCAGTGAACAACCTACCGCAAGAAGTACATGTAGAAGATGACACAGGTCAGGAAGGACTCAAAGAGGATAATGGGTACCGTTAACAGGATACCCATCAAACCGTTGTCATGGATACGGTAGAAATGGTAGTACAGCTTGGCCGCATCAGCAATGGGCACGTCACTATCGGTGTTGGCATAACGCTGATCAATAGAGCAAAGAAAATGTTTTATTTACACCAAACTGACATGAGGAATGTTGTAATACATTAAATAGGTCCTACAGCTAATCTAGATGATTTCTGACCACTTTCTCTCAATGGCAGGTAAATCTTGTTCAAGACTGTCGGTCTCCTCCAGCAACTTTGGTCTATCAAAGAATTTCATTTCATTTTTTGTCCACACTGTTAAAAAAAAACTAAATAAATTATAATCATCATTCCAAACAAAACTTTGAATAGAGATAAGAACTCCAAATTTGATACTCTCAAAGTTCATTTATAATTTCTGGTTAAATCTGGTTAAATCAAGGACAGACGATTTTTGACACAGATCCTTTCTATTACTTTCAAATTATCTGAACATTCCAATTTATTAGGTCCTAGCACTCCAGAAATCTTCATATTCCCAATTAAATCAGGCAGCTTGCAGTACTGCTATTATTGTCACTTCCATCTTACCCCGAGTGGTGCATCGATGATAGCAATGAGGAAAGGGTCGAGCAGGGTCATGATGGCGTAGACGATGACAAACTTGCAGAAGAGATCCGGGAAGTTTCCCACCACCTTCTGGAAGATCCAGCAGATGAAGACCAGTAAGGACAAGATAATCACGTTGGTCAACGGTCCCAGGATGACCACTGCCACTTCCTCCTTGGTCTGAAGCAGGGAGGCCTGGTAGTTCAGGCTTACCGTGTACGGCAGGAACGTGAATCTAAAATATTGGAGAGAGAATAATGGTCCACATGAATACAACATAAATAAAAAAAAAGGATTATGGGCATGATCAGCGCATTGGTCAGCTGTCCGAGAAAGACCACTAGTTTAAAGGAGAGAGAGATCTTGTAGTTCAGGCTTACTGTGTAAGGCAGGAACGTGAAGCTAAAACATTGGAATAAGAATATCGGTCAACATAAATACAATATGAAAAGGAGTAAGGACAAGACTAGAGCATTGGTCATTAGTCCTAGAGTGACCACTAGTTTGAAGGATAGAGGCCGGGTAATTCGGGCTGACAGTGAAGGGCAGGAATGGTAATATGAAGAATAGGACAAAGAATCATCATAATTATAACATCAAAACCATTCCGGTCATGAGATTGAAATGTGGAAGACACAGTCTAAAAGAGCTATAGAAAGAGGAATCACCAAAATGATAAAAGTCACATTATGACTATAAGGGCAATTGAAGAGCAATCCTTAGTTTGTAGTGAACCTTTCTACTATAATATTCTTTCTAGATAGCATTAAAATGATAGGAAAGCTCACAATAATTGTGTTCATCTTTCTTGCTACACTAGATTGTCCTTAAAGGAGGACTCAGGGCTGAAATGAAAAAGTTTTGTAAAATTAAGTAAAATTCATCAAGCACAACACAGAAAATTTCATCAAAATCGGATGAAAAATAACAAAGTTATGCATTTTTTAGATATTGATTTTTTTTTGTAAAACAGTTCTTGGCAATTGTCCCATTGTCTCATTTGAATATTTGAATATTCAAATGAGCGAACTGATGATGTCACAGTCCCCCTACTTCTTGTGTATTTTATTATATGAAATCCTATTTATCTAATTTTTTCATATATTGCGTATACAGAAAATATGTCCCTCATACTGAAATAAGTAAAAGCACTTGTGACCTTGAACATTCCACAAGGATTAATCCCTGTTTTTATGTCCTTGGGGCAGAAAATCTTGATAATTGGTATTTCATACAATAAAATACAAAGAAAGTAGGGGGACTGAGACATCATCAGTTTGCCAATTTCAAGAACTGTTTCCTAAAAAATTCAAAACCTAAGAAAATTCATAACTTTGTTTTTTCTTATCCAATTTTGATGAAATTTTCAGTGTTGTGCTTTTTCGATTTTACTTTATTTTTCTAATAATGCAAACTCCAGCCTGGATGATTCCTTTAAGGAACTTACGTGCTGATGGGGACGGCTATAATGTTGAGGAAGGCCCACTGGCCTAGGTAATGAAGGTATGTCCTGATGAAGAAGATGACGCACAGGAGTAGGATCAGTGTCCAGAACTCTCTAGATCTCCACTGGGACAGGCCCAGCTCAGCAAAGAGCTGTCTGCTGATGTACTGCACCTTCTCATGACCCCTGCGTGCCGTGTGACCCTTGGTGGAGAACGGTTTCCTGAGAGTGAAAGAATTCATGACAGTGAAATGACCATATTAAAGACAGAGCAGAAAGTTTGTTGTCTAGTTACCAATTATACTTTTCATTAGTTGGATGGGGAAGCTATTTAATTAAGTGATGGTTTGTCGAATGGTTGGTCGAATGGTTGATTTGGTTTGGATGATCAGATATGTTAATTTACGTCTGAAAACAATCTTTAACATCAAAATCTGAAAGATGGGACTTGGATTCAAACATGTTTTCAATCAGCATCAGTTTGAGGTAAATGCAGATAGCTGACAGTGAGCATTACCACTAGACCAAGCCATACAACTTAATAAAATAGTGTAGCACTGGAGCTTTAGCATCAACTGATGGCTCGATCACCTCAATGTAGAGACACATGGAAAGGGGTGGGGAAAATTCTAAGTACATGAACTTCAATCAAACTAACGATACCGCACAACAATAGAGATAAGATATAGTTGCACGTTAAAAATAAAGGAAGAAACTCCATCTTTTTATCGCAAAAGGGGTCTAGGAGAGAAAATCTTAAATTTAGGAGCGCTTGGGGTTGGAGCTTCTGTAAAGATGTATATTGCAGGTTTCCCTTTCCCAATAAGACTTACTGTACAGCAAAGCCATGATTGGCTAGCTCCTCCAGATGAGTGAGCTTCTTGCGTTTCTTGCGCTGGTTGAGCAGGGTTGTCTTAGGGATCATGGTGTACATGCGACGAAGGTAGTCAGTCTGAGGCGGATTCAGGTGTTGCTATGTGAGGAAAGTGAATGAAAATTATAAACGTTGATCATTAGCCTTTTAAGGGATATGATCGTAAACCCTTACAACAAGAAAGAGGATAAGAGAAAGTTTTTACACTGTATTATCGCATTGTAAATGGACAGACACAAACAAGAATTTCATGTAAATTTACCAATTTTAAAAGTTCTTAATGAAAGGATTAAGATACATAGTAGGAAACAGGTTATTAATCCATAACTACGATTATTGGACAATGTTTGGTAATGAACTAACATTTCCTAATTCTTTACTTATTTTGCACAAATTGCCTAAGTGTATCATTATTTTCCTATATCTAAGTGTATTTCATAAACGGGGCCTTCTTGTAGAACAGTGTATTAAAGACCAATGAGGCTACCATTATAATCTCTATGACTGAATAAAAAAGTGAGAAGTGTGGATGTAGACAAAGGTCAAAACATCTAAATTACTGATTTCTCCAAAATGATATCAAATCACAAACCTTGTAGAAAAGACCAGGCTCGCCCTTCACGGCCCTGAAACCATCCTCCTTCTTCTTGATGTAATCCTCATCATCGTCATCGGATTCAGAGTCAGTGTCGAGGTAGGCCTTCTCGTACTTGCCAAGGAGCTTCCTGGATCCAACGGTGGTCGGAGGTGGGTTGTCGTCCTTCTGCTTGACGCCACGGAATCGGACACCCTCTGATGATTCCAAGGTCTTGGTGGACGCTTCACTCTCCTGAAGATGGAGGGAGATTGATGATGATGAGGGCAATGGTTTCATAAAAGTGAAAACTTATAGACCGCACACACCATCCGAGGACGCTCATGGTGCTATGCAAGATTGTTCACGGTTGCCAAGTATTGTTGATTTTCATTATTTCATATTGGAATGTAATTTTTTATACAGAATACCGATTTCCAAAGCACCTCCTCCTTATTAAAGTATTCATTTGAAATCTATGATTTTGTCATCAAATACAGATTTTTTACCTTGAGAATATTAAGACCTTCAGGTGAAAGCTGGCAGAAGGTCAATTGATAGTTGTACTTTGCCCTTTATTTATCTCTCATTAAAAACATGAACAGAAGAATATTCTTCTGTCATTTATTTGACCTACATTCGTACATGTCCCTAAACACCCGACACTAACTTGCCAGTTGTCATTATCCTTGATTTAGGTATCCCTCAAAGATATAGGACTTACCAGTTTCAGGCTATCATTGTCTTTGATGCTGCCTTCACTACTAGTGAGACCAGCCTTGATACTCCCGCTGCTAGTGCTGCTCCCTGCTCTTGCGGTTGACCCCTCTCCTTCCTCGCTGCCCAGACCAAAACTGACCTTTGACCCTTTCATGTCTGCAGCAGACTGGCTTTCACCTGGCAGACATGGACAAAGTGATAATTGGTAATTTACTCAAAATTCATAAGAATGGGATGAAGATACAATACAAAAGAAAAAGATACATACATATAGAAGCTTTAAACAATAATCTACGGTGTGTCTACAGAATAATGTTACAGGAGGGCAAAATGTATTTCAGGTATTAGTTACACAAAAGACATATGTATGCATTTCTAGGACAACTTCTCCAGCCAGAAAACTACTATCAAACCCTAAACCTAACCCTATTTTAGAGGGTAGTTGTCCAGGGGAGGGGAGATATCTTTCCGATACAACTTCATTAAAATTTCATCTAACTTACTTTGGGCCCCTCATTAGTTAAAATATATTTTATGTGATTAGGCAAAATCAGCTCTGTACAATATTCCAATAATTTTTTTTACCATTTGATGAAGCCACGTCAACCTGAGATCCAGGAATGGGTTCCTCTCCATCAATAGCTTCTTCAGCTCCCTTGGTCCGATCAGGATAGCCAATCAGGTTTGAGGAAAACTGAAGCTCAACCTCGTATTCCTTCTGACCAGCCAGGTACCTGCCATATATTGCACCAAAGAAGATATAACAATTACAGCAGTGGTGACGTCTATAATGGATTCCATGAAAATTGCTCCGCTGTAAAATAATTGAATAATTAACTTTCACAATAGCTTTTCGATACCCTACACAGAACTGACCCTAAACGTTACATAAAACCCTTTTGTATCAAAAAAGTTAGAAAAAATAGAGCCTGGATTTCCGCACAAGCAAATGTGTCACAAAATAATATGTTCATAGCATGTTGATGCTATGAATAATTCTTGTGCCATCACAATCATTAACATTATCCTTCACTTTTCATAATCAGCTTCGTCATTATCACCATTATAACAGTAACAAGTTATGATCATGAGAATCGTGATCATCATCACCAACACCAACATCATCATCATTATTAAACATCTTCCTTCATCATCATCATCACCATCATCATCATTACCATCATCATCATACCATCATCATCATCACCATCATCATCATCATCATCATCATCATCATCATCATCATCATTACCATCATCATCATCATCATCATCATCATCATCATCATTACCATTATCATCATTATCATCATCATTACCATCATCATCATCATCATCATCATCATCATCATCATCAACATCATCACCACCAGTATTGTCATCATGATTTCATCATCATCATCATCATAATCATTGTAATCCTTTCCTCTCCCAACATCTTCTCTAACACATTTGGCATTCAGACTTACCGTGGCAGCCTGACGATCTCAAAGTAGATGTTACAAAGCCAGTGATCAAGGTCTGAGGCCATCAGTTTTTCTATCGTCTCATGACGATCAATGCGAGTGTCAATCTCTCCTCTCAGCATGGGAGTTTTGTACCTTACAGAAACAAAATGAAGAATTGTGTTAGTGCTTTGTATAAAGTAGCAATATAAACAATGTGAAAACTGATAAGGATGGGGCAGTGCCAATACTGAAAAACCAAATCTTGCTCACCACCGTCACCAGATTCTCAGTCCAGTGACCTATCTCATATGCCATATTGCTTTACAATAAAGAGGGGTATATTGTAGTTTCAAAACACCATCGTGCCTTGCTTCACATATTTTCCCTGAAGGACTGGGCATTACAGTTCAGCAGACCAAGACTTTAACCCCAATCTCTGTGATCTCTTAACACCTTGCGGCGAACCGTGGAGGCAGAGCTGTTGGACCTGCATTACTACCGATTCGGTGTTAGAGCAAGGGGACACTTGACAAAATGCGTTAAGCCTCAATGGAAATTAGACAAAACGGTAATTGGGCAATACAAATGGTTAACAGCTGGATGTAGATGAAAAGGGATTAAACCATTTGGGATAGGACCGGATGGGCATTAGACAAATTGGCTGTAGACCAAGTGGAAATTGATAATAGATATGACTCTCACTTGGACATGTTTTACTTCTTTCCTTGTGCACCTGACAAAAAAAATTCTGGATAGATGGTGCAATATTTATCATCATTATTCACTTACTTTCCCTGAAGAACCTCAAACTGTGCATCACAGATGGGGAAGACACCCCACGCCACCACTTTGTCCACCGGTAGGAGGGTACCACGGAGCAGAAACAGTTCAAAGACAAGACACATACCAGGACGGATGTCAGGTTTGGATGGACACACTGTGAATTGACTCTGATCAATCTGTGTGTTGTAAAGAGTAATGAATGAAAACTCTAGCTCAGCATATATACATTGTAAATTAGGATAATACATGTATTCCAAGGTATATGTTTAACAAAAGCTCATTGAAGCAAGTTCAATCCTGGAACTCCAGGATGAATAACTCAAACACAATTTTTTTTTAAATATATAAACCTAAATATAATTTACCTAGACACCTGCAGTTGTAGTACATACGTATACATGTATTACAACAAATTTTGAACACCCCCAACAAAATGATAATTATTATAAAAGTTATAGGCACTTAATATTGTTGTTTCTAAGCACATAATTATATGATAAAATCTATGTCAACATGAATAAATCATTAATTAAACATTATAAACCTGTACTTTCAGATAAATCATAGATGTATAATGACAAACAAACCATACGCCCATTTGTAATTTTTAATGATTCCTGGGCCCCGTAACACAAAGATTTGCGATCAATTACGAATTCGAAAGAACAATTCTTATTGGTTACAGGTCAGTCTTTTGAACAAAAAGCGCGTGTAACAATGATTGTGATTGGCTATTGCCACTTTGCCATTGACAGCAAACTTTTGTGTTACGGAGCCCAGGTGCTATTTTTTCAAGTCCTAATTAGACTTCCTTGCTCTCTAGTCTCTTTTTCACTCCTCTCTCAACTCTCCTCACCGTGATCTCAACGTTGTAGAAATGCCCATCATGGTTGAGTGGCAGCGTAGACCCCGCCCACTCCTGACCTCGTAAGTTTGACCAGCGAAGCACATGACCTCCAAGACGATCATATAGTGAGGTCATCAAGATGAATCGACCAGCTGACGTGAAGTGAGAAATAGATTTTGTAAAGTAATCACTAGTAATTGACTGATGATGTAGTATTAACAGACCTCCGGATCTTTTATTTGATTGACCGGTAGGAAGAGCAACAGGCCAAATTTGTCCTTTGTTTTCAATTAAATTTCTGTTGTTTCATTTGATTGTGATGTCTCTTTTCTTAACCTGCTCGCAAAACAAGTCAGAAATTACGGGTGCTCCAAGGGTGATGTTGTGTAGCAAAAGATTGCGTTTGCCCAGTTGGGCCAATGAGAATTTCATTTAATTGCCCAGAGGGGTAATTTGTTTGCCCTGAGCAAGGCTAGTTTAATTGAAAGATTTATTTAGTAACTGTACATTTGTTAGTTCAATTTGGGATTATTCCATTCGATATGTAGCCCTTTTTATTTTGAGCTACATATCTGTATAGGCATTTAAAACTTGATATACATGTACTCAACCCTAGTCAGTACATTGTCTTTAATTAAACATATTACATTGGACATACAGCTTGAACCCTTACTTAACTTGCTATTTTGAGATTGGTGTGATGTAAATTGAAATTCTTATGTAATGTGAACTTTCTTATTGAGTAGGGGAGGCTAAATCTCTTACCAGGCAGTTTATCCTTGACTCCTCGGAGACACTTGAGCTTGATCTGTATAGGTTGCGGAGCTCGGTTCCAATCCACCTTCCAACGACGACCTTTTGACCCGCCATACTGGCCATCGGCCATCATCAGGTCCCCATACATAGTCTGCAATCAAGGCATCAATCATTTGTTGTTACAAGCAAAGATAAGAGACATGACCTTGAACAAAACTATATTGAATGCAATTTTCTAAGAGACATGCTTATATTTCATTCCATGCTTGGTAAATACAATCTGTAACCATACATAAACACTTGATAAGAAATAATTTTATGAATATTGTTCAGATGAATGTATACATCAAACGTTTGGAGATAACAGTTACTCTAGCCTCATGTGATGCTACATGCACACCAGGAAATTAGTATTATATGCCATAAATAGGAAAACAACAAATAACACAACAAAATGGCAGAATTTGAAAGGCAATACAAAACAAATATTGTTCGACTAAAGCACCGAGACATGAAAGGTGATCTCAAACCCCTAATATTACTAATAAACAAGGAGTTGACTTCATGACTCCTATAACAGGGCTTTGAGTGAGCACATTAAAAGAGCTAAAAAGGCTGACAAAAGCTAAAATGGGGGGGGGGGGGAATTGGAAGAGCTCCTGTACTTCTGTAAAAACAAAAACAAACAAAAAATAGAGCTAAAAAGGGGTTGAAAATTTAAAAAAAAGAAAAAAAAAAGGTTATTAATGCTTACCTTGACTTCTCCTTTGCGTATTTCAAGTGATCTTTTAAGAAGGTTCTCTGCCTTCTTGAAACTCTTATGAAGCTGATCCTGAAGCAAACGTTCCCGCTGAAGGCTTAGCTCCTGCAGAAAACAATGAAGAAATTTACAAATTAGTTTCACTTAAAATGCCATTTCTGTCCAGAATTCCATTCCGTTCATTTCACTACTTCATGAACAGGTATGCCCAAAATGATACTTGGGATTACCGGATTGTTTAGTTTATTCCCTTTCTAAAATTACACCTGTAGATTTCCTGTTTCTTATATTACTGTGTCGAAATTAATATTTGGATAGCCAGAACAGTTTCTTCCATACCTCTGATAAAATTGAAATTTGGAATCCCTGTTTCTTCTATTCCCCCAAAATACTTTGGATATCCAACTGTTTCCTTTTCTACTTGTATGTCCAAAATGGCAAGTTACATTTCCAACTCAAATGTAAAAAAAAAAATTTTTTAAATTTTGATTTCCAATTTTTTCTTTTCCTATTTTCAAATTGACACCTTTGGAATCCTTATGACGTAGCACAGTACATCCAAACCAAAACTTTTGATATCCAATTTTTTAAAATTCCAAATATCCAAAATAATTTTTTGATTCCACCATTTCTTCCATTCCCAAAGGTGAATCCATACCTCCCTCTGGAGAGTTCTTTCTGTTTCTTCTTCATTCTGATTACTTCCATTTTTAACTTATTTGGATTCCTTATGATGCATCACCCCCAAATAACTCTGCTAAAATTCCTATGTCTAAAATGAAACTTTTGATTTCCCCAATTCTACTGTATGTCCATACCTCTCTCAGGGATAGTTCCTTGCGTTTCTTCTTCATGACATCTGTGACATGTTTCTTGGAGCGTTCTTCCTTGAGTAGAATGTCCTCCTGTCTGGTTCTAGCAAGCTGAGCCTCCTGCTGCTGATACGCAATGTGCTCATCTCGCAAACGACGTTCCTCTTCCTAAGACAATGAAGATATAAGAAAGCGTAATATTAGAGGTTTGTTTGGTGATCTTGATCTTCTTACCAAACAGGCCCACCTGGACCCACACTTTAAAGTCTGGATGCCCACAGTTTAATTATTATTTTTTGGTTGCATTTTCAATAAATTCACTCTAGACCCTCTTTGTAAAAAGTCAGAGTAACTTCCTGTCAAGTTGGTCAATATCTAGAAAAGTGTTCTTGATTAAATTAAAGAAATTAAAAAGTTGTTAGGCAATGTATTTTGATTACCAAATTCATCACCTGTCCGATACATGCATTTCTTCCATGGAAGCAAGCTTTACACATTTCAAATAGTTTTTTCATTGTAAAAGGCATTGGCCCTTTGATGACAAGTAAAGTGATGTGCTCTAAAATAGGTTAGTTGATATCTTTTTCATCATATTTCAAATTGCAGATAAACTGATCTTATGCAATGAATGATTATTCCATAATCTGAAACCAAGGTACAGACAATTCCTTTGTTTTTTCATTCATAAATAATTTACATGCATCCAAGTACTGTATACGCCAATATTTAATGATATTAATGATAATAATAATTACATTTATATGGCGCTTTATACTGCCATTTCTAACATTTTTTAGTACAAATATTTTTGCAATTTTGGACTAGTTGGGAAGATTCGCAAGAGCTAAATTTTGTGATTTTGGTTATGTCCTCATTACTATAAATAGCCTTATATTAAAGTTGAAATTTTCACAAGGACTGACTCGTGAAATTCACGAAAATAAAACCCTTGCGAAAATTACAACTTATACAGTAATTCACATGCAGCTAAGATCTTCATACCTGAACTTCCTCCAAGGAGATGTTTCCAATCATAAGGACATCATCCCTGACATTATCCTCAAAACGATCTATGTAAGGGTCAATCTTCTCTTCCTCCAGCTCCTGACGTAAGGTGGAGATCTGCCTGTAGCTGGGCTCATGCTCTGGTCGGTTGAAGAGGGTTGGTGGCTCCCTCTCTGTGTGAAGCTCACTGTCTCCTTCCTCCAGGGTGCCGATTAGGTTCTCCAGGTTGGGCAGATCATCGTTGCTTGGTGGAACTGTAAGGAGATGATGGAAATGTAAAGCTGATTGTATGACTATGCTCTGGCAACAATTTTTACAGAGACAAGCCTAACATTTATTGAATCCCTACCCCTTATGGTCATTCATAACGTAAACACAACGCAACCCCATCACAAGCCCAAATCTTATTCTTCATCTCAGGCAAGCTGGAGAATGGAGCTACTTTTTCTGAAGGGAAATAATAATGAAGAAATATTATCTGGTTTTATATAGCACCTGATATATGGTTATAAGCAACCCCTCAAAGTGCTTTAACATACATACATTATTTCCCTGATCAATGGATTCAATTACAACTATTCATTCAATTATTGACAGATTTATCTATTTATTGATAATGAATGATGATGTAAGGTTGGCTTTGCTTTAAACAGAATGCATGATTGATTTTCTTTACAAGAAATTGGTCATAGATTATCATTTCATCTGAGGATCTAGCTAAAACTCAGTTTTGGACAGAGGATTTTCAGAGTCAATCTGCAGCTGAAAAAAAAATGAGGCTTCAGATTGGGTTTTTAAAGCCTATCTTGATGTTGTAGTTAAGGAAATGTTTGGGCAAACATTAATTTTTCCACACGACTTATCACATGAAAAGTCCATTAAAGTGAATCAATCAAGTTGATGAATACTTTACTTGCAACCTTCTGAGCTTATAGAAATTCTTATTCAACACTCATTCTTCCATAGTGTGTACATGTATGTCTTGAAACAGGTAGTTGTTCTACAAAATTACAACAATGTAGAAAATATATATATTTTTCTCCTCTCATTTCATTTCTTACATGGCCATGCGTTTTGAACTGGGCCCTTAAAAAGGTGGAGTTGTGACATCTGCTCCTCAAATTTGATTTTGTTTATTGATTTACTTAAAAACTATACAAGCTATATAGCTGAATTTGCTCTTAAATTAAAGCTCTCATGTAGGGCAACAAAATACATGTTTTTAAAAAATGTCACAATTTCATCATTGTCTGTTAATTAACTGTTAATTAACGAGAGTCAGGGGTGGAGGAGGAGTCGGCGCAGGAGGAGTCGGCGCAGCAAATTTGGCAAATTTAATCAAGTGCACAGAAGAATATCTTTGGATTGAAATTCATAAACCCTGCTGAAATAATCAATGTAGCTTGATTTTGATAGTTTATGTTAGTTGAGGAATCTTAATTACAGTAATTGGTCATGCTTTTTGAGTTCGGTAGGCCTGCAAAAAGTTGTAATTTTGACATCTGCTCCTCAAAAGTAGTGTTGTTTTATAGACAAAACTCAACGCATATATACAAGGTACATGTATAAAGATGAATTTGGACTTAAATCACAGCTATCATATAGGGCAAATAAATTCATGTGTTCAATCATGTTAAAGATATTATTGTTAACTAACGAAGATCAGGGCGGAGGAGGAGTCGGTGCAGAAAATTTAGCTCATGCGGTGGTGCATGAGTTAAATCAAGTTTATAGAAGGGTGTATATATTTGATTGGAATGCTTACAACCAGGTGAAATACTTTAGCTTGTTTATGATCCATAATTTATATGTAAGTAATTAATAATATAAGTAATTAACATATTTAGTTTTGTACACTGTAGTACATTGTGACTGTACTATATAAATGACAATTTCTTTACAGCCGAAGGGCTCTTATATGCGACATTATGGTTAATAATGTTTACCAAGACAAAGGGACTTTCACATTGTGAGTACTACTTTGCTACTTCTATCTGCCTTAGCAACTTATAGGATCCTTCATTACATGTCTAGTATCTTAAACAGAGAGTTACAGTACTTAGAACACTGCAACAAGATACATTTTCTTTAAAAAATTGAAATTTTCGAAGTCATCATTCCAGCCTGGAGCAAAATGCGTTAAACTCTCCCAGGGTATAGAAAGTTATACATGTTTGGAAAGCTCTAAAAGTGACGAGTTCAAATCTGCAGTAAATAATGTTGTAGGGTAAATAGTTTATTTTTTGCAATTTTTTTCCAAAGCCATCGTTTTTCACAAATTTTTCAGGTTCTAAGATGCATAACCTTTCAAGGGCGCCACCTATGTTAATTTTAAGCGCATTTTTGAACTCCTCAGACATTCAGCTTCCAGAAAATGTATACTTTTGTGGGGTTAATATAAAGTTTGAAAAAGTTAGAGCCACTTCATGGAAATGCGCACGATTAGTACAAATTTTGAGCGTGTCACACAACATGGGCCCAACTTAAAACGCATGGCCACATGTACAAACATCACAAAACTCATGTGTTATCCATACTACATCAACAAATCTACTTGTACAGCAAAAGAAAGCATACTTACGATATTTATATTCGTCGTCTGATTCCACCTCGATTCCAAAATCCTTGGGATCTGCATTATCATACTGTTCTGGGTTTACATCACTGCGTGTTTTCTCCTCCGTATCCATCTTTACCACCATCATCTCTGCCGCATCATCATCATCATCATCATCCAGCTTCTTCATCCCCTCATCTCCCATCTCAACATCATCAGTGATGCCTTCCACCATAGGCTCAGTGTCTGCCGTTGGTTCATCTTGACTTGGAACTGGGACATCTTCCCCTGAAACTAAAAGATGGAACAAATAAAAGAATTAAAAACAATTTATGCCACACTTTACCCAGAAGATTCATTGGTGCATGTCAACTGGGAATTAGGATGATCTTCCCTGGAACTGAAGGGCATAATATTTAATTGGCCATGATTATACATATGCCACACTTTACCCAGGAGAATGGAAATATATATTGAAACACACTGACTGAGGGTCTGTACCTTCTCCTTAAACTCATTGAAGGAACATATGAAGAGCTTGCAAGCAAAAGGGAGTACATGTAAATCCACTTTTCTAACTTTTCTAAGGAAATGGCATTTGTTTACCCAATTTTGTACATAGGTCTATGGAAAAGGGAAATTACAAAATGCATTTTCTTACAGTTGCAATCAACAATTAAGAAAATTCTTTTGTTAAAAGACGGGTACGTACCTAAACAATGGCATAATATCAATAACTCAATTTTCATCAGAAGTAGATTTAGTCCCTTTTGCTTGCAAGCTCTTCATATACAACACATGTAATGCAAGGGTCATAACCGGTCATGCAACAAACGATTTTTTTTTATAACCAAATTTTATACATAAACCCTCATCTTGCTAATTAGAGATATTGCATACACATGTAAGAGAATTAAGATATTATATGACATCATTGTAAAAGTCAATGATATACACATTTTGGCCTTGAACAGAATATGTCATTTTTGTCTCATATATATCCTTCCTACCGTATTGGGGGGGGGGGGGCAGTACCAGGATCACATAAAATTTTTCCTACTAGGAGATCTAAAAATGTTGTAGAGCCTGTCTATAGCTCTACATGTTGGCCACCTGTCTATAAATGTTTTCCGTTTCCCCTCGAATAAGTGGTCCGGGTAGTATTTCACCAAGTCGTTTGTAAAGTTACGAATGACTTTAAGAATGATTGGAACATGTTCTTGGGTGCTATACAAATCACATGCTTAATCATTAGGCACAAGAACTGATCAACAGTTGTTCGTAAAGTCATTCGTAACACAGCTCTGAGTAGACAGGTTTGTACAAACATTGACCTTTCCTCCTTAAACTACATACCACTATGACTAGGGTCATCTCCATCTTGGTGGTCAGCATCTTCAGGACCCTCACCATGAGCAGAGGCAGAGGAGTAGTGCTGACGCTTCTTCTCCTTTTCACGGTCTACACCATCTGGGAAGAAGTGAGGTCAAGAGATAGACATTTTTGTTATAATTTGGAGATTAGTAATTCAATGATATTAAAGTGTAATCAAAGAAGGGGGATAATTTTTACAAAATCACAAATGGGCCTTGTACATTAAATATTACAGATATATTGGTGTATTGTATAAATCAGACCTGTACATTGCAATATCAGGCAATGGTTAAAAAAAGATAGTATACATGTAATTTATGAAATATTAAATACAAGAATTCCTACATAAAAGAACAAAGAATATCATCACATAATAAATAGTTATGAAAGGGTTTAAATTCAAAACAAAAGAGATGAAAATATCAGTGGAAAATCTAAGTCAAAAGCAATATTAACATATTATTGCATGTTCTTCAACAATTAGTATTTTTCAAATAAAATAGCACAAAGAAATCTCCTAACATAGAATTATAGACATAAATGCCTGTCTCACTTATTCTCTACTTTTGGAAAACAGTTATTTTATGTAATGGCAATTCATTCTTTAATTGCAAAATGACACTTTCTTGTTAGATAGTTCTTACCAGTGTCTTCTACTGTTTCTTTCTCGTTCCCACCTCCTCCCAGCCCCAGGGATTTAATGCTGGAGTTGTCTGCCAGTTCTAATCTCTCTACTGTAAAAACAATACATATTTAAAGTTTTCATTATAAGGTAAATACATGTAAAATGTACATGTATTGGTAAAATATTTTCAAGAGATATACTTGTATTAATCAATGCTTTACAACGACACTATACAATGTGTGTTTCGTCCACTCTTGTTATAATTTTTATAATCCTGAGCACCTTGTTATAATAAGAACGGACTACATCATTCAAATATAATACACATGTACACAACATTTGTTGAGGTTGAACAATTTAGATAAAAACTTCTATAAGACAAATCCAATCATTTTTTCCCTTTTTATTGATGGCATATAAGAACAAGCTGAATCCTTGACTGCGCGCGTTTGAAATATGCCACCGCCATTGCCAGATCATACATGTATGGCATATTCATCTATTTATTTTCGTTTGTACAAAGACATCTTTGACCTTGACATTGACCTTGTGAACTCAAACCTCTATGACCCTTGACCTTTGACCAAGGTACTCCATAATCTAATCAGACCATCCTCCTATGGCGATACATACTACCCTTAAGATTGAAGTTCACATCTCAATTGGCTCTTGAGATATCTTGATAATGAATGTTATGGAATTTCACATGTTAACCTCTAAGACTCTTGACCTTTGACCTATATAAACCATAATCTGAACAGCCCATCCTCATATGGTGATACATACTACCCCTAAGTTTGAAGCTCATATGTCAATTGGTTCTTGAGAATATCGCGATAACGAACTCAACACATGGAATGTCACAATTTAACCCATATGACCTTTGACCTACATACTCTAAAATCTTATCAGATCATCTTCCTATGGTGATACATACTACCTCTAAGTTTAAAGCATACATCTCAACTGGTTCTCAAGATATCGCGATAACGAACTAAATACATGGGATTTCACCATTTGACCTCTGTGACCATTGACCTACATACTGCAAAGTCTAATCAGATCGCCTTCCTATGGTGATACATACTATCCCCAAGTTTGAAGTTGATATCTCAAGTGGTTCTTGAGATAACGCGATAACGAGCAAATAGGACGTACAGATGGACGGACGGACGAACAGACGGACAACCCGAAAACATTATGCCTCCAGCACCACCTTTGGTGGTGGAGGCATAAAAAGAAGAGTTATTAAAGTAATAAACTCACTATTCTCTGTTTGGGGTTCCTCATAGACTTCTAATATGTTGTCTTCTTCCTCGATTTCTATAATTATAGATAAAAAGAAATGAAATTCTGGAGGGTAGTTCTCATCTCTAAACATTATGTTGCAAGGAGCCGGTATCTGCAATCTACATGTTAATTTGACTTCTGTGTACTTGACACGCTCCCTGTAAATTATCAACCATAACTTATATTTTTACTATGTGAACCTGAAACGGCGAGAGAAATTCTAGAACACCTGATTCTGATTAACATCAGAATCAGGGGGGCATTTCATCAAAGGACTTGTCGGACATTTTATCCGACAAACTGTTATAAGCT
>CALNVZ010002974.1:30280275-30301346 GCA_940671915.1 Paracentrotus lividus | reverse complement strand
TTACGTTTTTTTTTCTGTTGCCCCCCCCCCCACCGAAAAATTTTCTGGTGTACTAAAATCTGAAAGTGATGGAACAGCAATTGCCCTCCCCCCCCCCCCACTTCCCAATATAAGTATCTAAATATAAGTTACATCCATATCTGTTTAATGAGAAATTCTATTCACACTTTCTCAATTTGAAAACATACCTTCAGTATGGTTTCTGCAGCTCTTGACACATTTGACTTTTTCTTCTTTGGCGGCATTTTTGTAATTAGACTTGAATGCAGTTCTTTCCCTAGATAAGATTAAGGACACAAAAAAAGTAGTTATTTCGAAATTCAACAATGAAAGGTTTGCCACACTTGCCCACATGACTATATTATTCAGTGAATGGGAATAAGTACATTGTGTAAGTGGATCAGTATTTGCTGATATTTGCTTTCATTAATCATGTTGATTCTTGCTCAATTTTCACACACAGGATTCACAGTGTAATATGAAAAAAAAATAAAGAGAGTGCAACTTAGCCTCTCTCATGATAGACCAAACATTTTTTTCTTGTCCCCTGTCACTGCCTCCTTCGGGAGAGGTAGCAACAGGGGAGAAGATAGAGATTCTTGGACTACTCTCACTCAGGCACTGTATGGTAAGAGGGCCAAAGTCTGCGCACTCTACAAAATGTATATTGATAGAAAAAAACACCCAAATAACATCAACTTCCAATGCATGAGTGATCAACGTTTAAAGCAAAAATGGACATTTTCAAAAGTCACAAGGGTCATTTTTTGGTCTGTAAAAATAAAAATTTCTAAAATTCCTTTTTACCTTGTGTTGAATTGTTTGGGTGGTTTTATCATCCAAATTTGACCATCCAACACCAATCCCGACATATGATTTGAAAAAATTTATTTGACATACATATACAAAACTTGTTGATAAAATGATTTTCACCACACAAAGGGAACAATACTAAGTTACAATGTACCTAACAAATTAAAAATATTCTTTTTTGTTTTTATTAAGTGTTCATTCAACCGTGAATTGATTGATATTGTTTAAACACTCTTCCAGATTGCAATTCCGTCATAATCAATAATTTTTTAAGTAAAAATGTGTAAAAAATGCAGTTTTTGTCAATTTACTTCAGTCATCCAACCGTGAAATTTAATCTAACAGTCATCGATGTGTTAGAAATTATAGTAAGGTGCCCAAGTCTGCGCAGTGCCTATGTCTGCGCACCCACGTAAATGCGCGATTTTCATAGAACAAAACATCAAACTGACACCAATTTTCAATCTAACCTCAACAATCCATTTTGAAAAAAAAATGCAAAAATAATTGACTCAAATGAGTTCCAGCAAGTTTCATTTGCTACCGCTGAAAATTCAATCATTGTCAAAAAAGAAAAGTCCGAAACTTCACTGCGCTTGAATTGCGTGCAAAATGAGTGAGTTCAACATGGGACTATTCAGTTTTGCTACATAAAATGACAAGCCCGTCTGAAAATCGTAAAAAAACATTGTTCTTGTGAATAATTTCTTGAAATGTTTTGTTTCCTTGATCATTAGAATATGAAGAATGAAATAACATTGATGATTTCAAAATAATATTCTACTTTGTAATAAAATCGAGATCGAATTTTAGGTGCGCAGACTTGGGCACCGCCATCATAACAACAAGCCTTCTGAAACACATTTTTTGTGGAAAAGTTTTGAATTGTTCCGATATTATTGAATTAAAGTTATGAAGGCTAACTTGTGACTTTTGAAAAGTGAAATTTTTGCCTTTTGACTTGACTGTGCTCATTGAAGCATGACTTAACGAATTTCAGTAATATCACTAACGTTAAAATAGAAGCTGATAAAATTACCTAACGTTAGGTCTAACGTTAGATCTAACTACATTACACATGTAATAAAATTCGTAAAATTCTCTTGGTTAAAAAGTTATACCAATTTGATTAAGGGGGGACTTAGATCTACTTTTTTTGTAGACCAGAGCTGCTCTTCTCATCGGGCGGCCTGGCCTGTAACCCCTCCCGAATGACGCGCAGGGGCCGCCGTGAAGACAGAGCAGCCTCGTCTACTTTTTTGTTGTGTAGACTCTCTAGAGTAAAGTGCCCAAAATTCGACACTTAAGCTTTTTGGCAGTCCAGTTTGAAAATGAAAAACATAACATCTTTCATTTTCAACAGATATTAGAAGCATATTATAAATTAAATAATTGTTAAAAAAAATTTAAAAATCAAAAACTAATTTGATAGTAAAATCGGAAGTTTTAAACACCTACCTTTCTTGCCGAGATTAGACATACGTTGCATAAATTCGACCAGGCGTAAAAGTCAATACGCATCGCGCGCCGCTGAAATCTTGCTCACTCGCGCACCGTAGCACATCGCGCTCTGCCGACAGACCGGGGCCGCCGCGGCATGAATACCGGTCGAAACTAGGGCAGAGAAAAAATCTTGCAAGTCACATGATTGCAGTGTTGTAACTCTAGTGTACTGTAGAGTCACTTCCGGGTTTTTTTTCAGTAGGATAGTTACGATCGGGCTTGAACGTGGCAAAAAACTGCGTCATCAAACCTCAAATTTTGAGTTTAAACGCATTTTTCCCGATCGGTTTTTCTTAGCGTTTCCCTTAGCGCGCAGGGGCTTCAACTTTTGGAGCAAAATATGGAATTTTTAGGAGCAAAATTAAGTATTTAGTATGATTTTTTTGTGATTGCTTTTTTTTTTGTGTGTGTTCAGTGACGATGTGTGGCTTGTGATATGAGTTGATGGAGTGTGTTGAGTGTGTTTGGGGTTCTATTTTCCATATTTGTCTGAAACTGGTCGAATCTCGGCAAGGTCGAATTTCGGGCACTTTACTTCTAATATTAATATAATTTAAACTGATGTCAAATTTTAGATGAGCATACATGGACTAGGCACTTCCTAGTTCCTTCATACCACCAGTGCCATTGCCATTTATGTCAGGAGTGCTGTCATATTAAACTCACTCACGATCACTCACTCAGCTCATTGGCCACACAGAAAACCCTCAGTTCACTCAGTCACACACTGACATGACAAGTCACAACACAGATTGAATTTTGACTGAACAAGTTTATCTTGCTTCGAAAGACACAACTATAATTTTATCTTAATATTTCACACAGACTTAACCCCAGAAGTCAAATAACTTACCTTAAACCCAGTAGATTTCAGAAAAACCAAGTCGATTCCGGATATTCCGTTCACAGACAGTCACACGATTTGCAACTCTTCAGCGGCCATCTTGTATACCATTGCCCAGTAACGTTTGACGTCATTACGTCAACTTGATTGATTAATTGCACGTTTGTGTTTACAGAAATAGTGTGCAAATTCAGACCCCTTTACATGTTTCTATCAATTTCAATTTATCAAGACATGAGTCATTCAGTTTACCAGTCGTGAAATGGATAAAATGAGTATCAATCGCTCATTTCACAATTTATAGAGACTAATTTGATTTACAATAGGTTTTCAAAATGCTTTTTAAGTGCACACTTATACAAAGTGGGAAAAGTACACGTATGTAGAAGAGAAATAGGCCTGCTCTCTCAAACTACTAAGTATATCCGGGTTCGGTTTTTCGCATGGCCATAATTATGTTGTCTTTTTTTTTTTGGGGGGGGGGGTTCGTTATTTTTTTTATGTACACGAAAGAACGGAAATCATGCAAGAATATTAAATTTATTGATCAAACGAAGAAGAAAAAAAAAATTATTATTTGATAATCGATTTCATCGATTTATTATACCTAGATCTACGACCATTAGTAGGCCATTGATTTAGGACTAGGAGCTCTAAACTCAGGTCAGGAGCACTCAAAATATCCTTCTCTCTCTTTTTTTTTTTGGGGGGGGGGGTTAAATATAAATACTAATTTCCGGGCAGGATTGAACCTACCACGTCAACCAAGGACCCAGATAAATGCGTATTTACTTCTTTCTCAATCTCACTGCGCAAGTGTACTCAGAGGACATGAGGACAAATACACCAGTCTTTGGGATCGCATCCAAATTTTGCTAAATCGCCCCGCCTAGGCAGCTTCTGGGCTCCTGCGGGATTGTTACATTGCGGCAGCAATGGCAAAGACTGGCAACATCAACTTTCAACCAATCAGATGATAGGATTAGGGAAAGATTTGTAGAGTGATTAACATAAAAATACTGAATTCAGGTTGCTAAGACGAGGAAAAGGTGGTCGTCTTTTGTTCATTTTTGGTTTTGTTTTTTAATTTTCTGTTTTCCGTCTTTCTTATATTTTATAAAGTTTTATTATTATTATCTTTATTTATCTATTTTTTTAATTTTTTGCTATTTAGGGTGGAACTCCTTTGGCTCTGCGGGGGGGGGGGGGGGGGGGGGGCACGAGTTGAGTGCAACCCCAGCCTACGCCCTTGATACCCCATGGATGTGTTTTCAAGTGAATAGGCCGGGGGCTACCCCCTCCCAACCCTCGCCTGTTGAGAGGTGGGTGGGGGTGGGGGGCAAATTAATTTGAAAACCACTCACTGACTGTAGGCCTACATGTTAAAATCGGAAATTTCGGCGGCGATCCCCTATCGGGCCTGGCGCCCCCTATTTTCAGATCCTGCATCCACCACTGAATGACGATATGGCAGTTTTTCACTTTCTTTAGATAACCCCATAAAGAGTAGAAAAATAAAATGGGTCTACTTTGTTCGTAAAGCTGTGTTTTGCGAGATTTCACTTTTGATTTGGTTCCATTACGCAGGACATATTTAAAAACCACAGCTGAGGTAGGCCTATCATTAAAAAGGTGAATGGCAAAAAAAAAAAGTTTATGTTTATTGATTATGATAATTTATTATTATAAAATGCGAAAACAATGTCAAAACATGAACCGTATAACTGCGGATGAGATTTATATAAAAATAAATAATACAAAAATAAATAATAATAATAATTAACATTACAAATGAGTAAATTTGAAATCACCTATGTCATGCATGAAATAAAAAACAAACAAGAGACTATAGATAACGACTAAAAATATAAAATGATTATTATCTATTCCTTTTATTATTGTATTGCTATTATGTGTTACAAACTTGAATTATCTTTATTTAAGTTTATTTTAAATAGGAGCGATTTTTTTTTTCTTTTTTCCCCTCCCCTGCCCCCCAAACAACAACAACAACAAAAACCACACACAAAACAATAGGCCCCACATTATGAAAATGCCTAAAATGTAATGAATATTTACAACGAAAAATGTGAAGTCCGTAAATCGACAGATTTGGAATTGTATTTACTAAAAACATTAACAAACGATAAGTGATTCAAGTTTTATAGTACACCACGGTTAAAAAGAATTGCTTTAATTATTATTTCCTTTTGTTGTTCATTTCTCCTTCGAGGCGATTTTGTTCTCTCTTTCTCTCCTAAATGTTTTATCTTCTTAATGAGAATGAAAAAAAGGGCGTAAATTTTAAAGTATGAAAAGCAAAACGAACAAAATTGTGAATGAAAAATATCGCCCTTTTAGGACATGAACAACTCAATTTTTCCCTTATTGCTTTTGCCTTAGATGTCTCAGTAATCATGCTATAGGTCTCATAGAAAGATGAAAAAGGTGAGATATGAAAGGAAAAGAGATTTTTTTTTAAAATAATAAAAAAAAAAAAAAAAAAAAAAAAAAAAAAAAAAAAGCATCATCATAATATTTTATCCATATAGACAGATCCGATGAAGGGTGGGGAAAAGTGAATACGGCACAACAGATCGGAATGACTTCAAATGATCTTTAAACTCTTAATATGGCGCCCTCAATAGCAATCTGAAGATGAGGTAGTCATTATTTCGTTGTACTCCAGTCCAGAATTTCTCATGACTTCAACATTCTGCTTATCAATCTACCGAGTGAGTCGAGTGGTTTTGGGAAAAGAATCATGAAAAATATGATATATTAATTTCCCCTATAATTCTCCCTCAATCCTTTTCACCTAACACAGTTTACAGGTTGGTCGAGCCACGTGGTGTGGTGTTCGGGGAGTCTCCCCACTGGGTAGAAGCACCCCTTACGGTATAGACCGTCACCTCTCCGACTCTTCGCCTGAACATGGCTCTCCACATCCGTCGAATGCGCTTGGTGAGTCCGAAGAAGACGAATAGAAGGACGCCTTGTAGAGAGGTCAATGTGACGAATATGTACATCACAACGATATCCTCTGTGAAACTGTAGACGACGCCGAACGTCCAGGATGTTCCGAGGACGACCGAAAGCTAAAGAGATTGAGAGGGACATAGAGAGAGAGAGAGAGAGAGAGAGAGAGTGAGAGAGACAGAGACAGAGAGAGACAGAGAGAAACAAAACAAAACACTTGTCATTTAGATTTGCTGATAATCTAATAATTAAGCAGAATTTGGAAGAAAATTTTTTATAGGTCTTGTTTATGTTGAGTAAATATTACCCTAGGCCTATCAATTTAAGAGATGAATATTACTGTAAGTAGGGCTAATAATCAGGGCATTGATGGGGGACCGGGATGGGGGATTGCTTTTGAGTTTTTAGCACGACATAAGAAATTATTTCGAAATGACGATCCAATAACTTTGCACGAGTTCAAGAGTTGCAAACCCTGTAACAACATTGACAGTATTCATTGAGGAACATGACATTCCTGTTTACATATTTCGTCATAATTGCTATAATTTATTTATGTTGCTTTTTTTTTTTTTTTTTTTTGGTTCACTTGTAAATTAAAACACTTCCGCAAATCGATCAGGCCTACCTTTGCAACAATGGTAAGATTTTCCTTGAAGATGAACGTCTGATTGGCCCTCAATGATCGACCCTCTCTGCGATGCCTGATAAGAGATACGGCCGTGTAGGTGAGAAGAAGAACGTTGAGCAATATGGAACTGTATATAGGTATCCCGACGGCATACATCATGGCTCGACGCTCCCCATCAATCCAACAAATCAATGGCCCTCCATATTGGAACCTCAGTCCGGCGCACTGGCAGAGGTGGAAACAGATCCCGACGGTGACAATCGCCAAAGGCACACCCCAACCGTATAGGATGTAGGACACCAGTGTCCCCTTGGAGCACGTCCTGGTGGATTTGATAGACGATCCTGGGCCACTCCAACCAAATGTACGTGCCATGTTGAAACCGGCGACGTTCATCCAACTGAAACAACCGAGCCAGAAGAAGTGAGCCAGTGCCGCCATGATGGAGCAAAGGATCGGGTCATAGCTCAGCAAGGGGTTCAACACGAAGATGAGGTTTGCTCCAAGCAACGCCGCCGTGACATTCATCAGGCACTTACCGGCAACGTTCCTGAGCTTCGGAAGGACAGAATAAGTGATCAACGTTGCAAGGAGACACAAGATAGACATACTGGCTCCAACGAGATACATGACGCTTTGGATATCCACAGCGCCCTCAAGACTTCCAGCGCATACAACATAGCTGCCATTCAGCAACAGAAAGTACTCATCAAATGTCAATTCTGCACCGGAGGGAATATGAACGGCTAGATTTCCATCGACAGCAAATCTGTCCTCAGGAACGATTTGCAGCTCACAAATCAGTGTATTTAAAAGTGCAAACCAACACATGCCTGATGGTTGGTTGCTTATATAGATTGATATGTTGCTCGTAAATGTGTATTCATTAAACATCAAGTGTGTTCTGTTCAGATCCCAAACAATGCCTATGTCAGCTCTCAACGCACCATTTGTTACTGTCGGTGACACAACAGATTCACTGCAGACATCAGGAACTGTGTCGTTGAAAGGAGGAGGAGCGATGAGCATTACTTTGCTCAGATTACACATCATGTGATTCAATTCGTTTGCATAGTCAAAGACGGCACCTAGAGTCAATGCAACGGACTGGACATCATTCACATTTTCGGCGAAAATGAATGCCGAGTTTGCATGGCAAGTCAAATTGTAATCGATGATAATTTCCGCTACTTCGGTTAAACTTGATGCAATGGCAGAGGTGAGACACTCCATTGTGGATCGCAACACCAGATCATCACGGTCGGACTCTGTGGAAACGCATTTTTCGGCCAAGAAATGTGTGCTAGGCGGACACACAAGAACGCGGCATTTCTCAAGGAACATGTCATAGATCTCTCCAACTCCTCTACATTCTACGTCATCAGAAGTGAAGAAATCAAATAAAAGCGTCACCGAGGCGAGTCTTCCAGTCCGGTCGTCAGGACATTTCAAGAAGCAGAAAAGATCCTGACATTGACACCCAGTGCAATACTCAATTGGTAACTCGTTGAGTCGTCCACTCTGGCACTTAGTACAATGTGGATTCCGGTATGCAACCCCTCCTGGGTGGACAACTGGTGCTTGGTAGTCACGGCATGCCTCTTCCAACTGTGACCCCGTGAAGGAAGCGGGGCAAGAATCTGTTACCAAACCTGGGGCGTAACATGGTCTTGTTTTGCCTAGCTCATCCCACGGTGGAAGCACAACGTAATAAACCTGTCTTTCATTGGTATTAAAATTCTCCTCGGGTTCAGCTTCTACCCGCCAAGCCGTTAGGTTGTCCAGACTTCTTCCATGACATACGGCACAGAAGATGTTGTAGAACACGTCACCATCTTGGTCGTATACGGGCAAGTTCCGAAGAACATCATCCTCAGAACTAGATACTTCGCAATTGTCTTTAAGCGCTTGTTCCGTTGATGGCGGGCATACTCTGATGAAATAAAACCATTCAGTCCCCTTGTAGATTTGACTCAATCCTCCCAATGGCTCTTGGCAAGTGTATAGCGAGAAATATGTGGTCATACTTTGGATGTAGTTTAACCCTTCTATCCCGCATTCCTCGGTGAAATCATAACAGCAATCTTTATGAAGGCGACATGAGTTGTCACATCGGCAGCCAGCCATTGTTGCATTGCCACAATTCCCTCTGCACGTCATTGAAGAATCACACAGGGTCACCTTCTTTTCATCAACAACGATTTCTAAAACATAAAAAGGGAGTTAAATAAACAAAGAATTATATTAAATATAATCGCAGGTTGGGACTTAAGATATTCCTATTCCTATATTCAAACTTTCAGTTTATTTTCATATTCGGATTTTGAATTAATCATATTAGCATAAATTTTTATGCTACATGATGATTAAAACAATTATAAAGTACAATGTATTTGACCCAAGCGGACGTCTGTATCAAATCGATTGCCTTGGTTCCAGTTATTACTTGGTTATAAGGACCAATATCTTTATCAAGGAAAAGATGAAAGAGGCTAATGCAACAGTTATGCTAACTAGTTTATTGGCTCTATGAAAAAACAAATTATTATGTACAATAATGTTTATAGGAGCCACACAACATTTACGAAATGATCTACCTAATGATTATGAATTGTGCATCAGTATAAGGTTTAAATATCACATCATATTTATCATGATGCCTTCAAAAATGTAAATATCTCAAAATGGTCAGAATGGTCAGTTTCTTTCGTTGTTTAGATTCACACATGTATATACAGTATATATATATATATATATATATATCTTACTAAAACGGGCCTTTAAGGGGGAACTGAGAAGAATAGCTTTATTCAGTCAGCATTCCCTTAGCGACTTTCTATAGGCGAATAATTCCCCTTAACGCCAATTCTATAGGGTTAGGGCTAGGTTAGTTGGGCGATATAAAAGGAGGAAACAAAGAAATTCGCCTTAAGGACGAAATAAGGTATATTTTATACTATATATATATATATATATATATATATATATATATATATATAATGAAAATTGAACAAAATTGTCTGCTTGGCATCTGTAAAATACATGAATCACACAGTTAATAAAGAAGAATGCCAAAAACATAAAATCATAGATTTTATAATAAAAAGGAGCATCATAGTTTTGAGAGCTATGCTCCTTTTTATTATAAAATCTATGATTTTATGTTTTTGGCATTCTTCTTTATCAACTGTGTGATTCATATATATATATATAAAGCTGCATCACTTCACCGTTATCCTTCGAATATATCCCCAAGATAATTTCTATCCTTCGGGTTAAAGCCAGGTTTTAATAGCTTCTGACCACTCGAGCATTGAAAAGTTGGAGGTTTCAGAGACGAATATCGACATGGTTTTGCCATAACTCAGTCAGGAGAGTGCCTGTCTATCAGGAGGTCTCAGTTTCGAATCCCAATGGAATCCCACTTTCTATGCTCACTTTTTCTTATTATATATTTCTGGTCAGTCCCTTCGTTTTTCAAATTTATTTTGAAAGGAAACAGCTTACCTTGCCCACACGTCACGTATGCAGCATTTCCCGACATACAACTCCCTTCTGCCATCAAACAATCGAAGATGTGATCACTCTGCGTTACCGTGGAACAGAAGAAGCTAAGATTCGCTAATGGTGCTGTTGGCATGGCAACGCCAACATCTTCCACCACTCCTCCGAATCCAAGTTGGTTGCAGAGTGTGTTCGCTGTAGATGGATACCAGGTATCAAAGCATAGATTCAGCCAATCGTCATCCAGGCAACGGTACTCGACGGTGCCTTGTCCCGTTAATGTACTGTTTGTTAGACGTACTTCTATGTCATCCTCTGTGAGAGGGAGAGGGAGAGGGAGAGAGAGAGAGAGAGAGAAGAAGAAAATAATAAGCGATTATAGCCTAAGTATTTCAGATACTGTCTTGTAGACATTTGTTAATGATATTTAGTTCGCTGAGGAAGTCAAGGCCAGTAAAATAGCATTCAGCACCCATGAGCTCCTCGCTTTCATTTCCATAGATGACATTTATATGACAAGAGAATGTGCTTGTAACTGTTTGTAGTTCAACACTTGCATCTTGTTTTACAATGAGCCATGGAATAGTTTAACTAGACAGATGGCGCTATATAAATGCGTTATTATTATTATTATCATTATTGTTATTATTATTCTTATATAGCAAACAAGCAAGGGAAAGAAGCCAGAGATTCAGAGAGTAAAACCGGGAGAAAGATAGAAATGATTTTAATTTGGCAGTACCCTTAATGCGTCACTCGCCTTCGCAAAATACATTCCTTTGTGATACACACACATATATATATATATATATATATATATATATATATATGTGTATCCTAAATATATTCAGGGATTGTGCATATACATCATGTGAATCATATATATATTTTTTATTTATTTTTTTTTACTTTATAAAGATAAATATTTCCCCCTAAAGTGGTATATTCATATAGTAAAATCAAGATAAAAATCGAGCAAACTCATACATAATCTTTGACAAAAGCTTCCGTTATAAGCAGCACCTTAATCGAAAGTTGGAAAGATGATTGAGCGTGTGGTCTGCAAGCAGCTAATGTCTTACTTTGACGAAAATTCTCTTCTGGCTTCTAGACAGTCGGCTTACAGACAATCTCACAGTGTTGAGACAGCCCTCGTAAGAGTCCAGAATGATCTTCTTCAGACTTTGGACAGCAAGAATGAGGCAATCCTTGTATTATTGGATCTTACGTCTGCATTTGACACCGTGGATCACCGCATTCTTCTGACTGAACTTCGAGAAAGATTTGGCATTTCAGGTATTGCTGCGAATTGGGTGTCGTCATATCTATCTGATCGGAAACAACAAGTGTTGGTGGATGATGCAAGGTCTGATTCAGTTGAACTTCGCTGGGGAGTCCGCAAGGTCATGATCTTGCCCTTTGTTATTGAGTTATACTACTCCTGTTCAGCGGAATAATCCATTGCCCATGGCTGTCGCTGAATGATGTATGCTGAGGACACACAGCTTTATATCACAATGAATCCGCATGATAGGAATCGATCGATCAGAAAGCTTGAGGTTTGTCTTCAGAAATCGGAAATGGATGAAATGTAACACCTCTTCTTAAATGACGGCAAAATTGAAGTACTGCACGTATCATCACACATAAAGAGAACAATGAAGTACCATCTTTATGTATTGAAGGGTCAACGCTCTTGAAGCAGTACGGGAACTTAGGTGTGGTCTTCGATAAGCATCTATCTCTTCGTAGACACATCAATTCGATTGCAGTAGAGCTTCATTCGCCCTGAGAGAAAAATCTAGGTGTATTCGCAATGTCCTTGGACCGGAAGACAACAGAGATACTGGTGCATGCTTTTTTACATCGCTTTGGACAATGCAACAGCGCTTCTTTTGTATTCCGGACAAGGACATCTCGAAACTACAGCGGATTCAGAACTCAGCCGCCCGTCTTGTGCAATGACTAGAGAAATATGATCATATTACACCCCTGTCTTAAAAGAGCATCATTGGTTTGCCTCTTCGTTCACGTATACAGATAAAACTTGTCATTCTCACATTGAAAGCTGTTCCATGGCCTTGCACCTGCCTAAATCCTGAACTTGGTGTGCCCTCATACTACCAACCAGATCACTCAGATCTGCCTCAACATTAATTTGTTAGTGCGTAATAGGAGCAGAACCAAGTCCTATGGTGAACAGGTCATTTGAATGGCAGCTCCGCCCTGTGGAACTTTCTTCCTGTGCTCTCCGCGCCCAGGACAATTTTGATGTCTTCCAAAGAACTGAATAGACTTATTTTTGATATCCGCATTTTGAATCCTATCATGTTGGTCTACTTAAGTAAGTATGTCTTTGACATGACTGCTGGTTAGATCATTCATGTTTCAGCACCATGGAAGAGGGTATTCCCTTTGGCTTCTCTTTTCTGCTTGTTAGCGCTATTAATATATGTTATTTCAGTGGCTTGTGCCATATTATGTAAAATATGTAGAGTAATATTAACTGTCAATACTTATATCGTTATTATTTAAATGAATTTCTAAACTATATCTATTGTTTATAGACTGTTGAGTACTTTATGTAAAGCGCATTGATATTATCTTCGGTAATGAAATGCGCTATATAAGAAGGAAGTATTATTATTATTAAAGTTAAGGACGTGAAAACTCATATCAAAAAGGTACTCACCTGACGCACATGTCACGGTCAGAACTTGAACAGACGCGGAGACCTGTTGCAGAAGAGACGGTTGTCTCGAGATCATGGGACATTCTTCTAGTGAGAGTTCGTCACCACTGCATGTCGTATCGAACAAAAAGATGCCATCCGCTGTGACATTTTCCACCACCTCTGCATCTTTGTCACAAACATAGGGAAATCCAAGTTGGCGACAGGCCAGTCGTGCCCCGGACAGACCTATGGAATCATGCTCCAGGAACTGCCAGGCTGAAGACTCTTGCATAGAGGATTTCCGTACCTGGAGGATTCCTTCGTTGGTCGCATTTGAACTAGTCCCGTAGAATCGCACTTCATCTGCATTATGATAGCAAAAATATATTTACAAATGGTCTTTTTCAAATGTGGGTGACACGACATTTGGACTGATAGAAGGGCCCATATCTTCGCACTTGTAGGTTATGAATGGATCACGACTACCATATTATATATAATGTAGGAGTGGCATGCGTCATTACCAGTTGGATTTGAATTTTACAATTGGTCTTGGAAATTATGATTGAAAAAACAGTGCGTGAGTGACACGACAAAAAAAAAAAAAAAAAAAAAAAAAAAAAAAAAAAAAAAAAAAAAAAAAAAAAAAAAGGACATGGGTTTCTGACCAGTATTGGTTACGGTTGGATTTGTCCCCAAGTATAATCTCTAAGGGTACCATAAGTGCTTGTATACGTTCATGAATAGTACCTTAAATGCAAAAAAAAATTTTAAAGTAAATAACTAGATCCAAATTACCTGTGTGTATATGCCATGTTAGAGTAGTCCATGATAATTACTTTAAGGAAAAAAAAATCTGACGAAAGTGACTAGATATAAGAATAAGAGGCATTTAAAGTACCATAGTCCCATATATGCAAATTCCTGTTTGATCAATTATTCAGAGTCAGATAACTGAATCACATAATTTTAAAACTTAAATAATTGGTTGTATTGTAAAGAAGCGTTTGTGTTGATTTCAGATCCTAATTTGCATTTTCAAAGGCACAGTTCCACATTAAAATATCAGCTAAATCATATCAATTCTAGTTGTAAACTTAAGAGGAAGAGGGCGCTATCACTCTACGCAAAGCGAACGCTGCCATAGACATTTTGTATTTTGCACAGTTTTTTCACTTTGTTTTCTTGATTATGGCGAGCAACTACCTTTTCAAAGAAATGATCAACTTGAATAAATACGCTAAGAGTCTGATTTTTTTCAAAAATAGGAATAACTTATTGCAAAGGGGAAAAAAAATCCTGTCACATGTGTCAATTCGAAATCCTAGTCAGATCAAATTCCTGTACAATATGGCCAATTTTGCTCTCAAAATAGCTCATACGCCACATAATCATCTTCCTGGATAACGCATAATTATATTACGGCTTAATGATCAAGCAGTTTTTAAAAGCTTGAATTCTCAGTCTCAGCTTTCCAAAGATGGTACATTCATTTCGATTGGTCAAGAAAAAGTCCTGTCACTTTGAACATTATCATAATAGAATCTTTACTCGATGGGTTGATATTTCCGCATATCACATTCATATCGCATGTGGACGGCGTCTTCGCAAGAGGTGACAAGATCACTACTTATATCAATAATCGTTTGGAACATCAATCTATGTGAAATAAAGATTCTGATTACAACTTCATCACAATAATGTTATAAGCTTGCCCAAATGTGTATTTCCTCCATCTGGTCTGGAGATTCTATTAACTAACAACATGATAAAAGTTAATCAATTTCTTTCATCTCCACGTACGAGTAGATTGCTGAACCGAACGGACAATACCATTCCAGCTGCAGGGAAGTCTTCATAAGCGAGTTTTTGTGAGCTAATTTATTATTGCAGCCAGCTGTATAGATTTCTGCGCTTCTCAGCCGTATTTCCAACGTCACTTCGTTGCGTCTGGCCTCTTAGATAATGGACGCGCCTTGTTTAATTACGATTTAATGCCGCACATTAATATACGTTAACTTTACATTTTACATAGAGTAGAATTGATATCTCCTATTTAGATTGAAAATGACCAATACAATTTTGTATCTGATCTTATGGGGCGATCACAGTACCATCCGCGGGACCCGGACGGCGTACTGTATCAGTCGTTTTGATAAATTCTGTTTGAGCTGCACGCGATTTTTATTTTCCGAACCGTTTACAAATTGATTACTAAAAATAAGCCTTGAACGTGCACTAATATATCCTAGTTTGGTTTATTTGAATTAAAAATCAAGTTGTCGGTATCAGTAATACTAGCCGAGTGGTATGAGGAACAGACTCTCATCCTGAGGACTTGAGTTCGACTCCCAAGATTTTTTTTTTATAGAAGCTCTAAATGGATAGATCTTACATGAATAAATAAAATCCATCCATAAAACCGACAGTTCAGAGATGAATTTTGATCCAAAATATCATTTTCATTTTGTACACCCATGCATTACACCCATTAGGAGAGAAATTACACTCATTTGAAAGTGATATTGATGGTCCATGTATTGGGAAACGATATGAGATGCTTAGTCCTAGATAAACATCTACCAAAGTGGTCTTTAGTGCGACAGCCCCCCCCCCCCCAAATATATATATAAATAAACAAAAGTATATTTCAGGCCAGAGTTTGAGATCTGACCCTAGACAGTATAGCCTTCTCGTATAGTCTCATCAAGAACCTTCAAGGGGCCCTGGCGGGGGCCGAAGGACAGTCGCACGGGAACCGTATTGTAAAATGCCTGTCAATATTTTATTTGGAGGACTCACTGAAAAACACGGGCGGAGCCCGCTCGGATAGCGGCAGAAACCTATACGGCTACCGGCAGAAACCAGCTCGGGTCCCATTGGTGACTCCAAGGATTTTCTACGGCCTACCGGGTTGAGAAAAACGCCGGGAAAATCGAGAGCACACACTCGATCTTCCCGGCTCCCCTACATTTAAAGCATAACTACTGGAAAATGTTCCGATGTGCAAATAAAATCGTAATTGAAATTTCAGCTACATGTCCCACTTAGTTTGAATGATAGCATATCTTTATGACACACATTTAACTAAGAGAGAGAAGGAATGAGAGAGAGAGAGAGAGAGAGAGAGTGGCGGGGGCACAAAAAGCAACAAAAAGCAAAGACAAAACAAAACGTATCTTTATTTAAGTTTTGGTTATATTGGCTACTTTGCTTTCCTAAAATGTATTTTGATACAGGCTTATCCAAGAAATAAATTTCCATGCTTCTAATTGACAACAGGTAATGACTCCGAAACTGTAGGACTGTTTAAAAAGCACCATGTCGCTATATCCATTGACATTCAAGGGATTGAAATTGAAATAAATTAATCAGATGTAAATATTAATCTTTGATTCAAATATGACAGCCTATCTGTAACTTACATGATATGGAACTCAGACAGGATTGCCCAAGAAGGACGACAGTCATAAAACTTAACCAAAGGAGCTCGGACCCCATGATTAAAGACCAATAGACATTTGTTTCTCACAAACCATGTTCGATGTTAAATAAGGCAGCTCGAAAATTCATATCAGACAGCTGCAAGAATCCTTATGTCTGGTTGCTACCATGTCGACTGCATCCTTTTTAAATTGTAGGTTTCACTAGATTAAGCGTTAGCGATCTAAACAATCCCAGTAAGAAATATGAGATGTAGTATACTCAATGAAGAGCCGATAAACTTCAGATATTGTGTGATAGTGACATAGCTATAATGAATTGTTAGTCACTTTAGTGAAGTTTGTTTATTGTTTGTAATAGTGCCGTCATCAAGCACAAAGAATAGGTGAAACTCTTTAAGTAAACATTCTTAGTCTATATAAATGAGAGTTCGTGTCTACACTTGGAGTCCGAGCACGGGAACCCTTTGGTTTGAACGACAAATTAAGACAAAGGAAAAACAAAACTCAAATGACAATGATGAAAGTACACATATCGGTGTATATTGATCTAAACTAAGAACTCGCTGTAAATTAAACCCTTCGTCTATTAGTTCATTCAATTAAACTTTGCAACCCAGTACAAATGGTCGTGACATTCGCGAAACCAGTAAAAAAAAACCCTGCTACTCTTGACGAACTATGATGAACTCTGCGAACATTTGGAAACGTAGCGAAATATGCAGGGTTTCGCCAAGGTTCGTCAAAGTTCGTTAAAAGTTCACAAACAAATCTTACTAATCGCAAAGAAGTTCACCCCTTCGCAAATAGTTTCAAGCGTTTGAAAACGGTATTCAGTGGATTCGCCAACTTTCCTGACGCATGTTGGTGAAATTGATGCAGGGTTCACCTCTGCCATTATTGTACGGTAGCCAACCTGTTTGCGAGTGCTTGCAGCTGTTTGCGAAAATGTATTTGCTGCCTTGACAAACAAATTGTGAACACGTTCTTTCGACCAAAAATTTTAATATTAGGGCAGCGTAGAGGGGGGGGGCGCACTCGATTTCTCCCCCTCCCTCCCTGTACCTGGGTTTGCTACATATCTGTTCACTTCCGAAGTCATTATGACGTCAGATGTTTCGTCATCACAAACGCATTTTTTGTTTCTTCTTTCGCGAAACATTTTATCAAATGTACATTATCATTTATGTACAGTTGTTTAAACAAATTTGCACCTCTGTCATTTTTTAAGTCGTGCTTCTGATGCTGAATGAGTTTCTTTAACCTTTCTAATGATTAGTATACGACAACAAGTGACTTCCAATTTGAATTTTCTCTTGTTAACCTTTACATAATTATTTTTATAATCATGCAGTCGGTAGAAATCTTGGTTTAACTGACCTCAAGAATTGTGCTTGTCATGTTTACTCAAGAGGCCTATTTCAAATCATCTGAATTTCAGCCTGCAGTCGTCTTTTCAGATGAAGAATAGAGGTTTGACGAACTGATCCAGTAAAACGCATTAATGAAAATCTATTTAAAACGACAGGGTTTTTTTTTTCAGAACGCCTGCACAAACTTTCGACGATAATCGTCTGAATAATAAAACACAAACTCAAATGCATTATCGACAAGCAATGTTTATTATTTTTTCAGTTTGAAAACGAAAATATTTTGTGTGAAAGTGTTGTGATGGGCTTGATCGAAAAATATCCCAAGCCGATTTATATGCAGAATGAAAATTGTAGATCCGCTTACCACAATTTCGGACCCACGTTTTGATTTAAACGGTCACTTATGCAAATGTTCTGAAAAAAAAGTGGCTTATGCTCCTTCGCTTATATCCTCATCTCACCAACAAAAAACAAAAAACAAAAAACAAAAAAAAAGTGGTGAAGCTAAAAAAGCCCTTTTAATGACGCTAAAATGCTCCAAATTTTATTGTCCGAATCGGATATTCTTTTTGCCCTTGTCCCGTGGGCTTGGCAGCCGCTGAGCAGCGCCAGGTGGACGTTGCTCTATCCCCTTCTTGTTGAACGCCAAACAGGGAAGCAGCAACTACCATTTTTAACGTCTTTGGTATGACGCGGCCGGGGATTGAACCCACAACCTCCCGATTATGAGGCAGACGCTCTATCCACTGAGCCAACACATCGCAGAGTTGCTACCATGCAAAAGCTATAACAATACAGCTCTTAGTGTGATTCGATTATGCTGCGCTCCGATCCGTGAAATCTCGGCGATCTCCCCACGTAAAAGGTTTTAAGCATGTTCAACATTAATTTTGTGGCGACAAAGCCGATTGTGCATTGCAAAATAAAGAAGATTCGTTGAAGTTATTTATATAAAGGGCCTGTCCCACAGAATGCGATCGTTGTGGCGACAACCTACGAACTACTTTTTACTACCCATCGCCACCATGCGCAGATCCAATCGCCTATAAGATCGTGTATTATCGCGTCTGTCGCCAACAAATACGTAGCAAAATTTTGTTCGCCGCTGGCTTCTCAACAAGTTAAACAATAGCCGGCGTCAGTTTGGTTGACGTCAATGACCGTAGCCTGTCTTCTCTTGTCGCGACAAGGTGCTATCGTAGATTGTCGCCAGATAGAACTTGTTTAGCACAGCGGAACGGCGGCCAGTTGTAGGTTGTCGCGCTCCAGCGTACTACGTTGCACGCATTGCCGAACCTAGTGGCCAGTGAAATTTAAGCCGCTACGGCCTTTGTCGCCACCTACATTCACCAAAATCAGGATCGGCCTCTCATTCAGATACTGTACAGTCGCCGCTAATTTTAGAAATTTTCAAAAATCTCTCACGACCCAAATTATGATGCGCGACTGAAAGGACTATCACGAACCTAAAGGCGACAGACCGCCATCAGGTAGAAAACACTCGATCGCCTATGTCAGTCGTAAGGATCGCCACAGAACGCAAGTTCATATTTTGGTTGATTTTAAGCTGCGACAAGAGATGTCGAGCCGCGAGATGCGCGAAGGTCGAGGATATTGTATTATCGGATACCAGCTTTTGTTAGCCTATTGTTTGCGTGGAAGCGAGTCGTTGTCGTAGCCTATCGTAGACAGAGTCGTAGATACGTATATGATCTTTGGTCACCTACGATTCTGACACGATTCTGGCAGGTTCTAACATGCATAGGTTGTCGCCACAACGATCGCCTTCTGTGGGACAGGCCCTTATTTCTTGACATTTGTATTTTTTTCAGGATCGTAATTGCCGTCTACTAAAACGGGGGCAAGGCCTATATTCTGAAATATATCTCTTTGACCGCTTGTTGTTCCAATCTTCACTTTGGAAAGTGAGGCATGCATAAAATCATAAAAGTAGGACATTACGGTCATAAATTTGCGAATGAACAAAATATTTACCAATAAGACGCCTCGGGTTCATCCTTACTTATGTGAAATCTACGATTACAGTCGAACATTTTTTATAGTTTGTTAAGCTTTGGATTAAAAAAATAATAAAGTAATACTATAATCATGTTTCATGGTTACTGCGGCAGCCCGTACACGAAATGTACGGGCTGCGAGTTATTAGCTTCAAAACATGAGGTGCCTTCCCTTTTCCAGACAAGAATGTCAAAATTATGGAATAAAAGATGGACAAACTTATTTTATTTATTAGTTTATGTACTTACAATACTAGCCGGATGTCTATCTTCATTTTTTATGATGATCATAAAGCGAAAAAATGTCATCAGAATTGCTGTTACAGTGTAGTTAAATGAGTCACATTCGCGGTGATTAGTTTGCAACACGCATGCGCGACATCGGCAGCAGCTATTATACTCTACACGCTAGTATTTTGACAGAGATCGGAGGAGACTCTGAAATGGACTTGAAAATACAAGATTTCTTCAAGTGCACACAATTTTTTTAGGAATATTTGATTTGCATCTAGTCTGTTTAGGTAAGTGACATTATATGAATTATATTTTTGCTATATTTTACCGATTCTTAGTGGTATTTTTAACCATTCCAAATCGCACTTTAAAATTTTTGAAGGGTTTCTTTCAGGACGCTGCCACGAGGCAGCGTCCCGGGGCTAGTTTCATGGCTGAAAAAAGCGTTATGCAGGTGTCACATGTGCCGTGTTGGCCCACCGTTCACCACCGTTCTGGCCAAATTTGTGCACACGGCGGCAAACGGTGAGGCACACGGTGAAGCGGTTGAAGCCCGTCCAACACATTCACAGGAGTTCGCTGGGCACCCGTTCCCGAGAGGATTTTTCATGAACAGCCGAACTCTTGCCGGGTTATTTCCGGGTGATGACCGGGTATTTCAGAACGGTCTTAAACCGGACCAGTCGTTAAAAGGGCGGTAAAAGGACTGAATGAGGACGCCGCAACCGTTTCATGCCCGTTTGCAGGACGGAGATGGACCGTGGTGAGGTCGGGCAACATGAATCGATCGCCCCTTTCCTTTTCCGCATCAAGTACGACCCCTTGTGCCTAGACTTGCCAACTCCTTGTACATGAAAACTATACGTGAAAACTACGTTTTTAAATGTCCCCTTGATTGTTTACCAAATAATTACAAAAATGATTCTAAGAAACTTTGGAAGGAATTACAAGTAGTCACAGGAAAGAATAAGCACCAGAATAATACATGCGAGGTTGACTATGATGAAATCAATGAACATTTTGCTAATATTGGACAGAATATATCAAATACTTTC
>CALNVZ010002974.1:30175621-30279462 GCA_940671915.1 Paracentrotus lividus | reverse complement strand
GAACAAAGGATCGAGCAAGTTAGAGTAATTAGATATCTTGGACTAATGATTGATGATCAACTGAAGTGGGATGTTCATATAAATAACTTACGTAAATCAGTAGCATATAAAGTTCATTTTCTTTCGAAACTCAGTAAGACTGTTAATTCTACTTTACTTAATATTTTGTATAAATCTATAATTCAGCCATGTTATGATTATGCATGCTCAGTCTGGGGAAACTGTCCGGTCGTTTATAAAGGAAATCTCTTGAGAACACAGAAACGAGCCGCTCGAATCGTTAAAAACAATTTTAATTACGAAGAAACCAGTGAAATCAATTTAATGAAAGAATTATCTTGGCCGAATATTGAACAAAGACGTGATTATTTTCTAGCTACACTGATGTATAAATGTATAAATGGCCTAGCCCCGTTAAGACTTTGTAACGAAATTGAAATGTACTTTGATCGACATAATTTTAACACTAGGAACGCAAACTCTCTTAATGTGATTGTCCCGAAGCCGAACCATAATTATTATAAGCAAACATTTAGATATGCTGGAGCAAAAATCTGGAACCAACTAGCCACTGACCTTCAGAATGCAACATCACTGAACATGTTTAAATCTAAATACAAACAATTATACCTCAAGTTCTAATCTGTTACAGTTCCATACTAAAAATAATATATTTTGCTCTAAACGATATTTCCCCTTCTCAGTCTATTGTATACCTATATTTATTTTTTGTAATACGTTGACGATTATTTAATTCTCTCTCGTCAACTTATGACTGATATATATGCGGATCTACCTATGTAATAAGCAATGATGTAAATATTTTGTAATAATTTAGTAATATGCATTGTTGATATACCTAATTGCACTCCTAAACATTAATTTTTATTTGGTTGATTTTATTGTAGATAATGCTGTGTGTATATATATGATCATTTTTATTACCAGGACCAAGTGTAAAACAGCTCTTTACATTGTTAAATCTGATCTTGTTATCCTGTTTAAATATATTTGAATAAATAAATAAATAAATAAATAAAAAAGATCAATCAATAACTGAATGAATTTGACTTAAAAACTAATACCCAGAGTAATATTTTACAAAACAAAAGTATTATATACCATGAAGAATAAATCATATGACATAAACAGGTTTATTAACTTTATTTGGGGGCTGGTTTACTCGGAAATTATAGTTTCATAGGGGGCCCATATTTTGTCGCATTTGTTTCATATACTTTAAGCCCCTGTATCTGTTTTCACATCAATTCAGTTCTGGTTTAATTATTTACACCTTATCATATATACAATATCGAATTGGTCGTACTTATTAAATTGTTCTAACTTTAGAGTTCTGAAGGGGTGGGAAAACCTCAAAGTTTTTTTTTTTCCCCCAAAGTTTCTTCATTTTGAAATAATATTATTTTTTTTATGTCTTGATTATAATTATTGACAGAGGGTCTGCGTTTTGGTCTTTAGGCGTCCAATATCCCATCATTATTCAAACAACAACCATGGGGTAGGAGTCGTTCCACACGGGTCACTCAATCCATTCTTATGTATATTATTATTTATTTATTCTGGGGAAGGGGCAGGCGATAAGACGGGGGGGGGCAAAGGCCCCTAATTCTCAATTTTAGGCACTATTTTTACCTAAATTTTCGGCCGGGAAATGCCTGGGTAAGTCTCTTTTTGTATTTCCGACTCTTTTTTTTAGACTTACTTGAAAAGTGGTTCAATTTTGGTATGTCATTACCATAACTAAATACCCCACTGAAATTAAATTAATTACATGAATTATATACAATCTATGGCAAACAAAATTCGTATTTTTTGACAATCCTAAAAAGCTGTTTGTCAGATATAAAATACAATGTCATTTGCATGTATTTTTATTAATAAAAATATTATATTAAGTCATTGTCTTGTATAGTTCTGATTAATAAATTTATTCACAGTAAAATCACTTAAAGGGGTCGTGTGTAAAACCATGAAAATAAAAATAAACAAAAAACTAATCCATGGATCATACAAAAATATCCAATAAGCAGAATTATGAATGATGTAGCAGCGTAGACATGTTTGTTGATGCGATTCTATAGAGGGTTATAATTTGGCTAAAAGAATATTGCAATGAATTATTTTGACAAAATATTAGACAATTCATAATATAATGATTAGAAATAATAAAAAAGTACTTCTATTATGATAACAATATTTCATTTGATATAACAAGATTTAAATATTTCAAAAGTATGGGGAAACTTTCGCGGAGAAATTAAAATAATATTCGATAAAACTAATACAATTTTTTTAAATGAAAGGCGGGTATAAAGTATACATGTAATTTGGGCAAACGATTTAGACCAAACTATACTGGAGCTTATTATGAAAGTATACAGTCTGTGTCAAATAAAATGGTACAGTTGGAAACATTTTTTTATAGTGTGAAGGTTAATATCAACGTGGTATTGTTTGTTATTTTCATAAAGCAGGAATATCACTCTTTCTTCTGCAATTTTTTTCATCACATTTGGTGCAGTATTTTTTGAGATATGACTAATTTTCTACAATCAAGGAAAATCCATTTTTCGCACGCCGTCCCACGCCTTTGTGTACGATTTCGCATATTGACCGTGAATTCAGCGCTCCAGAACAATAGAAGTGCGTAATTTCGATTTGTTCCTCGTCGCACAAAACTTAGCATAACTTTTGTTTTACGAAAGCAAATTATACAGGACAAAGCGCATCAGCAAGAAAAATCTTTTGGCTTTAATTTGGTACCACAAACACACATTATATGAAAAGATTTCACACCTAAATGATTTTTTCCCCGACTGTAGGGGAGACTCAGGTTAGTTGAGCCAGTGGGTTAGTTGAGCCACCCCCTATAAACAGGTCAAGACCATTTTTAAATTTATTATGCTTCCATCTCTTGTTACATAATGATAGATGGACCATACATGCTAAATTTGATACATGGGTGCAGACTACAAGCTTGTTAAAATCAACAAAATTTGATTTTTGCTGGTCAAAGTGACTTCCGTGAAAAGTGACATGTGTGCTTATATTTTTGACACCCTAAAGATTTAACGGACTATCATACTACAGTTGAAAGGAGTATCATTGTATATAAATTTAACCATATCATTAGATTTGTGTCTAGTGAAAATTTCACTTTCCACCCCAATTAGTGAAAAAATAAGGTGTGGGGTTAGTTCAGCCGTTGTTGATGGGGTAAGTTGAGCCTATGCTTACATGGAATAAAATTTTTGAAAAGAATATTTTGGGGTTTTGTATGGCATGTTACCTGAATTAACTATTTTGTTATCATTATTAAAAAGGAAAAAGCATCTGTCATGCCCTAAGACAATTTATGAAGGACGTGCCTGCGAAAATAGGAAAAAAAATTAAATGCACCAAAAAGTAACCGTAATGTGTGCGTGCATGCGTGTGAGTTGGTGTATGTGAGGGTGTGGGTGTGTGTTTATGTGTGTCTTTTGGGATGGGGGGAGTTAACACCCCAAAATTGATTTAGGCCGCATAGCTCAACTAACCCAACGCCTTGGCTCAACTTACCTGCGTGTTGGTGTTAGTTGAGCCACTTGACACTTTTTTTTTAATTGCCCGAGGCTCCAAAACCTAAAGTGCTATATCCGGGATAGACCTTTCATAATTTGCCTAACATACTACTCTTTCAATCCCAATCCTCAACAGCCTAAAAAAAACTTCACCCATGGGCACCAGGTGACCTTGAGTAAAAAGTGGCTCAACTAACTTAAGTCTCCTCTACCATTTTTTTGACACAGACTGTAGTCTTATATTTATTTGCAAAGCTGTTAAAATGAAACTTTAGAAGCTAATGTCAAACGAAAGAAACAAATATTTTTTAAAAAATGTCCATAAAAGGACCAAATCTTAAATTCTTCTCCCCGGCAATGACAATAAAAGTATTTCAGATTATAACGTATCTTTTGAAAGCTGCAATATCATTCATCCCTGAGCTTGTGAAGAGAGCGATGAGATCGAGTGCTTCGAAAACAAAGGGCGGATTGAAGACACCATATACGTGATTTGAAGATACCATAAGGGTAGATCCACCAGTCCAGTCCAACACCGTGCATGACCGCTCTTGTGGACGGGTGTGGAGTGCTTGTTCCGTCCTCACACCATCCGCATACCGTCATCACAACGCCATTATACCGCCCTTACACCGGGTCTCCATCGGCCGGTGCCTGCGGTTCATGCCCGGCGTTCATGCCCAAAACATTCGCCGGACATGAACCGAAGACAAAATCACGTGAGCGTTTTTGACGGGTCATCACCGACCCATCCTCCGTGTCCCGCCGTTCGCATCAACCTGTTTTGCACGGTCGCGAACGGTGGAAAACGGTGAGTCACCCGGCGAAGAAAACAATTTTCTTTTTCCTGTCAGAGAGCGGTAATGTCGGTGGCCAAGCGGTAATCGCACGGACAAGAAGAAAGCATGGACAACATATGAGGACGGTCAGCCCGGTACCAGACTGGCTAGGACCTGTTATAGACCCGGTTAAGAACGATACAGACCCGGTGAAAATGATGAAAAATGTTAATGTGGCCGGTGCCGTTCTATTGCCGTTTGCAAATTTTGGTTTTTCGGTGAACGGCGAAGACCCGTTCTTTTTACCCAGCAGTGCATGTGACAACACCATAAGATTCGTTGTACGGTAAAGTCAAAATGGCGAGCTACGTCAGAAGGTGGTATCAGTGGATACTTGTATTTAGCATCGGCGTAATTGTTTATTTGGAACTTGGTATTCTGAAATCATTTGGTGTCTTTATAAATGATATTTCATGGAGTCTTAAAGTATCAACTAGTTTGGTTGGAACCTCAATCGGTCTGTCACATGGACTCGCAATGGCATTGGGTAAGAACAAGAACTTTGTTATTTTGTGACCGAGCTTTAATGGCTGTGTGTGTAAGTTTTATATTTTAGTGATTTAATACTTTGTCGTTCAATTTCAGTACACACACACACACACACACACACACACACACACACATATATATATATATAAGCGTAAGAGAATACATGTACAACAGCCAATGGGCAACTCTTTTTTTATTTAAATTTAGATATAAATGGGGGAGGAGAATAGCTCAAATCAAAGTTCCCCAAAAAGGGAGGATAGCTCTAGGGGACTTTGATTTGAGCTACGTCTACTATTAAATTCTTCCCCCATTTATTTCAATATATATATAATATATATATATATATATATATATATATATATATATATATATCTTTGATGGGGGAACAAAATCGCAGTTTTTTTTATACTTGTCCCGAAGCTGTTAACCTTCTAAACAGGATTTGATTAAAGTGAAGTGAAGTTTATTTATTATCCAAATACATTATTACAAAGCATATGCAAGTGTGGGATAAAAATCAAGAAAAATAGAAGTTATCATAATATATTTCATTTATACTTACCTTAGAGGAAAATTACCATAAGGTGCCAAGATAAGGGCAGAAAGAAAAGGCAACACCCTTTGAAGATCGATTCATTTCTGGAGGTGCCCAGGAAAATTTCTTGTTTAATTCAAATTTTATCCCACCAATACATAAAATTCTTGCCAGTTTCTTACAGTATATATAGGCCTACAGTCATCAGGATGAGCGAGAAAAGGAAAACATCGCTTTTTACATCAGTAATTAAAATTTTCAAACCTTTAGGCCCGAATTCACAAACGAGGTTTAGTTAGTCCATGGTCTAAATCAGGGGTTTAAACCACAGATTTAGACCATGGACTAACTAAACCACGTTTGTGAATTCGGGCCTTAGTGTACATGTATTTTGCTGGATAAACAACAAAACAAACGAAATTACCGGACATAATATGCACCGAAACCCAGTTCCAATGCTCCGTTACCATATATTTCTGATTTATGCTAAACAAGAAGAGGACACAAGCCCGACTTCAATCTTAAACATATAAGACGACTAAGTACATAATAATTTCCTGAAAGGCTTTCTATATTTGCAGAGAGGGGAACTATTATGTTTTTCAAAAGATTAGGAAAATCGCTTTGAATTGATTTAAATTGAAGTCATTCAATTTGACCATCAACACTAGAAGAAGAAAGAACCAATCGAAGAGACCAGTTAATACCTTGGTTTTGCTATTCCTAGAGTTCTATACCAACTGATCATTCTATCAATAATGATTTAGAGAAAAGTAAAATCATCGTTCATAATGCATAATGATCTAAACTTGGTTTAGTCGTTTGGAATGTGAGATGTGAAAAGAAAGACCCATCTCTGGAATTATTATATAATGACAACATTTCCAGATATTACCAAGCACCTTGATGCTTTTTATTGATGAAAAGCCGTAGGCCTAAATAAAATATCCATATTTTTCTAAAACTGCCAAATTATTAGTATTTGGTGAGACCAACACAAAAATAGACATATAAAAATAGAACTACCTATTACATGCAGCACACCATGATAATACAGATGGTTTGACATTGCACAGCGTTTCAATAGGTTCCATTTCCCATTAGTACACGGTTTAGTTTTGGAAACAAATATAATATGCATCTATTCATTATTCGTGCATTCATCCAAAAATCTTATTTTTATGAGGTATGAAATACAAAGAACTGCGTGAACTCTTGGTCTGCAGATTCATCGATGCATCATGCTATACGCGTACATATAAAAGCTACTGAAGTGCATAGGCCTAATGAAAGAAGTTGGTATATAGTTCAGATAGATATGCATTGTGATATTGTTGTACAAAGCGCCGATACAGACAGCCAGGTCAAGGAGCACGATGCATGTAGCTAAGCTGGTCACAACGGTCCGATCGTGTGGGTGCCAAAAGTTTCTACGAGCGGAGTTGTGATAAATGCCGGTGTCGGAGGCGAAAACATCCGGGCAGGGTGATCCATCCGCGCGGACTAAAAAACCTGGTGTATTTCAGGGTATTTTGTCCGCGGACAAAATTTCCTTGTGAAGCGGACGGATTCCACTCCGAGGGTAGGACGTTTTTTCCGTGCGTAGTCTTTGTTTTCAGTCATCAATTGCTTAATTTTTTTTTTCCACAGTCTCTCTTTACGGAGACGGGGGAGGCAGGGGGCAATGTCCTCTCACGGCTTGGCGGACGTTTTTATACTTTTTAGTGAAAAAGAAAGGAAAGAGAAGAATAAAATAGAGGAAAGGAAAGAAAAGAGGAAAGAGCTAAGAAAGAAAGGAAAACAAAGAAGAAGGCCACCTACAGGATTTAAGATTTGAAAGGCTTATAGATACTGTTTATGATTGTATACCCGGTTGTTGTATGTCCGGACGGGTTGTTTGTCCGGACAAGACAGCAATTTTGGGACCTTTGTGATAAATCTTTCATTAATCGATTGAAAGTAATATCAGACAATATAACAAAGCACAAATATTCACAAATATTTTTGCTATTTACAGCACAAATTTTTAATAAATCCAGAGCATAAGATGATGTTTTTATCTGCTTAAGTGTCCGGACAACGGACCCCCCATCCTACAGAGAGGGGGAAATCTACTCTCCCTTTGCGCTCGCATGATAAGTTTATTAGTTCGTTTGACTCGAAGAATTTGAAGAAAAAAAAAATCATAATCATAAATAGAAAAATATTTTACCGGTAATTCGGCCACTACTTTGGTAACGTGCGTAGTCTTTGTTTTCAGTCATCAATTGCTTCATTTTTTTTTTTCCTCCACAGCCTCTCTTAGTACATGAGCGACGGAGATGGGGGAGGCAGGGGGCCATGTCCTCTCACGGTTTGGCGGACGTTTTTATACTTTTTAGTGAAAAAAAAGGAAAGAGAAGAATAAAACAGGGGAAAGGAAAGAAAAGAGGAAAGAGCTAAGAAAGAAAGGAAAAACAAAGGAGGCCACCAACAGGATTTAAGATTGGAGAGGCTTATAGATACCGTTTATGACTGAAAAGAGAGGGGGAAATCGGCTCTCCCTTTGCGCTCGCATGATAAGTTTATTAGTTCGTCATTGACTCGAAGAATTTGAAAAAATGAATAAATAAATAAATCATAAATATAAAAATATTTTACCGGTAATTCGGCCACTACTTTGGAAACATTTTGGTCACAGTCATGGGGGAGTACAGAAGTCCCGTGAACGGAGTTCAAACGACCCCATCCTCCTCCCACGAAAAGAAAGAGAGAGAGAGAGAGGATAAGATAAAAATATATATATATATGAATATAGAAGTGGGCCATAAATAGTGAATTCAGTTATACTTTGGAGTTTGGTTTTTGATTTTTTTTCCACACTACGTGTAAATAGCTGATCTCAACATACAATGAGTTACATCCAGTGATCGTGGTAATAATATACTGTAAATCGCTTTGAGCACTGTGGGAAAAACGCATTATAAATAATAGGTATTATTATTAATTTAGGGTTTGGCCTAGAATGAAAATGTGCGCCGGGCAAAAATCCAAGATGGCTCCCATTTCCCTGAAACATCACATTTTTAGCCACAACTTTGCAATTTTAGGGTCTTTCTTTCTGGTTTTGGTGTCCAATCGTATGTTTTGGGGTCAGTGAATCTGCAAGTTGAACCTTGCTCTACTGATTTAACCTTCAATTTATACCTGGGGGGCATTTCATCAAAGGACTTGTCGGACGTTTTATCCGACAAACTGTTATAAGCTACTGAAATGCTTGCATCTGATTGGCTGAATGAGAGCAAATTTATCGGATAAAATGTCCGACAAGTCCTTTGATGAAGTGCTCCCCAGATGGTGACTTAAATAATCTCACCCCTCTCGATTTTTTTTATATCATTGTTTAAACTTAAAACGACCTTCTCCAAATGTCGTGACCTCCCATTTTATTTAAATCTTACGCTCATTGATCCTATATAGATTTTTACCCTGCATAATTTTGTCTTGTTTTATATGGAGTAGGAAAACTTGTCCTCAATGTGTGACCAATGTAAAGCCCATTCCTAATGTGAAAGCAATGAAGTCATTTTACAGAAATTAAGCAAATTTTTTATTAATAATGATGAGAGTACATGGTATTTCTATAGCGCATTTTTTAAACTTAGATAATTATTCGGCCTACATTCATAGAATTACGTTTAAGAAAATAATTAAAAAAAAATAAATAAATAAAAAATGACTGCGTTATCGAATATTTATTTTCATTGTTCAAAATGAATGTTTATTTGCAATAAATACTTGTCATTTACCAAGCACATTTTCCTTGGAAAAAAAAAATAAATACAAAAAAATAAATACAAAATATAATACAGCATAATATAATATTAGATATATATATATATATATATTATAAAGTAGTTTATTAATCACTATCCACATTATATACTATTAAATCATAGAACATACAATGTGATTGTACATAAACAGTGGCGGGTCTAGGCGGCAGGCGCAAAGATGCGCAACCCCCTCTATAATTAATTTTGAAAACCCACTCAATGACTTGTACATATAACATATTGTGGAAAAACTTTCGGCATGCGGCCCACAATGTTTTCACATTCGGCCGATGCGACCTCAATATTCTAAAATCCTGGATCCGCACTGACATAAAATATACACAACAAAAAACATCATGATATGGAGTCTTAACTAAGTATCAAATAGACACAAATTAACAATGGACAGAATAATAGTCATACACCCTTTAAGGAAACATGAGATTGCTATGTAACTACGAAGTAGACCATCCACTTTGAAATTGAGAAATGGCATAAACTAAGGTCCCTAGTGAAAATTGATCAAGATCTTTCCATGTATACATGCGTTGACGCTACCATTTAACCACTCTCTTTTTTTCAATTTCACGGACCCAATCATTATAGATATTAAGGATGAGTATTTATTCCATTGACAAATTGTTTATCACAACTTGAAAAGGGAGCAAATGGGGAAAAATTAAAAAAAAAAAAATTTTTTTCAAATTTTTTTTTTGGGAGGGGTTGCGTATGGGCCTGTTGGGACTCAAAAAACCAAATTTTATTACATGAGTCTCCTTACGAGAAATAAGTAATGAGGTCCATCTTTAGAGATAAACACACATCACTGAAAATTGAATCGCTCAATCATTATTCCGCTGCATAAATTATCTAAACATGAAAAGTCTCTATTATAGCAAAGTTGGGCTCCGAAAAAATCTGCTGTTTGTTTGTTGTTTTTTGTTGTTGTTTTTTTTTTCAATAAAAACAACTCTTCAGGCACAATGGGAAGGATAATTTACGATAGCTATATCTATTGTAAAGTAAGCTCTTTAGCAAAGATGAGCTACTCTAATATGAAATGATCATAATATATGAATGCAAAAAAGAGGGTGGCAGATATGCAGTAACGTGACATTGTATTTTTGAACTGTATGAAAACGACTCACCCCTACTGAGCTGTATACTAACATAATAAAATTAGTATACAGATCAGTGCTACCCCTGGACAATACCCCAGTGACAACACACCCAAAAAATTTAATAAATAAATGGGTCTTTTAGTGTAGGTTTAGATTTTAGTCAGGGAAGTATTCCTGCGAAGGGAAAGGGGGGGGAGATGATTTTTCTCAGAGTTAGTTGTCCTAAAACCATTTTAAACACATATTCAATGTTTTACAATTAGTGTAGTGGTCTCTTTGCTACGTATAGATATAAAAAGTACCTGAAGTGGTTAAACGTCATAATTGACCGTCAGTGTCCAGTTACAGCATTCTAAAACAAAAAAGCCTGTACATGAGAGTTAAGCCAAATGCAGGTCTAGCACACGGGCGAGACCGACACACACACAAACAGGTTTTGATGCGAATCTTTTTGCTATTGTTCAAACACAAGATGTTTAGAACCAGCAACCATGACAACATCACCGTTACATTACTAACATCACACTTCCGTACGTATAGTACCGAAAAACAGACAAATATTTGACATAACAATCTTACCAAACTAAAACCCAGCTATAAGCATTTACAAGGCACAAGTAAATTTGACTGAACAGGAAGAATACAATGTGAGTTGTGACGTATATGGTGACAAAAAAGGGCTTTTTAATATATCGTATCATAATTTGATATAGGTAATGATATTAGAAACTATTTCTTTTAAAGAATCTCCTTCTTCTAAATAGTACTTTTTTTTGTAGAAATTTTCTTGTAGTATCACTTTGATGTCCCATCGATAGCAAAGAATTTTGAACTCAAATGAAAATGTTGTTGGCTATACATGAGCCCAACTCTAATTATACCCTATTCCAGAATGATCATCAATCTAAATAAAGTGTGCGTGAAATACTATATCGCCATATTATTAATGACCACAAGAAATAAGACTATGTACATTGACAGGCAAGTCTCCAGTCTCAATACCAAACATATCTACATTCTGTGAGGTCAGTCTGACAAGATGTAATCATGAGTAATCAATAGTAACTTTTTTTTTGTAGAAATGTAATGTCACACTTTCAGTTACCTCAAAATGCAAATAAACTTAGGTACCTTACCAAAAGACAAAGCCGCGGCCCGCTGCGTGAACACCGCACAGCGGCACTTTATACCGGATGTACTAATCCCCTCCAATTAAGTCAATGGAAGAATAATAGGGGAACGGTACATCCTGCCTATTAGCCCACTATGCGGTGTTCACGCAGCGGGCTGCGGCTTTATCTCTTGGTAAGGTACCTTATCATTATTCATAAAGAATGACTAGCAGATTATTGATAATAGTAAAATTTCTGGTTATTCATTTGACCCGATAGCAAAGAATTTGAACTCAAATGAAATTGTTGTTAGCTAAACATGAGCCAACTCTAAATTATACCCTTATTCCAGAAGTACATTTGATCTAAATAAAGTGTGTGAAATATACAGTTCACTCCCATTATAATGACAACAGATATATAAGACTACGTAATGACAAGACAGTCTCCCAGTCTCAATACCAAACAAGAGCACATTTTTCTATGTGCCTCTGTGAGGTCAGTCTGACAAGATGTAATCACGGGGGGTAAATTGCCATTTGGTCTAAACCCACTTTGACTAATATCCATTTATATTTGGTCTAATTCTATTATGCCTATAACCAGTTTGTCTGGCTACCTTTTGGTCTAAGTAGCTCTTCTGCAATTTCCCATTTCTCTATATCCAGTTTGTCTAATGTCCTCTTGATCTATCACCACTTGTCACTTCTCAGTAAAAAAAAAAAAACTGGTAATGGGAGACGGGGATGGAAGTTACACGGTCAGTTGTACAGTTCTCAGTGTGCTAAGTTGGAACAAGAGAGTTCGTGCTAACTGGCATCTATATACGCCTATCACTAGCTGTGATGAACGCGGTCGTGGTTTCTCTGTGTTTATTAAAAAGTAATAAACCAACAGTTCCAAGTGAATTTTTTGACAAAAATTAAAATTGTAATATTCTTAAACTGAAGGCACTTATGATAGTCTGGTATTATGAAAATAGTACAGTTATGTCACTAATATTACCCAGAGCCATGCCTGTAATTCTGCTAATGGCTTCTACAGTTGATTGTATGTGTAAATCACCCATGGGGTAGGTTGTTACAACAACCGTACCCCAATTACATTACACATGTGAAGTAATTTTGGTTCAATTTCAGTGTGTTAAAGGTAAGTCAGCTTTTGCAGGCAAAATATTAAAATTTCTAGTTTTTGAGAGGATATGTAGATATATCAATGACTATATCTTCCCACAGCATGATTAAGCTCAATTGTGAACATTTGTCATTATATTGCGATTATCAAAATTATATCCTATTTTTTCGAACTCTCAAAAATATACCTAACGGTGCGAACCGAGTTGACCGTTAGCACGCAGAGAATAATCCGCTGATCGCGTGTGTATATTGCTGTGTATGGTCCGTTCTGCACATGCTGTATAATCCACGATGTTGATTGGAGAGCTGTCAGATTGGTAGTCAGATTTTCGTTCATATTACTGTTCTAGGAACCTATGACAGTAGAGATGAATGACTAGCACTAGTTGATCATGTTCTAGAGTTATTCGCACAATTTGCTATAGTTTTCGCAAGTTTGTGAAAAAGGCTGACACTACCTTTAATATTTTGAATTTCTATAGTATTTTAGTCTATTCTACCATTGATTGTTGATCTATCTGTTAATGATACCAAAGAAACTGGAAAGTTGAAACAAAAGTATGGTATCAAATATTTACACATTGTAACAAATTCCCTCCTATGTTTACATATTGTAACAATTTACCCCGTATGGTGTAACAACCTACCCCGTATACGGGGTAGGCTGTTACAATGTCTTCATTAATTAAGCTGTAGTTAATTAGTGTTTACATGTTCTCAAGTTTTATGTGCCTCAGGTTTTAGCCAACATAATAGGCTAACTACAGTCCCAAAATGAAGTGTGTGAGTACTTTCATCAGAATTATCTGGCAGAAAATGTAAATTTTGTAACGTCCATCCCCGGTCTCCCCTACCAATTATTCATTTGGGCATTAGATTAAAATGCCACTAGACCATTTGGCTCTTAGACAAATTGGCAATTAGACGAATTGGTCATTAGACCAAGTGAGAATTAGACCAAGTATATATTAGACCAATTGCAAATTAGACCAAATTGTTAGTAGCACGAACTGGTTTAGCCCATGTGGTATTTGACAAATAGAGCATTAGACCAACTGCTGTAAGACCAAGTGGATATAAACCATTGTGAGGTTTGTATCAAGCACCTCTCATAAAAGGGAGTGGACTGTAATGCATTCAGTGACTTTATTCAACATATTTGCTAAAAACTTTACTTCATTTCAAGTAGATCAGGTCTTCTGCTGCATTTTAAAAATTATTACATTAGCTGCGTCCATTTCGCTAAAGCAATCTCATTTTACATTGATTTGTAATTGCTTTAGGAATGAAGATTAGTGGAGTCAACATATCAAACATCAGATATGCAGATGATACAATCATGATTGCTGACTCTGAGGAGAAGCTGCAAAACCTCATGGACAAAGTAGTCTTAGAGAGTGAACAGAAAGGTTTGTTATTAAACCGTAGAAAGTCCTTTTGTCTTGTCTTCTCAAAATCATCTCCAGCTCCACGGTGCAGGGTAAGAGTTAATGACGAAATTCTTGAACAGGTCGATGAATTCACATATCTTGGCAGTGTAGTCACACCAGATGCAAGGTGTGATACGGAGATCAAACGACGAATTGGCATAGCAAAATCTACCTTCAAGAAAATGGATGGAATATTGACAACCCGGTCTATTACTCTTCCCACCAGACTTAGACTGTTACGCTGCTATGTATGGTCTACATTTCTATATGGATGTGAATGCTGGACTATATGTAAAGTCATGTAGCAACGCCTGGAAGCCACTGAGATGTGGTTTCTCCGTCGAATGATGAGGATATCATGGACTGAACATATTTCGAATGAGGAGGTACTGGAAAGGACAAGATCATCCCGAACATTGCTTAAAACACTTGCATCCAGACAGATTCGTTTCTTAGGCCACATACTTCGCAAGAATGCCCTTGAGAAAGTAGCTCTCACTGGTGCTGTCGAAGGACGTAGGGCAAGAGGACGACAAAGACTGACTTTTCTTTCTTGGCTTAGAGATGCCACTGGCACCAGGCCTCTTGATATCATCCGCCGATGCCAGCAGAGAGATGAACTCACCCTAATGCGTAACGTCAGATTCTGACAAGCCACCCCAATTTATTGAAAGTCCCCTTCTACTCTGAGTTGTGTCATGGAGCCAATGAAGATTTCCATACCTGTATGACAAAATAAAACAAAACCAAAAAACAAACAACTTCAGTTACTTTCAAAAATATTTTTAGCTGAATCAACTTTGACAATCATAGCTGTTCTATAACATTGATACTTCTTTTTATATTCATGTTCAACTTTTGTTTTCACTATTAACATTAAACGGGCTATTTCTTCGTCAAATATAAAATTAATCACATACTCTTTTCTAAGATACAAGCATATATATATATATATATATATAGTTCGCAAGCAGGAAGAAGAACGTATGATTTTTCGCCTTGGTTGCCTCCAACCTGGAGGGATCAATGTTTCGTTTCGCTCATTTCCCATCATGTAATATCTTTTCTCTTCTTTTTCCCTTTTTGTCCTCCCCCTCCCTCTTTCTCCCTCTCCTTCTCCCTCTCCTTCTCATTTCTATCTGTTGCCTTTCTTTTTTCCTCTCCCGCACTCTCTCCCTCTCTTTCCCCTCTCGTTTCTTTTTCTTTTCTTTTTCCTTTTGCCTATCCGTCCTTTTTCTCTTTTCCCCCCTTGTCTTTCATCTGATGTATTGTTACGTCACGTTTGGGGCGTATCTTATTTTGTTGCTACGCGACCTTTTTTGGCGCGTTTTTGCATTTTGTGATTATGAAGTTGACGCTTAATAAATTTGTCATTCCTTGACAAAGGGCTATGCCCGAAAATATCGGAAAATATTTTGTCTCTACGGTTTCTCATTCAAATTGTATTTCTTCTTAGTTTGGTAACATAAAACCGACGCAGAATTCATTTCTTTATATATATATATGATGCACTTTTTGGTACCCTGGGGTACCAAAAAATAAATCACCATTCTGTTGAATAATTTTTTTTTTTTTTATCTCTGTACCCTGGTTTCCCAAAATTTAAAAAAAAAAATTTAATTTGAGTAAAAACAAAATAAAAAATAATTCTTGTTTGTTAAATGCATGCAATTTATCAATCTTTTGTACTCTGTTAAAGTTGTTAATATTGAATGAGATTTGAAATTAAATTTTTCATTATCCAAGACAGTGTCAGGCTTATATTTTTTTCTTTAATGTTCTTGTATGGAGTGAATGAATGATAGTGTGTTTGGTAATAGCACAAACAAATCTTACATTCAAGGAAGAAACACAATCATGTTACTGAATTATTTAGAATTAAAGCATTGTTATTATGAAGTAACGCGAAATCAAGTGAGTGGGGACGCGTGGCATTCGTATACGCTCGAAAAGACTATACTAATAATGGGCACGAGATGGCGCTACAACGTTAGCGCCAGAGTGGGTAGATAGAGAGAGTGGCGTCACGCGTATCCAAAACAAGGTCAATTTTTTTATGGAGCCAAAAGTGGAACTTTTTTTCCAATGCAAAAGGCATGGGCTGATCTCAAAAATAGTTCCACTCTAGCTTGGCGCAACTAGTTTTTGCGATACGTCGTGTCGCCACTCTCTCTATCTACCCACTCGTGGTTAGCGCTATCGCGATATCGGCGACGAATCTAGAAGACTACATAATAATGGGCACGAGGCTGGCTACATACAACCGAGGGAACCCGGGGTTACAACGTACCAGTCCGGGTACGGCGTGGCTGCACATATATATATTATAATGCAGTAATTAAAGTTTCTTTTAAGTCTTAGTGAATTTCGATAATATGTTGCAACATTAGATTACTAAGTGCACTGGCCATGTTTGCAACCAATTATTTTTTTGTTATGAGGCTTTTAATGAAAGATTTTTTTTGCACTTACTGTACTTGTCCGAGAAAAAAAAAAAGTTATTTCACACTCCAATTTACATGCTGTGTTCCTTTCATTTAAAGGTGCTAGCAATTGTGAGCGTTTGTACCCTCCATTCAGTATGATAAATTAGATAACAGATAAACCCATTTTATTTTTGTATGTTTTTATTTATTTATTAATTTTATTGGCTTCTTGTTTGATTTTTTTTTTTTTATTTTATTTCTTACCATCTTGACCCTTCTTGCCACTAAATTTCTGCTTCTTGTCTATGCACATGTCGTCCAGTGTGTACTGAGTTCAATTTATCCTCTCTTGGTTTTACTCTGACCTGCTGTCCTTCGATACCTGGTTTGGTGGCTACAATTCATGGTTGTGGTGCTTTGAATTCTCTAACAGCTTGCCTGAGCCTAGATGTATAGGAGCAGAGGTCAACTAACTTACTTTGTTTCAATCTGTATACATGGTCATGTGTTATGAAAGACTTCGCGCAGCCCTCCCGTCATAGTTGATTCAGATTGGGTGGTGCGTTACGACGCTTATTTTCTCATTTTTTCTGGCATTAAATTTGTCAAATTTTATCCAAAGTAAGAAAGTTTTATGTAACCAAATTTGATCTTCATTCGTTGAAGACTAGTACTCGTGCTAGTTCCCTGTGAATGTTTCATTGTTCTACGGTAATAATACTTACGGTAGAGTTTACAATGTTTAAGTGGGACAGTAAGGGTGGTCGCCAGAAGGTGCGCGCAGCCTGTTACAGAAGGTCAATGGGAATTCTCTTACTATTTTTCTGGGTCGTTGATTGTGGGGAACTTGAACTTTCTTCCCAAATTTTTGCTTTATCCAACTGTTAATTTTTTGTGTACAAAACTAAAGCTTATAAACTGCTTTATATCAAATAGTACATCTACTGAAAATATTGAACAATAGTTTTGATGTTACAAAAGTACCCAAGAAGACTCAACGATTGTTATTTGACCTAAAAAATGTGATGCCTCCTGTACAAAGTATTAGTAATTAGGAAATAGAGATATTGTTACTGTACTACTGTGGGGAAAACTGCAATATCTCTGCTAAATTTTAGCCTATAATTGTAAATTTAGCACCAAATTAAAGCTTATAAACTGCTTTATACCATCACATCACTTAAACCATGTGTTTAATGATGCAACAGTACTTGGCAGGACCCCATCCACTCATGAATTTGAAAACATTTTTTTTTTTTCAGGGCAAAATTTCAGATCATTATTTCTCATTCTAAAATTGTAAACCATAATAAATTATACCTTCTTTGAAAGGTCTGATTATGCTCTACCACAATATAATAATATTATTAATATTTTGGTGATTATAGATGACTTGACAATAAAAACAATGAAAATTTTAAAAAATCTAAATTTCCTGAAATTTTTCCTAATAACATTTTTCTCTTGCACCTGGTGTAATTTTACAATGCAGATTTAGAATCCTTGAGGAATTTCCTTTCAGAAAATGTATAGTTTTGATATAGTAGGGTGTATACTTTTCGAGATACAGGTCCTTGAAGTGAAAAAAGTGCTGTTCGTAGTCAAATTGGCATGTAACGCAAAAGGCGGTGAACTTATATAACACACGGCCATATACGAGATATAAAGTGATATTATTACAAATTTTCCAAGCATAAAGACCTTATTCCATGCATGGAGAACTTCCTCACTGGACAGCATAGAGACCTTATGGTGATTATGTGTTTAGTGTGTACTATTATTATTATTTTCACCAAGGTTCTCACATTCATTTTCCAGAGCAGAAAACTGTAAATTTTTGCTATTTTACTTGCTGTGTCCCTAGGGTTATTAATTCAAAGGGCTGAGCCTTATGCAGCAGGGGCCGCGGAGTATATTTTAAAGTAGACGGGCCAGTCTAAAGTGGAAAAGGGAGGCTGAACAGGCTAAATCACAAATCTGCAAAGGTATGGTCATTTGGGCGTTTTTGTACACGATTGCTTGAAAATAGGGGGGGGGAGGGAGGGTGAAACCTCTACAATTTTTCCCCAGTGAACATGTACAAAAACACTAAGGCCCCATTTTTAATTACCATCTTGACCCACTCCTCATTAAATTTCAGCTTCTTGCATAATTAATAAGCTTGAACTTGAATTTTGTCCATTTTACATACTCGTGTTTATATCAAATTATATATAATTATGGCCTTTCTTTTTATAAATCAGTTAAAAGCCCCTCCCGTTTCATGCTTGCATAAAGCTACCTTGTCATTATTATTGATTTTGTTTTTTAGCTCGTGCCTCACGCTCACATAATCAAGCTTGTACTTGAATTCACCCGCCTTTTACATGCTTGGTATATTGACATTTACATCATGATGGTCCCCTTTTCAAGATCAGTGACCCTCTCCCACAAATTTTGCACTTGCATAAGGCTACCTGTTTCAGGTCACTATTATATTCTTTAGATCACACTTTGGATATTAATAGTTTAACCCTTGCTAAAATATGAGTTAACTAGTTTTGTTTCATTCAATTTATTGTTATTTATTTATTTTTTAAATTACCATTATGACCACCTCCTTATTAAACTAGTCCAGTGTCTATCTCATCCTATCATCCTAATCTGACTCCGTTCTCTGTCTTCTATCTGGTTTGGTGGATTCCAAGTTCGATTCATAATTGTGTTGTCTTGATTATCTCAATGGCTGCCTGCCTGAGCCTGGCCCTAAGGTAAAATGGAGAACAACTGAACATAATTACATTTTTAAAACTACAAAGTGAATTTCAACTGTCTTAACATGTACATGTAATCATCACAACTTTACATTTGTGTGGGCATGTATAACCAATGAGTTCCTTGTCAAAAATAGATTAGGTGGCCTTGTCTTGTGTGTAACGATTGTTAAACGTATCTAACATACACTATAATTCAGCAAACACTATATCCAGCAAGGCTAATTTTGTCTGTCGTATGATCGCCACATACAAACATTACTGCCGCAGGTGTGAGTTGACTAGCATGAAAACATGAGGTGTCCCTTCGCTCTTCCAGGCTAGTTTCAAAATTATGGAATAACAGATTTTATTTATTATTGAATGTACTTACAATACTAGACTATCCTCGTTCTTAATGATGATCATAAAGCAAAAAATAGCATCAGATTTGCTGTTCCTGTGTAGTTAAATGAGTCACATTTGCGGTGTTTAGTTTGGAACACGCATACGAAACATTGCCAGCGGGGTCCTACTAATCACCGCAAAGAACGCGCGAAGAGCCGCGAAGAGCCGAGAAGAGCGCGGACACGCACTGAAAATACTAATCCACACGAAGAGCCGCTAAGACCCGAGAAGAGCCGCTAAGACGGTAAATTGCCACTACGTCTAATAGCCACTTGTAAGCCCTTTGGTTTAATAGCCACTAGGTTCCAATTGCCATTTGGTCCCATTGCCATCTGTCCAAACCATTTCGTCTAATGTGTATTCTATGCAGGCATTTAACAGGTGCGCATGCCCTACCCTCCTCCTATTTATTCACCCCTTTGTGAACACTATTGATTTCCTTTATAGGCCTATCAGATATACAATGTACAATAATTTTCTCCTCAGATCTCAAATTGAAAATCTAATTCCATTTGTTTTCATAAAATTATTTCTTGCTTGCGCATTCATCAGATCTGTTTCAAGACCAAAAACAAACAAAACAAACAGCACAAAAAAATACCAAACAAAATAAAAAAACAAAACAAAACGGTTACATGCAATTCCATGGATTACACCATTTTTAAAAATAAATACTAATAATTCAATGTCCCAATTAACTGACGCCTTGTGCAAGAAGATAGAAGAGAGAGAGTGGGGAGAGAGAGAGAGAGAGGAGAGAGGGGGGAGAGGGGAGAGAGAGAGGAGAGAGAGAGAGAGCACAAACATTTATTCTAAAAACCCCAAAAAGAACACTCCTCAAAAAAAGTAAATGAAATATTAACATATTCAATATCAAAGTCATAACATACAGCTTTTTCTTTTCTTGCACGCTGGCACGGCGCGATGCAATAAGGGGGGTTGGGGTGGTGTAGACATTAAATTTGTATCGGCCATAGGGATAAGGTTCATATTAATCGGGTCGTTCCCCCTTTATTTATTTAAGGGCTTTTATCTTTGGTTTTTTTTTTTATAACCAGTGGGGGGGGGGGAGGGTGCGGGCACAAGCGCTCCTGGATCTGCGCCTTGCCCCCACAGTAACGGTTATTGGACCAAATGGCATTGGACGGACTGCAATTGGACCAAGTGGCTATTGGACCAAATGGCAATTGTACCTAGTAGCTGTTGGACCAAATGGTTCTTAGACGAAGTGGCTATTGGACCATACGGCTATTGAACCAAAAGCATTGGCCGGTTGGCAATTGGACCAAGTGGCTATTGGACCAAAATGGTTTTTGGACCGAGGGTTATGGACGAGGTGGCTATGAGACGTAGTGGCTCTTGGACCAAATAGCAATTGAACAAAGGGCTACTGGCCAAATGGCTTTTAGAAGAAGTGGCTATTAGACGTAGATCTTAGTGGCTATGGACCAATGGCATTGGACCGATTGGCATTAGACGACATGCTATTGGACGAAATTGCATTGCACGTAATGGCAATTTACCGTGTTAGCGGCTTCTTCTCGGCTCGCTCTTAGCGGCTCTTCGCGGTGATTAGTATTTTTTAGAGCGTCTCGCGGCTCTTCTCGGCTCTTAGCGGCTCTTCGCGGTGATGTAGAACCGTCGCCAGCAGCTATTTGTTCTAGATCTAGATCTACACGCTAGTATTGTCACATAGATCGGACGAGACACGTTGAAATTTTTACTCCACAAATATGCACGTAGCTCGAATGAATGTCCGACACATCAAATTATCTACAAGTTCGTTGCGTACAGAGCTAGAGGACAATGCATTTTGATTGTTGGGCGCTCTGATTAGCTATCGCGTGAAGCATCGCCTCCTGGTTGCGATGACTGCAATGCGTTGACCGTAACTGAACAACGCAATTCAGCTGTTCCCAAAAGACCGCTTTTATCGTGCGCGCTGTCAATCATAACCAAAGTGGACCCATTTCGCAAGAAAACCTGCAAGACTCGACTTCACAAAACGTGCGGCGGAAAGCCACTCTTTCAATACTTTTTAGAATAAAGAAGAGAAATATAAAAATAGGAACTTTAACGAATCCACTGTCGGACTCCGCCCGACAGTTGAAAACGTATGAAAAAATGAGGACTTACCAAAAAAATAAATAACGAGTCTAAATTTTATTGTGACTATTGTTCATTGAAAGGCACAATGGTAGTGTATATCATATGCTAACGTGATCCTTCGAGCATCGTGCATATTTGTGATGTAAACATTTCTACGTGGGCGAGACTCTGAATGGAATATACAAGATTTCTGAATGGCATAGGCGGCGATCCCGGGGGGGACGGGGGGGAAGTGTCACCCCCCCCCCCTCGATTTTTAAAGCTATAACATATTTTAATGTAGTGATTAGCTTGTGAAGGTAATAAAGAGGTAAAATGTATGTCAGATACATCATACAATGGGAAATGTTATTATAAGGCAAAATTTTCAGCTCGCGCTTCGCACTCGCAAACATTTTCATTAGTTTCTGCATGAGGTGCGAAGTTTGTAGTATGACCACATACAATGTACAGCATTACTGCCGCAGGCTGCGAGTTGAATAGCATGAAAACATGAGGTGCCTTCGCTCTTCCAGGCTAGTTTCAAAATTATGGAATAACGGATTTATTTATTATTTAATGTACTTACAATACTACACTATCCTCGTTCTTCACGATGATCATAAAGCAAAAAATTGCATCAGATTTGCTGTTCCTGTGTAGTTAAATGAGTCACATTTGCGGTGTTTAGTTTGCAACACGCATGAAACATCACCAGCAGCTATTTGTTCTAGATCTAGATCTACATGCTAGTATTGTCACATAGATCGGACGAGACACGTTGAAATTTTTACTCCACAAATATGCACCAAGCTAGAATGAATGTGCGACACATCGAATTATTAAGTTCGTTCATACAGAGCTAGAGGACAATGCATTTTGATTGTTGGGCGCTCTGATTAGCTATCGAGTGAAGCACCGCCTCCTGGTTGCTATGACTGAAGTGCGTTGACCGTAACTGAACAACGCGATTCAGCTGTTCCCAAAAGACCGCTTTTATCGTGCGCGCTGTCAATCATAACCAAAGTGGACCCATTTCGCAAGAAAAACTGCAAGACTTCACAAAACGTGCGGCGGAAAGCCACTCTTTCAATACTTTTTAGAATAAAGAAGAGAAATATAAATAGGAATGTCATTTTGTATTGCAGATTTGAATAGTGCCCATGTCTGCACACTAACTCATTTTGCATGCAAATCAAGCGCACGCAAGTTTTTGACTTTCTTTTTTTGAGAATGGTTGAAATTTTCAGGGTATCAAATATAACTTGCTGAAAACCATTTTTAATCATTTTTTTTGTATCAAAATGGATTGTTGAGGTCAAGATTGCAGGTTGATATTAGTTAGGGGTTTTGTTCTACCCCGTGTTCTACTTCTATAAAATTCGCGCATTTACGTGGGTGCGCAGACATGGGCACCGCGCAGACTTAGGCACTCTCACCATACTATTTTTCACTTTTGAGTGTTTCCATTCCCCCCCCCCCCCCCCCCCAGTCGTGACATGAAATCGCCGCGCTTGCTGAATCATAATGGAATAGGTCTACAAGTGCATGGAATTTTTAGGAAGATCTGATTTCCGAAGGGTCTGTTTAACTTTTTTTTAGGTATGGCATTACATAAATTATATTTATATTTTTGCTATATTTCACCCATTCTTACTTAGTAGGCCCATCGTTAAAACTAGGCCCTAGTTTTTTAACCATTCCAAATCGAACTCTCAAAAGTTTCAGACTCAGGACAGACAGTTAGCTAGGTACAGCACAGGCATGGCAGGAGGGAGGCACTGCACAGGCCTGAATATTAGTGCATTAAGTTTATTGTTTAACGCAATCCAGTCATATATTAGTAGATCCATGGCAATGGTAGATCTAACAGTTAAACAGTTGATCCTTGGAAAGTAGACCGTAGTTTATTATGACCATGAATAATAATAATAATAACAACAGGGAGATGCACTAGTGGGGCCAGTACACACGGTCAAGACAATCAAGGTACATATGGATAATTCGTTTTTCTGTTTCAGTCATGAGGGATGAAAAACGGAATTTGGCTTTGCCATTTCATTTTATGAAAACACAAAAACAAAACCGCCAAAGCAAAACACGTGTTTGTGATTTCGTTTTTGGAAACAAAAATCAAAAACAAAATTGCAACACGCTCTGTGATTTTGTTTTGCACAGCAAAGACCAATATTAAGGGCGTCCTCTACGTCAAGAAAATATAACTAGGGCCTAAATTAGTCTGCAAGCACAGACTCAATTTGACACTTAAACAAATTTCAGTCTAGAGTGTAGACTTTGTGCCTACAAATTAGGCCTATAATCTAGGCTTGCACGGGCCTTATGCAGCACAATATGGGGGGGGCTGTGAGGACGGGGGTGGAGGGGTGGAGGTGGGGGCTGGGCGGGGGTGACCTTTGACTTCCAGCCGGGAGCATTCCATCCCCCCCCCCACAGTTTGGGACTGATATCATAATAACGACTTTCTTCTGCCTCCTCTTCCCTCTCTTTTCTTTTCTTTTCTTTTTGTTTAGCACCGGGGGGGGGGGTGCACACCCCCTAACCCCGTCGATCCACCACTGACTCCTATAATTATGTAGACTGTTTTGCAATAATTCATCGAGTGGGCTGAATAGAAAAAAAAAGAGGGGGAAATAATAGGGCACCGAGTTGATCTTAAAACGGGGGACGCACAAGTGATTGTAAACCTGTTTCGCCCCTCCCCCCCCCCTGAAATCTTGGATCCGCGCCTGAGTAAAAAAAAAAACAAGTAAAAAAAAAAAAGAACACAAAAGTGGTAAAAAGAGAGAAGAAACACGAAATAAGCTTCACATTCCTCTTTTTATACCACGTATAATTCGCCTTCCCTTCTACAGCGTGCAGCGCTGTCGCCTTCGGCGCCAGCGCTATAGTCAAATACTGATCTTGCAAAGCATTGAAGGATCGGTAGATGAACTAAGTCACCACCAATCAGAAGGATATACGCTAGAAGTGTTTATAAAACGGGCTCGAATAGTTACTAGTGGCGTCCGGAGACCATGGGCCAATTTGAAAGCTCACTAATCAACAAAACTTATCTCTAAAACAGGTTACAAGCCTACATTTATGGTCCATGGTCACCCCTTGACCGTCTTTTTCATAATCTTTTGAAGTCTGAAAGTTGTGAAAGGTTTGTAATACATAATAGGGTCGTTTGAGTTTTCTTTTATTTTCTTCCTTTTCCCTTTTGGCGCCCATTTCAATCTTACCCGAGGCCATGGCCCCGCCCCCCCCCCCGGAAAACGCTCCACGGCTACTGACTGAAAAAAGAGGAATGTGAAGCTTATTTCGTGTTTCGTCTTCTTTTTCTTCTTCGTCTACTTTACTTTTTTTTTTTACTCAGGCGCGGATCCAGGATTTCAGGGGGGGGAAGCGGGCGTAACAGGTTTACTATCACTTGTGCGTCCCCCGTTTTAAGATCAACTCGGTGCCACTATTATTTCCCCCTCTTTTTTTTTCTTTTCAGCCTTCCTCGATGAATTATTGCAAAACAGTCTACATAATTATAGGATAGTCAGTGGTGATCGACGGGGTTAGGGGTGTTCACCCCCCCCCCCGTGCTAAAACAAAAAGAAAAGAAAAGAAAGAGAGGAAGAGGAGCCAGAAGAAAGTCGTTATTATGATATCAGTCCCAACTGTGGGGGGGGATGGAATTGCTCCCGGCTGAAGTCAAGGTCACCCCCACCCAGCCCCCACCTCCACCCCCTCCACCCCCGTCCTCCACAGCCCCCCCATATTGTGCTGCATAAGGCCCGTGCAAGCCTAGATATATGCCTAATTTGTAGGCACAAAGTCTACACTCTAGACTGAAATTTGTTTAAGTGTCAAATTGAGTCTGTGCTTGCAGACTAATTTAGGCCCTAGTTATATTTTCTTGACGTAGAGGACGCCCTTTAATATTGGTCTTTGCTGTGCAAAACAAAATCACAGAGCGTGTTGCAATTTTGTTTTTGATTTTTGTTTCCAAAAACGAAATCAAAACACGTGTTTTGCTTTGCGGTTTTATTTTTGTGTTTTCATAACTGAAATGGCAAAGCCAAATTCCGTTTTTCATCCCTCATGACTGAAACAGAAAAACGAATTATCCATATGTACCTTGATTCAAGACAAGAGCTGAATCATACACAAATACCAAGCAACAGTAGTAGAAGTTTATTGATTATTTCCGCTGATAAATTTGATAAGATTATACTGCAATATCGAAAGTATCCTTACCTGAAGCGAGGTTACTAAGCTGAGCCTTCGGGTAGCAATATCAGTCTGTAAAATATTCAATTATTATCTAAGAAAGTTTTCTCCGATTGACAAAATTTGTCGCAAGCGGTGAATGTCACCATATTTTAACTAGCCTTTATTCAGTCACCAAAAAATATCGTAGCCTGCGATTCAGTCACTGAAAAAAAGGTGGCGGACGGAAAAACCGGAGTTCACGGACGTTTTCTGCGGAAAAAAGACGGAGTTTTAGTCCGGCGGACGGAAATACCTGAAAGACATCAGGTTTTTTGGTCCGCTTTTGCATTTCCGGGCGTTTTCCCCGCACGGACACAAAAACCTGCTACACCGGCTGTAACAAATGTATGGCCTCATGATCCTGCATGTATAGAAAACAAACAAACAAACAAACAAACAAACAAAACAAAACAAAAATGTGTCCCTCCGACCCAAGGATTTTCTGCGAAATCCAAGGCAGAGAGATGTACGTTGAGACCGGTTGCGACCAATTAAGGTATTAAATCTATGAACATTTATGATGAATGTCTTTAGAATGGGTTTGGATATGATGTCAAAAGGTGTTTGCACAGTGCCTGACACTGTGTTTCGCATCGTGTTTCTTACTGTGGGACGGTGTACGTGTTCTTTCCAGCAGAGAATATGTCAATCTGTTTGTGTTTTGCTGTTGATTATTCATGGATAAATGAAATCAAACTTCAAACAATGTGCTGGTACAAATGGAGAATACTTCGCGTCAATGACAATGTAATTCTACAGACAGCTTATTTAACTCCAAAAATATAATATGTCCTAAATCTGCATAGTCCACGTCACGTTCCCTGGGCATTTTGTTTTTCTTTCTTCTGTACCAGGATAAAGTCGACATTCTATCTTTAAGTGGCTTGTGGTAATTTTCTCCAATAGGCCTACTTGACATGGAAAATCCGATTTTTTTTAAAATCAGTATTATCATTTCTTTTTTTTTTTACGTTTTACGGATCGAAGCAATTGTCACAATTAATTAGAGACATCGTATCAGTGTATTAAATTAAAAAGAAGGCAAAGAACATACCACTTACTGTAATGAAGAAAAACAGATTTTGAATTGAAATACATACATAAAACACTTTGAACACGAATAACCAATCAAATGACAAAAAAGAAGAAGATAGACAAAAACAAATTATGAAAGTAAAGTGCAATATTTTAATTAAAGAACCATGAGGATAGGTAAAGAAATTTTAGATAAAACATGGAATGTTAAAGTGGAATATTAAAGAAGAATTATTTTGGATAAAACATGGAATGTTAAGGTGGAATATTACAAAAGAAAGAATGAATTAATCATCATGGTTCCTTCTATTATTAATCTGCAGCTGTAGTTTGTCCGTGGTTGGTAGATCGGTTCTCGATGAGAAAGTTAGTGCTTGGTGGAAGCCTGGTCGGTTCTTTGGGTATCATCCTATCGGCTTTCTCTCAAACAGGGACCCAGTTTATACTCTGCCTTATCTTATCAGGTAAAGTATAAATTTCCTTCACGATATACGCCATTCAATTGAGGCTGTACCAGATGAAGGCCTAGATGGCGAGGGTTAACCCGTAATGGTGGATAGCCCTAATTGACACAAAATTGTTTTATTTTTAACCTTTATCTGTAGAACTCGTCTTCTTTAAAAGAATCCACGGTCATAGACTTTTTTCCGTGATTATGATATGAAATTACATTGAAAGACATAAAACAGGATAATAGGCTACGGCTGATAATCCATTTTACCTACAACTAATTTATAATTTGCTAATGTTGATGTTCCATGATATTGTATGTTGTTTGCACCTTTGAGGTATACGGTTCTTAACCATGTTAACGATTTTCCTGTCATTCCATTATGTTTTTTTCCATTTTGTTAATTTCGAGCACCTAAAAAACTCAAACAAAGTGAATTAAATTTAGATTGGTTGAAGCTAAGAATAAAACCGATTTTGTATTTTTAAAAATAAAAGTTGAATTTTTTGTTGATTAAATCCAATTTCGTAAATCGATCATTTTCGTTGCTCGTGGATCTTGAGCTTTTATCAACTTATTCAAGGGTTGAGCTCCTTGATATGTATTTAATCAACTGTCTGGGTTTAAGTCCGTTAGAATTTAATTTTGATGATACAATATTCCATAGATTTGACTGTATGTGTTAAAAAAAAAAAAAAAAAAAAAAAAAAATGATATGTACAAAACCTTTCATTAATGACTGTCTTTCATTTCCAATAATTATCCAGGCTTAGGGTATGGTGTAGTTATGTTCCCGACACACGCAAGTCTTCTAGAATACTTCCCCGACATTTACAAGATTGCGACTGCTGTCATTTTCACCGCTGGGGGCGTCGGGATGATGACACTGCCAGTTCTTGCAGAGGAACTTCGGCGGCTATATTCCTGGCGTGGTGCCCTACTTCTGTTAGGTGGACTGAGTCTGCACTGTATTCCATGCTGCGCCCTCTTCCGTCCAATCGAAACCATACCCACTCGGCTAGACGCAGACGACGATAAAAGTGATTCAGTGGTACGTTATCGAATTCCCCCAATTATTATTTCTTTATTCCTTTAAACATGTACGTCAGATATTATCAAACTACTTTTTGCTGGCCAGAAGCAAGATAATAGTCTGGTTGATAATTGTATATCAATTTATAACTGAGATAGCAATAATATTTTTCACATCGTTTCTTCATCTTGTATTAAAGCAAAGGTATAATTTCCTGGGTTTTAAAACAATGAAAATACATAAAGCGCACAATGATTTCGCAAAAAAAAAAAAAAAAAAGGATAATAATAATAATAAAAAATAAAAAATGCAATAAATGCATAATCTAACACATATTTAATTCATGCATGATAATTGTAAAACACACTCACTGTTCACAATTCTGATCATTGGATCCAAGGGAAGTAATAATTAGAACAAAATAATTGAAAGTTTGTAATATGACACTGACACAATGTAAAGCTCATTTCGCCTAAGCGATATGATAAACTCTCAAATCTTGTTCTCGCCAGAGTATTCGTTTCGAAGACGAAATCGACGATGATGCTGAGTCCGCTTCCTCACGACTTATCCGAACAACACCTGATGAAACATTATCAACGTCAAATGAGAGAGAACTACAGTCCTCCTTCAAAGAGCTTTTCCAAAGACATCCTTTCTATCTAACCATCTTAACCTCTATCATACTGACTGGTACGTGCTACACGGCATGGGTCATCTTCGTCATCCCTAATGCAATGGCTAAAGGTTTTGCTGCCAGTGACGCCGTCTTTCTTGCTACCATTGGAGGAGCTGCTAACGTCCTCGGTAGGTTCGTCATGGGCTTCTTCTCGTCCAGGAAACTTCTCGAGGATAGGTGGACGTTCTGTATTCTGCATCTCATTACTGCCGTGGTATTCTTTCTCAATAAACTCGCCCAATCATTTCTCACGCTGGCCTTCCTTTCCTTCGGAAGTGGCTTTTTATTCGGCGGTTTGATCGTTACAAACGCCTGTCTGCCGCAGAACTTAGTTCCCTCTGAGCTGGTAGTTGTCGCCTTGTCTCTTCACTACCTTATCGGTATTGGTGAGGTAGGAGGAGGTGCAGTTGTAGGTAAGATTTTTTTTTAGGTGGTATGTACATAGCACCTCTTGTTATTGTCCGAATCTTCTTTTTTTTTTTTTTCTTCTTTATTTTTTCTTTTTCTGTACAATTCTTGTAGACACGATAACTCAAAAAATAATGCGTTAAAGTAGTTCATATTTTCAGCAATGATAGATCATTATTAAATCTGAGCACTGAAATTTTTTTCTAGCTCATTAGCATAGTGTGACGTCATCTAGACGCCATTTTGTAAAATCACATTATCAACCATAACTTCATAACTAATAATCATTGATTTATAATATTTAGTACACATAAACTTCAAATTAAAGTGCATCTTTTAGAACATAATGCGCGCGCGTACGTACGCGCATTAAGGAATTATGCGCTCGCAAAAAGTAAAATTTTTCAAAATACCCTTTTGGCCAATTTAGAGTACGTTTCAGGTCATTTTAAGCATTTCAAGAAAAAATGCACGCACACGATTTTGCGCGCATTTATGCGCGTCGGGAAAGAATGCAGCTCCAGATACGCGATTTTTGCTCTTAAAGTAATCTTGATAATATTCACAACAATTTGACACCATACACACTATTTTTAGACGATTCATAACGAAATGGGCGTCTCTTCAAGTTGGAACTACGCGCACGCGAATTTTGTCAATTTTTTTTTTTTTTTTTTTTTTTTTAGTCCACAAGCGTTGGCGTCAAAAATTGTCACCAAATGAGTCGGGACTGGTCTCAAATGAAAGAGCATCGCGCTCCAGACAAAAAATAATCCGACAGCCTATTTGATAAATGCTTTTAACAGGATGAAAAATCTCAAAAACCGGTGTGTCAAAATCTAAAAATGCTCAAAATCACCCCATATTCATACAAAGTATGTTTCGGGCCATTTCAAGCATTTCAAAAATTTCCGCGCGTAAGCGCTTGCGCGCGCGTTTAGCGCGCACGCCGTTAATCACGTTAAACTCCGAATTTTTTCTTGATTTGCATTTCAGACACATTACATAAGAGTTTTTATCTATCTTGAATCATGTTCAGCCGACCATAAGGACGCACGCGCTCGTCAAATTTCAATCTCCGCGCGTGCGTCAATGCGGAAAATAACGTAAAAACATAACAAAACATACGTCTTTAAAATCCTCCATAGCTCGTCACAGAGGTCAAAAGCCCGAGGTTTTCTTTGTATTTTCTTAAAGTTTATGACATAGGAAATATAATTCACCAATAAAATTTAGGGGTCCAGGGATAGAACATCGTCAGATTCTTATGCACACTCAAAATTTATTTTTATTTTTATTTTTTAAATCTAAATATAGTTTATATCAATGAATATTGGTCGATTTTCTCCCACATTTTTGATAAGCCTTTTCATGCTATGGCTGAGTAAATTCTCAACCAGTTGAATTGTAAAACGTAATTCATATAAATTTACCGCATTACAAATTTCACATATTAGTACTTAGTACATACCACCGATAATTGTACGTGTTACAATTTTTAAGCTCTAGTTTTTTTTTTAAATTCATTTTTTTTTTCAATTACGATTGTTAATAATATTGTAATGTTGAAATATATAAGTACCCCATTGCTGTTTTTGATAACAAAAAATATAATTATTTGATTATGTAATTCTATTATTTTGTATTTGTCAAATTCTATTATATATTGTTAAGCGCATTAAAATTTTCATGTAATGCGCTATATAAATGTTACCTATTATTATTATTATTATAAGATAAAGTAGACCTACAAATCACATCTATGTGATATGTATGATCGTTCAAAGAATTGAAAGCAAAAATATGCTAATTAAGAAGAGCAGTTAGCTTTCATTATCTCATTAATTTGTTAAAGTATTTAAAGCCTATATATTCTATTTTCAATATTTGTATAACACATAATTTTTTTCAATAAGAAGAAAAATTGCACATTTTTAGTGCTATCTTCCAGAAAACTTTTCAAAGAGTAATGTGTGAATTGACTATTGCAATTCTCCTGCTGAGGACTATCATATTTTTTTCCAAATCATACATCATTGTATGTCAAATCATCCAGCTTTTGCATTAAGAAATGAATTATTACAACTGTGTAGACAATCATAGTATCGTGACTGAAGTGGTTGGATTGTATAGGTTTCGCCAATATTAACAGCCTTGCTTATCATCAATTAAAATACAAAATTTTACTACATTCCTTCTGAATTCCAACTTGTACTGAATTCCACAATTCAAAAATACTATAGGCAATATTTTAACCCAGCAATTTCACTGTCAAATTGATATTTTAAATGAGGACTCCACCCTGGAATGGGTATGTTTAGAAAAACAGAATAAAATTTAAAAAGCACAACACTGAAAATTTCATCAGAATCGGAGGAGAAATTGCAAAGTTATGAATTTCTTAGGTTTTGAATTTTGTATTATACAGTTCTTTGCATACCTTCATGCATAGTCAAATGAACAAGCTGATGATGTCACAGTCACACTATTTCCTTTGTATTTTATTGTATGAAATACCAATTATCCAGGTCATAAGGTCGTAAGTGCTTATACATATTTCAGTACATGGGGGATAGATTTTTACACGCAATGTATGAAAATATGCGATAAATAGGATTTCATATAATAAAATGCACAAGAAGTAGTGGTATGAAACTATGCGAAGAACTGTTTTTACGAAAAAAATCAATACCTAAAAAAAAATGCAAACTTTGTTATTTTTCATCCAATTTTGATGTAATTTTCTGTGTTGTGGTTGTTAAATTGTACTTTACTTTGCAAAACATTTCAATTTTAGCCTGGATTCCTCCTTTAAGTAACACATCTGTAGTGTGGTCAATATCTAAACGTATTTTTTTTTTTGGTATTTATCCTTATTTTCCCTTGCAGGTTGGCTGTATGACAAGTATCGTTCCTATGACTTCGCCTTTACTGTAGCCGGATTTATTGACATTGCAGCCATCTTGGTTATAATCATTCCAGTTGCTTGCCAGAAAATATATAGATAATTTTTTTAAAATGGTTTGAAATGTCTGCACAGAACCGCGCAGTATTTTACCGTAAAATAATCTTGTGTGTGTAGGTATTTTTTTATTTTTTTTAAATTCATTTATTTTATATGAAAATTCAACGTAATAGGAACTTGATTGGACATTAATTTATCCTCGAAAGGTATTCATTAAACTTCAATATTACATTGTTGCACGTATATCAATGACATACTACTTCACTACTAGTCTACTTCTACTACCACTACTACTACTACTACTACTACTACTACTATCACTACTACTACTACTACTACTACTACTACTACTACTACTACTACTACAACTACTACTACTACTACTACTACTACACTCTAAAACTGAAGTGCTAATTTATGGGTGCTCGTATAGTGACTGCACTTGAAGTGCTAAATCAGCACCTGAAGTGCTGTTTTAGCACTTACCCAAGTGCTAATTTATCAACAAAAAATGTTATGTCGGTAAGGAATTCGAACCGGGTTCACCTAGACATAAGAGAGTACCGCTGACGTTACCAATAGACCAACGGAGATCTCCCTAACTTGCTTGAAATATGAATGCATAGTAGATAATATTATTATGGCAACTTTGAAGAAAGTTCATCATCAAACAATATGATCTGGTAGCAATCGTGAGATGTGAATTGGTCTAACGTGCTCGTAAGCTCGTAAGTTTTTAGATTGTACTACTACTACTACTTCTACTACTAATACTACTACTACTTCTATTACTACTTCTGCTGCTATTACTACTTGAAATACTACTACTACTATCATTGACCACTACTACTGCTATTACTACCAGTAGTAGTACTACTACTACTGCTGCTGCTGGTGGTACTGCTACTACAATTACATCTATTAATGCTTCTGCCAATACTTCTACTAGGTTCTAGAACATCTCCCCCAGAGGACAACTCCCCCATGGGACAACTCGGATATGATAGCGCAATCGGTTAGAGCGCCCGTAAAAAGGTAGCCTTTCTTGCTTTCATGAACGGGAGGTCGTGAGTTCGAAACCCGGCCGAGTCATACCAAAGACTTACGAAAATGGTACCTAAAAGTTACCTTTTAACAAGGAGCTTAGGGGTAATAATAACATCATGCAGGGCCCACTGGGAGAACAGTTGTCAGAACTGAAGTGGCTACCCTGGGTAAATAAAACGATATTATTATTATTAACTCCCGGAGGACAGCTCCCCCGGAGGACAGGTCCCCCGCAGGACATCTCCCCCGGAACACAGGTCCCCCAAGGACGAGTCCCCCGGAGGACAGCTTCCCCCAGGGACAACTCCCACGGAGGACAACTTCCCCCTGGACAACTCCCCTGGAGGACAACTCCCCCGGAGGACAACACCCCCTGAGGACAGCTCCCCCGGAGGACAACTCCCCCGCAGGATAACTCCCCTGGAGGACAACTCCCCGGAGGACAATTCCCCCGGAGGATAGGTCCCCCCAAGGACAACTCCCCGGATGACATTTCCCCTAACTTTAAATGCTTTATAACTATCGGTTTTATGCCAAGTCCTTGGTTTTTCTTTCTGTTACAATTATTACATTACTTTTCGCATGGAGTAACCCTTCTGTAATGACAAGCGAGAATGGGAATGGTTGTTTAATTGCTAATCATCCATTGGAACCACCCCTTCTTATCTATGAATGGCTACTCCTTCCCTTAAAAGGTTGTTAGGTTTGGCAGATTACGAGGTACCCCCAACGAAATTTGACCCTCAGAAAAGGAAAACTAATGAAAATGCAAGACATAAAAGAAATGTTGAAAAAAGGGAAGGATGCTAAATGGGGAACTGAAATATGAAGCTACAGGAGTAGAAAAGAGCACGAAGGGCGAGTTGGCCTACATATCTCTAGTTGTGTTCAGCAAGGGTGGGGGGTGAGCCACGACAATTAAGCTTTAATTAATAATTAATCACGCCCTAAACAAATTAGAATGGTATGGTAACGATATCTTTTCTTCTCTTTCATTAATTATTAGAGGAGAAATTTACAGCAAAACTGTTATTTCAAATTACATTTTCGTATGGCGACTCTGCTGACATCACTTTGCGGTATTATTTTTTTACAGTGTAAAATGTAAAAAATATTTGTATTTTAACAGCAAATCTGCTGTCAGCAGAGTCGCCATAAAAAAAACGTATTATAAAAAAACAGTTTTGTTGTAAATTTCTCCTGCAAATAATTACATGAGAAATACAAAATATACATCAGGAGTAACACATTTGTTCCGTTTTAACCAACTGTGTAAGCTATAGAGTTCTAATGATTTTTTCCTTCTCTTTCATTAATTATTAGAGGAGAAATTTACAGCAAAACTGTTATTTCAAATTACATTTTTGTATGGCGAATCTGCTGACATCACTTTGCTGTATTATTTTTTTACAGTGTACACTGTAAAAAATATATGTTGTTGTTGTTGTTGTTTTTAAATTTTACGGCGCTTTCATTCATTATATGAATATTTACGCCTTATCATTTGCGGGTTTTTTTTTCTCTTCTTTCTTTCTTTCAAAGAAAATCATATAATTAGGGTTTTCCTGTTGAAAAGATTTTTATTATTATTGGTTTTTTTTATATACAAAGCCTTGCTTGATGATAATTAAGAAAATCAAAACATCTGTCGTATATGTCTCTAATGAAATACCGACCTCATTCTTGTAAAGCAAAAAGAATTATAATAAATAGAATAAATAAAAAGAACTGGACCAGACGGAACGAAGAGAAGAAATAAAGGGTCATAAACTCAAATCCTGCACCCGTACCGCAGTGCGGGGTTACGTCTGTCCCGTTGATGTGGTGGTACATCAACGTCGGTGAAGTCTTGATCTTTCCAGGAGACAGACGCCTTTAAACCTACCTACGGGGGGAAAGACAAGCCCTAGCAGGAAAGGAGCTGTAGACGAAGAAGATAGGAGGGTAAAGAAAAGAAACATATATATATTTAGTGAGATATTCCGTCTGAAAAGCAAAACGACCTGCTTTGATACAGAACTAATGTTATGATATAAATACATATAATATATATCATATTATAATAAAGACAAAAAATAGAAAACGTACATGCGGGCGTTTCATTAAATCATATATTGACAGATTCGAGGAATTTCTCAAGAAAATACAAAGTAATACATTTATTTTAGAATATATGAGATAAACCCCAGTTCAAGGCGGGAAAAGTGTATTTTTACAGGAAATCTGCTGTAAGCAAAATCGCCATAAAAAAAAACGTATTATAAAAAAAACAGTTTTGTTGTAAATTTCTCCTGCAAATAATTACATGAGAAATACAAAATATACATCAGGAGAAACACATTTGTTCCGTTTTAACCAACTGTGTAAGCTATAGAGTTGTAATGATTTTTTCTTTCTCTTTCATTAATTATTAGAGGAGAAATTTACAGCAAAACTGTTATTTCAAATTACATTTTTGTATGGCGACTCTGCTGACATCACTTTGCTGTATTATTTTTTTACAGTGTACACTGTAAAAAATATATGTATTTTTACGGAAAATCTGCTGTCAGCAGAGTCGCCATAAAAAATGTAATACAAAAAAAAAAAGAAGTTTTGTTGTAAGTTTCTCCTGCAAATAATTACGTGAGAAATACAAAATATACATCAGGAGTAACACATTTTGTTCCGTTTTAACCAAATACGTATGCTATAAAACTCTAATGATTTTTTTTCCTTCTCAACATTATTCTTAAGGGAGAAATTTACAGCAAAACTGTATTTTAAATTACATTTTAGTATGGCGACTCTGCTGACATCACTTTGCTGTATTTTGTCTGTGTGTTTTTTTTTTACAGTGTATATCTGAACGGCGTGTGTTAATAAGTATGCACTTGCACAGCTTTGCATTCATGCCGTGTCATCGCTATCATAAGAGGGTGTTATTGCAACTAGTGTTGGTATGGAAAATATCTCCAGAAGTAGATGAAAATTAAAACATCTCGGTATATCAACCAATTTTTCAGTATTTCCGTCAACATATCCGATGAAAACATTTAAAATTCTAAAACATTTGCTGAAACAAGCCAAAACAAACGAAAAAACCCTGTATCAAATTATGTATATGTATTTATGTATAATTGAAGAGGTGTGATATAAAATTTTCCACTTGACGATTCGCGCTTGAAAATCCTTTTTTTTTTTTTTTCTTCTTTCTTTTTTTTTGGTAAAAAGGATGATCGTCACCGTTTGTAAAAAAAAACAACAACAAAATAGAACCATAAAGTAAAAATATACTGCTTCGGGTCATTTTTAGTCAAAAATTTCGGCTCGCGCTTTGCGCTCAAGAATCATCCCTTCAAAAGGTTCATTTTTTCAGATTTGAACACCCGCAAAAAATCCTAGTTACGGGCCTGACCATTGACCTACATACTCTAAAATCTAATCAGATTATCTTCCTATTTAAGATTAAAGTTGATACTCTCTCTCTCTTTTGACGATAAAATTCGGTTCCAATAGCAGTACGCCTCTATAGCTGCCAAACTTTAACACCCTTCGCCGAAAAGAAAAAAAAATGCCAAAGATTTTGTATTTCCAGAATGGCTATTTCGGTTGAAAAAAAAAAAAAAAAAAAAAAAAAAAAAAAAAATCGCAAATAGAGCTAAAATTAACGAGTGCATGTTATCCGGAATGGTTGAGTTGTCCTCCGGGGGACTTGTCCTGCGGGGTAGTTGTGCTGCGGGGGAGTTTTCCTCCGGGGGAGTTGTCCTTCAGGGGAGTTGTCCTCCGGGGGAGTTGTACTCGGGGGATATGTCCTCTGTGGGACTTGTCCTCCGGGGGAGTTTTCATCGGGGGAGATGTCCTCCGGGGGAGTTGGGGGGGGACCTGTCCTCCGGGGGAGATGTCCTGCGGGGGAGTTGTCCTCCGGGGGTATGCCTCCGGGGGAGATGTCCTGATACGCTTCTACTACTACTACTACTACTACTACTACTACTACTACTACTACTACTACTACTATCACCACTAGATCTTAAGTATTGGGAAGCTCTTATTAAAAGACCGAATGTAAAAATAAAAGTGGTTATCATGCTTTTCTGTAAATGTTCATGAGTTTTTGTTTTGACTGTAGAATAGCATATTCAAATTTGTAAATATTTAAACAAAATGAGGGATTGTTCCTGCTCCATGTTTGTGTATGTGTGTGTGTGTGAGTGTGTGTGTACGATGACAGGAGAGGGATTGTGTGTGGTCGTGCGTATGTGTATTTTCTACTTGAAACCAAAAACCATCATCATTATGAGGAGGGAATCGCCTAAATAGATCATCACAGGAATTTACAAAATAACAATTTAATTATATGCTTCATCCCGGGGGGGGGGGGGGGGGGGGAATCGCAATTTTCAAGCATGACATCGTCGTTGCAGATACGCTATTAAAAAGGAGGATTACATAAATTTTGAAATGGTGTGGAATTCAAGATTGATTGAAAATCACTTAAAGTATTGCTGAGCTCTTTTCAGGGGGCTATATATTCCAGGCCTTTCCCACATAAACTGCAGCGTACGAATTCTGATTTTTTTTTTCCTTCATATTAAAACATCTCTTACTAATTATTAAAGCCATTTAACTTGTTTTTAAAACAATATACAGGAGAGTATGAAAGACACAAACAATTTTTAAGAAAAAAAAACAAAATAACATGCACATTTAAAACGAATTTTCTTTTAATATTGTAGCATACGTGAATTATCGTTATTACCATGGATTTAAGGCCTCAAATAAAATGATATTATCGATATTACATATTAGACAATGAAAATAAATACCCCTGTGTCAATGACTTTTGCAACAAATGAGGACCCCCTTTCATCCACTCCTCTCCTGTCAATCATTTTCGATTGACAATTTTAAGAGACCCAAGTGGCATTATCATGATAAATAGTTGGTTTTTAAAAAAGAATTTTATCTTAAGCATGATGGTATAATGTAGATAATTATATTTATTTTATATAATTATACCTTTGATTGGCATGTCAAAGCATTTTCAAAATTTGTTTTGTACGAATTATCGTAATGCAAATTTGGAATATTATATTTGCAGACTATTATGTCATGTAAAGAGTTTGTATAACTTCCATATATTACAAATAACAAAATTGAAATATCTGTCTAATGCGGCGGTCACAACTCGTCGTAGGCTACGGGGCACGTGCCATCAACGTAGCCTGCGTTGCATGTACAATGCACGCACAGATCTTGGGTCAACTTCTGCGATTCCTGCGTTTCTGTAGTAAGTGTATTGTAGAAACTTCCTGTACGTCGTACGTGCATTGTACGTGCAAGGTACCTCCGCTGCACGAATTTTCTACGAAATCCATCGTAGGGAGTTGCACGTCGAAGGTACGGCGAGTTGTGACCGCCGCATTAGCGAAAATCGACTATACCGTCTATTCAATCAAGATATTATGAGGACTACTTTTAGTGTCAATAACCTTTAGATCAGAGGTTAGTCACGTCCACCCCAAAAGTGTTCATCTACATGTACATGCAGATCTAGATAAGTATTCACGTGTGTAAGGTTTATTGTTCACATGTTACACAAAGTAATATATTAAAATACCATTCCTGTCCCACTGGATGCGATCGTTTTGGTGACAACCTGAAAATGTCAGGATCGTAGGAAGACCGTCCCCATAACTGCGATTGTAGACCTTCCTAAGACTCTAACTACGCTAGGTTACATCAACCACTTGCAATCACACAAACAATAGCCAATTCGCCAGTTGTCGCCACAACAATCGCCTCCAATGGGACAACCCCTTTACTGGAGGCGATTGTTGTGGCGACAACTGGCGATCTTGCTGTTGTTAGTGTGGTAGCAAGTTGTTGTTGTAGCCTAGCTTAGATAGAGTCGTATGTAGATTTATAATCGCCTTTTTAAAGATTTACCCATTATAATTATGAAATTATCAGGTTGTCGCCACAACGATCGGTGCCTGTGGGACAGGCCCTTTACTGGTACATTTCTGTCCCACATAGGAGGCGATAGTTTTTTTTTTTTTTTTTTGCAACAACTTGCGAAAGTCATTTTTGTATGAGAGTTCACCAAAAAGCGGAGATAGATGACTTTATCTATGTTAGGCTACAACAACCACTTTCACGAGCCAGTATTTTGGAAAACTGTCACACCTACTGTCATTACTTTCGTCACAACTCTGTGAGACATCGCTATGATTACGATAAATTTGTATTCAGGCATTCATGACATTTAATGCGTTTTTAGGGGGTAATAATCCCTCAGGAATCATTTTCCCCCTCTCCGGATAGTGACCTGAAGTCTTGAAAATTTGAGCACTTTGGGGTTTCTGTCTTATTCCTTTTCATGAATAAATTAAAATGAAGTCAAAATGAACCTAATCTTTCGATCCTAGCAGAATCTTCGTCAGAGACAAATGACACAGAAATGTAGGGAACAAACATAGATATAGAGAAGGAAAGAAAAAGCTACAAGTAGATGGGAAGCCTGGAAGAAGAGAACAAAGGGAACAAATGGGGTGATGCAAAAGGTGTGAAGGAGGCAGCCAATCAAAAAGCAAGGAGAGTTGTGACATTAAACATCATACTGGAACAAAAGAGAGAGATGATTAGCTGGGAGAGGGAGGTGAGAGTAAACAAAGAAGGAATTAAAGGAGAGGCAAAGGGAATAAAAAGGAGAAATAAAAAAGAAAAATATTGAATTAAATACAATCATTTCGGTGACCCTATTTTTCCGATTAATTTGTAGCCCTTTTAGTTTCAGACCAATTTTCGCCCATAACTTAAGACCTATTTTGCTACCCATATAGGCCTATTAAAGAATAATTTAGCGCCCGTAAGTTTAAGATCATTTTAGAACCCTCTATAGTTAAATATCAATTTGGTTCCCCTAAAATAAAATAAAATTATCCCCTCCCAAGTTTAAAATCAATTTGGCGCCCCTGATTATAAGACCACGTGACACGTCTTAGTTTTGGGTCTATTTTACGCCCCCTAATTTCAAAATGATGTTGGCCCCTAAGTTATCGAAAAGGTCAAATTGGCAACCCAAAGTTTAATATCGATTTGGCGCTTCCAACGCTTAAAATCAATTTGGCGCTCCTTCCTCTACCTTCGTAAATAAAATCAGTGCCTGGGCAGTGTCCTCGTGGGCACCAATCTGTGACCGGTCAAAATTGGCAAAAAACGCGCCACCCGATCACCAAACAGGCATATGTTGGCCTTTGCGACCAAAGTTTTAAAGTTGGCAATATTCGATTATGTGTTTTTTACCAGGCGTTCTGGAGTTTTTCCCTCACAAAAAGAGGCAAACTATATAAATAGATAATCGTCTTTCTTTCACATTTCACATATACTGTGGGGGAAGACATTACAATCATTTCAAACTTCACAAGGTTTATAATTATCCATAGTATGGTAAAAGAAAGATGAGTAGACCGTGGTAAAAAAAAAAAAAAAAAAAACAGTTATTCCCCCTTCCCTTTCTCCCCAATTATTTGTGATTGACATTTTCATGAGGCTCGAAAGGCAATTTGTCAAAATAAATATCTCAATTAATTTGGTTAAAGTAGGTCTATATCACACCATGTTTCGTGTTTTTAATATTTGCGTTTTCGCGACATGAGTTTGTTCATTTGCAAAAAACAAAGACTTTTTTGATTGGCACATTCAAGTATTCGATATCATTTTTTTTTTACTAGCAATCATCAAGTATGCTTTCTAAACATAATGTTTGCAGATTACATTTGTGACAGCTAAACCTTTTCCTATTAATTTCTTTATAACTTACTGATAAAAAAATTAACAATATTTGGCAAAATGCCACTTAAAAAGAACAAATAAAATAATGAACTCTTGAAAGTGTCAATGATCTTTGACGCATCTTAATCACGATTAGTGGCCATGTGCCCGTGTCCGTCTTTCCACAGGTTCATCGAAAAATCGACAAAACCAAACGCTGCTGCACATGCTTGACAATTTTGTTCACATGATATACAGTACACAATTGGAATTAGACTCGTGTCAAGCAGGTAGATCATTAAAGTAATATAATTACCCCTTATCACCAATAAAGTCAATAGGAGCTATAAAAAAAAAAATATGAAGAAAAAAGGGAAGACTTCAAAGTCTACTTCGAGTCTAGCCCGGCATGTACAAAAGGAGGGTATACGACGATCGGCAGCAATCGTTATCGATAATCAAACATGGGTGATTCCATCTTGAGATGGGTCGAAAACGTCTCTGACCATGCATGACGATAAAGCTGACTTTCTCACTGCACACTGTTTTTTATCCCTACATATTAAATCGAATCTTCCGCTAGAACCAGATTACATCACTAATGAGCTTATTTATTCAAACGTGAATTAGATGACAACTCGCACAATAGGTTAAAGCTGATAAATATTTTCTAAATATATATATTTGTGCGCCAAATAAACGACGTTAGTTTTGCTTATGATATTGACTAGAGCAGGTGTTGAAGTCTTTGCTGGCAGTACCCGTGAGGCAAACTGCCTCATTTCTTCACAAGACCTTATTTTCTTCGCAATATTTAATTATCAAAGGTAAATGATTTTGATTTATTTAATCACCGTAATCATGTAAGCGATTTTATTCATACTAGTTTCACAATCTTTTTAATAGAATATTATTTGTGTTTGCTATTATTTATTCATTTATTTATTTATTTATTTTTGATCTCAGATGAACCTTATTTTTTTATCCCGGATGAACCAACATTTTAATCTCAGAATCTTGTGTCGTATATAAGGCCATCTTTTAGTCACCTACTTCGGATTTTTTTTCTTCGGAAATAATCGCATAAAATAACGAAATAACGGTTTAGAAAATATATTTGATACATTTAGGCCTACAATTCATTTGGACTCTTATTTTGATCTTCCATTTTATCCTGTTTCAACTTATTTATAATTGAAACAAACTTTTTAATGAACTCGCATCGGTTACATAATCATCATTACCATGTTAATGTAAACTTCAAACCCCAATGTTTTCACACCTTCTAATCCTTGAAGTAGACGAGCTAATACCCGTTGAGGAAAAAAAAAGACATAAAGAGATAGACCGACACACATCTTAACTTCATTTTCGATTAAGTTCACAGCAAATGATTTTAATATGAATGTTTCAGAATATCAAATTTTAATATCGGAAGCAATAAAAGTTTTTTTAGTTTAACGTCAAAATATTTTGGATGAAAATGATCAGTTGTATAAGAATAAAAACTAAAATTTCTTGAAGTGAGTAACCTAAATTTAACATGTATGTTAACGCGAGGTTCAACGTTGAGAAAAAAAGCTAACATCCTCATTTTGGGCGAAATCCTTTCTACAGAACTCACCCAAAATGACTGATCACTACTACGCCGGAGACCCGACGGTCTTATGGATCACCATATTTGGGTTCCTTATCGCCTTCGTGCTGGCCATGGGCCTAGGCGCCAACGATGTTGCAAATTCCTTCGGTACTTCAGTGGGTGCGAAGGTCTTGACGCTATATCAGGCATGCGTTGTGGCGGCCATCTTTGAAACCGCCGGCGCCATCCTGCTCGGGTATAGGGTATCGGATACGATTCGGAAGGGAATCTTCGACCCTCTCCTCTATAATGGTCGTGATGAGCTCCTACTAATAGGAAATCTTTGTGCTTTAGCAGGTGAGTTTGTGATATTAACTGAATTTAATTCAACTTATTGTTATCCATATAATTTTCATAAACAGAATACAAAATTCATATGAACTATTAATTCAGATGAAAAATAAAGAATGTAGAATGATATAGAGTTAAGCATATAATAAACACAACACAAAAAGGAAGTTCCCCCAATTACCTATATATTTTTTTTAACCAGGAGGAGTTTAAAAAAAATATATTCGTAATCTTTGTAGGGAATTTTATTAGATACTCTGTAAGCGATTTTTTAAATTCACAAGCCTATTATCTCAATTTTGAATAAATGATTTCAGAACAAAATTAAGTTGTTTTTTTCAACGTCACACATGTTAAAATTAAATTATGGATATCAGAAATGGGGAGAACTTTCTTTTTTGTTGTTGTTGTGTTTGGTTACAGCAGGTTACGCCATAAGCATAATGGTTGATGTACACGTGAGGCATCGAATATATTCAGAAAAATAAATGAATTAAAACAACAAAAAAGTAACTACAAGAAGACCTGTTTTTAGTTAGGCAGGATGTAATTGCCATCGTACATTGTTCCCGTTTGCATGCCAAATAGCACAAAAAGCAGACACTTGTAGAAGTATTGTTTTGCATTAATACAGTAAACCACTCCCATGAAAATAAGAAATTACCTCTGTAATTGTGACAAAAATCCACTATCCTCACCTATCATAAGTATGGTTATGAAACAAAGTTTAAATGCTTGCATTAAAAGGTACTTTATAGGTTATTATATTTCATTCATAACCAGAGTGTTTTTGACCAATTTTATATATTCGGGGAAAAAAAGACTAGAAAAAAAAATAGATTCAGTCATTTTGGAAACAAAAGGGAAAACAACTTAAAGAACAAAGGCTAAAAAATGAAATATATAAAATTTTGATGGGAATGATCAGTGAAAAGAATTCTAAAACATATGTTTCCTATCTCTCTGAAAACTGTCTAAGATTCCAATACAAAGTCAAATGAAAAGAGCAACACCCACAATTATTGATAAAATTCAAGAAAAGCAAGCCTGTTTTAATAAAACTCAGGCACAACATTTCTTATTTTCAGCATCATTCCCAGAAAGGAAAAATGCCAGATATTTGGCCAGGGGAAAAAGGGTTGGTAAATATTAAAAATTAAATTCATTTAAAACTGTTTGTTCGTATTTGAAAATACCGTCAACATTGGGTTTTCTTTTGTGCGTCTTTTGAGGAAAAGTCTTGTGTATTATTACAGCTTCGTGGTTTAAATGATAATTAAAGGAAACTAATACCCAAAGAAATAATCACTTTTACAATAGAGAGCATAATGAGAGAAGCAATAATTATTTTTTTTAAAGTTTCATCAAAATCGGTTATAAAATAAGAGAGTTATGGAAGTTTGAAAAGTCTCGTTGTACCTTCTATGGAGAACCTCAAAAGTGGCAACATTGGCTTCAAAATGACTAATTTTGTGAATAACTCTCCATTTGTTTTGTACACAAATTTTCAGATTTTCCCTATTTTCTTTCAAAATATCTCTTATTTACTTCTGAGCTCAAGATTGGAAAAATATATTTCACACAACATATGTGTTTGATTTTGATGAAACTTTATTTTCAATTGCTCCTCTCATCACGCTCTCTCCTGTAAAAGTGATTATTTCTTTGGGTATTGGTTTCCTTTAAAAAGAAAATAATATTCCCAAATGAGGAAATGATACAGAAAAAGTAAATCATTATTTCGAATATAACAAACGTTAAAACACATTTTTTCTTTCACAACAGGTTCTTTCTTTTGGCTCGCTACTGCTACAGTCCTCAGTATACCTGTATCTGCAACACATAGTATTGTTGGAGCTTCTCTGGGATTTCATATGGTGGTATTTGGGAGTACTGGAGTCAACTGGACTACAGTAATTACCATTGGTAAGAATTTTTATCATCTTTGCTGAAATAGAAATATTGATAATAACATCATATTTTGCAAACCCTTAAATTTCCTATATTTATTCTTCTAAACATCATTACAATAAAACATTTCTCTGACATCGATGATTAGTCAATATTATGATATAGAATTGGAGGTCTGTCAAGTAAAAGACAGAACACCATTGTGTACAGACAATATTGAGACTTGTTTTGGGTGATGCTGTGTGTGTGTGTGTGTGTGTGTGTGTGTGTGTGTGTGTGTGTGTGTGTGTGTGTGTTTGATTTCTGTTTTTTTTTTTTTTTTTTGTCTGGTAAGAATTAATGCAGGGATCCTCGATTAATGTAATCGTAATAGATCTATTGGTGATATTTTCGGCCAGTAAGATTGTCTGGGAATCTATATGTTGATGCACGGTAATCATGAAGAAAAAAGAATGCTATCAGCCGAAAGGCTCCTCTTCCACAAAGTCGTACACAGAATACATTTCATTTCATTTGATTTCATTTATTTTCATATTTCACATTTAACATTTGTTTCACATACAAAGAGAAGCAACAACAATAATGCATTATATAAAATTACAAACAAATGAAAAGTTTACAAGTAACATAATTATACAATCACTCAAGTAATGAAGTCATAGCTTAATTTAAGTCAAAGAAATGTGATAGGACCTACATAAAAACAAGCTTGTGAAACTGCCAGCCCCAATGAAAAAGTAGATATAGTATATTTTACATAATACATTGAAAAATTAATTACAACCTAAAAAATACAGATACAAAAGAAAAAAAGGGTCAAAAGGGGGGAAAATGGCTCATTAGGGCAATTTAAGAAATCCAATGAGACTGAGCCAGGAACACTGTTGCAAATAATGTTTAATAAAATCCTTATAATTCATGTTTAGCAGTGAATGACCGTGCAAAAATAACCAAACACAATTTTTTTTATATAAACACCCTTTTTGATATCATACTACATTTATAAACCGGTAAACAAATATTTTGTTTGCATATATTTGCCATATTTGCTAAAATTGTATTTCCTTTTTGTGACCTCACCAAAAATGCAGATCCTAGGTCTAAAGTATTTTAGTTATAGGATGTTAATTTCAATCTATCTTTCCCTGTCTCTTCGTTTCCCTCTTTGTATTTCTATCATTAAAGCCAACATGAATATGAAAGCGAAATTTTTTTTAAAAAATCATACAATCATAACAAATTTGCCCAGCATTGTTAAGATGTGTATGAGGCAGTGTGTGGGTGTGGGTTAATGAGGGTGTGATTGTATCTGATGGAGTATGCGTGAGAGAGTTTGTGTAGAGATACAATGTTTATTTTAAGAATTATAAGTGTATCTTTGAAAGAGATGAATATGTGACACTCTCTTTCACACCAATCATTGATCATTAGTATAAAAAAGTAAGCAAATTTTTTTGTTCACTTTATGTATTTATTATCAATAAGGACATATATAAATAAGTAAGGAATGGTGCTTATCTTCGTCATGTACATAAATACACTCTTAATAATCATCCGTTTAAGATAATGAGGTTGTGACCCCCATTTGACTTGCATGTGACAGATCAAGGAAAACAAATTACGATCCTTATCAGTAATATTGTAGTAATCATTGCCGACCCTTGGAACACTTATTGTTAATCAATAATTAATCCGGGTCTGGTCGATAAACCGAGCAAAGTTTATATTTAATGCGGCGGTCACAACTCGTCGTAGTCTACGGGGCACGTGCCATCAACGTAGCCTGCGTTGCATGTGCAATGCACGCACAGGTCCTGGGTCAATTTCTGCGATTCCTGCGTTTCTGTAGTAAGGGTATTGTAAAAACTTCCTGCACGTCGTACATGCATTGTACCTGCAAGGTACGTCCGCTGCACGAATTTTCAACGAAATCCATCGTAGGGAGTTGCACGTCGAAGGTACGGCGAGTCCGCATAATCAGACTGATAAATCAGACTCTCGTATTGAGTCTTAACCTACTTTAAATTGTCCTTAATGTGATCTTATGTAAGAAATACAATGGACTATGAATGACAAATTCGTTAAGGGCGCATCATTGACTTTTGTTGATGTGGTAGTCTAGCTTACAGGTGACGTTCACTATCGAATTTAATTGCTTAATAAGCAACCCATCAAAAGATAACAAAGTTCTGAATGTCGGCATTTTTGTTTTTGTGCCGTCACTTGAAAGCCACTCGCCTTCTGTACATAGGGGAGACCGGGGACAATTGTAACACGGGGCAATTGTAACAGAGGCTCCCATTCCTAACAGAAACACGCTAAAAACTTAACCTGTGTACAGAGCATGTACATTTCATCGCTCCACATGCTATTTGAATGTAAACAGTTTTAACGGTTATTTGGACTTTTACAGCAAAAAAGTAATATCTCACACTACCCAATGTTTTTTCTTCTGGACAAATATGTGGTTGAGCTATGGCTGTCTTTTTTATTTATTTAGAAGTTATATTCTTAGGCCTGTATTTTGCTGAAGTTTCAACGATTAAAACCTGAGCTAGATAGAAAAAAATCTCTCCAAATATGGTTGCCCACCACAGGGGCAATAGTAACAATGCCGTTAAGTAAATACTTTTGCCCCGTACCTAGGCCCGGGACAATTCAGCGCGCTGCCATCGCCCGTACAGAGCACGTAAACTTCTGCAATAATCCCATGCCATGCATATAACAAGTGAAAAATATAATGTAACTTGAGTCAAGCATTGTCATCTTTTATTATAATTAGCTTATGTGGTTAATGTTGTTTAAATCTTGGATCTGTCAAGTGCATAGCTTTGATAAAGAAAAACAAAATGTTACAATTTCATGTGTTACAATTGCCTCGTACGTCTGTTACAATTGTCCCTGGACACGGGGCAATTGTAACACTCGACATCTTGTTTTGAAATGGTAATGGCTTAAAAATAACTTGTTGTATTTAACCCAAACCTATTCATATGTCAAGCTAAGATATGCATATTTCATTTTATTTAGTTTTAAGCAAGTATTTAGCTTTAATAAATTTGATAGGTCAAATTTCGAAAAAAACTGTTACAATTGTCCCCGGTCTCCCCTACACTGTTCCATAGATTATTTCCTTTGCATGTTTCTTGATAAAGGAAGAAATGCCAATTTATATAGGTGTGTATAAGAATGGATTTCATTATATATCCAAGCCCATGTTAAATAGGTCACATTGATTTTCTTATAGAACGTAAATTTATGGACATTTATCATAAACAACAAGCGGGAGGGCATGCTCGCAAGTGACGCCACATAAATTCAAGACTGTAGTTTTTCATAACATCGTGGTACTTTGATAGATTTTTTTTTAATTGCACTTAGATTCCACTTAAACTCAAGGATGGACTTCTCTCTTCCCTAATTTTGCCCTCAAACGTACCATTCTTTCTCTTCCCGACTCTTATAACTCCCTTCCTTTTACATTCACTTAATATATTGATTATTTTTTAAATATCGTAATCAAAGATAATACAATCAAGAGAGTTATTTATCACCATATACTACTAATTTAATCATAACTATAGACTGCTTTCTAATAATTTACCCAGTGCCATTTAAAAAACACTTTAAACATTTTTTGTTGCTATTAATGTCAATTTAAGTAACATTTAATGATTATTTGTACTTTGATATGATTATCTTAATTTTTATCATCTGCCTTGACAAGACTGTTAATATGCTTCAATAATTATCATGATTGTTGGCAAATCAATCATAATAAGAAGGTCGGTGCATTCATATATGTTTTAAGTACAGACTTTGAACACTCCCTGCCACCATTTGAATGGTTGAACTTTTAACTGGAACTGGAGTTAAATATCTAGTTCACTTATCTTCGTTCAAAATCTTATCTGTTTGTTTTATTTTGAGAATAGTTCTGGATCAAACTGGATGGGTTGTAATTATGTATATACATACTTAAATTAACCCTTTTCATAAAAAAACAATCTACAATCTATTATTATTTTAAAAAAATCATTGTTACAAAAAGTAAAAAAGGGTTCAGAAAATTGTGGCCATAGACCCAATAGACCCGGCCGGAATGACTTCTTTCTGAGCAAATAATTTTGTTGTTGTTGTTTGTTTGGTAATGTATTGTTTTGTTTTTGTTTTCTATTGTCGTCAAATTTTGTTGTCGTATAATTAATTTGTAACTTTGTATATTTGTCTTATCTCTTTTCAGTGATTTCTTGGTTTGCTTCACCTGTCCTATCCGGCATTATCTCATCAATAATCTATGGTCTCCTTTATGTATCTGTCTTAAAATGGGTAAGTAATCAAAGTAAATATATTTTAAATAAATCCGAACGAAAGACGAAAGGATTTACTCTTACTATGTATATTAGGATTCAATGCTGGTGTACTTTATTATTTTTAAAGTTTTTTTTTATTTGACTTTGTAAATTTTACAATATTATGAAAGTTGACAGTTTAATTTCAATTGAAAACGAGAATTCATACGTTTACAATATTTTTTCTTCTTCTAGGAAAATCCTATTAAGTGGGGTGTCTACACTGTACCGATGTGGTATTTCGTCCTTATCTTTGTGAATTTCTTCTCCATATTCTATGGATCGTCATTAAGTAAGTTTTTTTTTTCTAAATTAAACTTTATGCATCATCAGGAATTTCATGCATGAATCCACATCACATCTGACATATCCCATTATCAACTTATTTCAATTCAAGACAGAATTTCTTTTTTTTTAAAGCAAGATTTTCAATATTAAAGCTCCCAGTACAGCTAATGCCAATTAACATGACTGTTTAATTATTGTTTTCATAAGAGACAATAAAGGTAAATTCATGCCCCTATACTTATAATACGAACATATTCTACGACTACCATCATTAGTCATTCATAATAATAACAATGGCAATATTAATACTTTTGATGATGTCACCCAAAAAGTGTAATTTATTGTTCTTGTTTTTTCCTAAAGAGAATAAAATCTATGATAATAATATATTTATTATTCCTCACCTGCAGTATTCGGATTTGATGAAATCTGGATCGTGATGGTAATCTCAACTGGCGGAGGATTAGTAGTTGCTGGATTCGGCTACTTTTTCATTATTCCCTGGATTAAAAAGAGAGTTTATAGTAAGTATATTTTTTAAAGATTGCTACTTTCCTCTTTGTTGCTGATTATTTGCATTTCTTGGATTAAAATAGAGTTTTTAATGAGATTATGATTGAAATTATACATAATATAATTTTGAAAAATAATAACAATACAACGAACCTAAGAAGACTGGTACCTGTAGAGAACAAGTTTTGTTTCCCCCTCCCCCCTCCCCCCCCCAAAAAAAAAAATAATTATTATAATTATACAACTGTGATTGAATATTTGGCATAATATAAAGTTCAAGAAAAATATAAAACGTATTAAAGAAGACCGAAACTTTTCAAGAATCATTATCAAGATTTGTTTATAATAAAAGAATACAAGTTTGAAAATAAATCAAAAATTCTCTGTTATTTTTGCCAAATAAATGATAAATACAAAATGAAACAAAACAATTATGTCAATGAAGACTTCTCTAAGAAAATAATTCTATAAAACTATAACCAGCTACGACCATGTTAATATCTTCGAAAAAGATTCAAATCAAAGTGTACTAGATGATAACATAAATCGAGAATGATGATCCCTTCTTGTAAATAAAAACGATTCACAGGGCCCCAAACAATTTGTAGATATGGAATTAGGTTAATATAGAGTGCTCTATGTGCTGGTTATTTACACGCCCAATAATTCTTCATTTCAAATCCGTTTATAGAACTAAAGAAACAGGAGGAACTAGAAAAGGCAGAAGAAGGACAAACAAATGGCGACCAAGAAGAGCAAGAGACTGGATTCAAAGAAGGTGATGGTGATGCGGCTTCATTGGAGAAGAAGGTGAACCCAGATGACCCAGACGCCATCTTGGTTCCAGATCCAAAGATGACTAATGAAATGACTGATGGAATGACTAACGGGATGACTAACGGGATGACAAACGGAGTCACTCATAGAATAGGCAATGGAGTATCAAATGGAACAACAAAAGGAGGTGAGAAAAAGTACTAAACATGCTAAATGGCACGAATTCACGAACGCGGTAAATCTAAAGCCGGGCTTAACATTGTCCACAGTTTCCTATAGAATGCCGTGTCAAACAGCGGACAATCTTTGCCCATTGTTACATATCTAAATGACCGTGGATAACGATTGTCCACTGTTTGATACAAAAGTCTGAGGAAACAGTGGAAAATATTAGCTCGGTCTTAGATTGTACTACTTTCTTGAATTCGGGCAAGACACCTAGTCCAAAAGGGGTTTACGTTTAGACAGCGACTGGGTTTACTTAAACCATGATTTTTTTTTTTTTTTTTTTTCAAACACGTTATTTGATATGCTATTTTACAGCTTTCCATTTCTAACGAAAGATTCTACGTTTAACCCTGGATAACGTGTAACCTTTGTTAATGGTTGTTACACGCATAGATAACATGTTTTTATGACCTTTGGATGATAAGAAGATAGTACACAGTTTGATTGGTAAAACAAAGGATTTGTCTGATGTTCAATCTCACGACAAATAGAATCATAAGTCTGATGTAACTTGTCTGATGTAGTACAGTACAGAGCACCTCCACAGAGCGCCATCTATACAGAGAGTGTACACTATTGGGGAACAAATAAACTGTAGTGGATAGAGTTTAGATTAAAAGAGTGTACACAAGTATTGTTCACGGAATTATATTAAAAATAAACTTCTCTCGTACTACAAATGAATCAGTTTTGAAAATTGTTTTCTTGTGACTCCTAAAGTCCCTGCTAATTTATTTAAAACAATTCTTATATGGCCTCTATTATGTCATTGCATAATGTTTCAGATACTATGGTAGAGGTTGATCTCAATGATGATCACGTAGTCGATGACGAAGACGAAGGCAGTTCGGATAAATGGATGGTTAAGAAAGGATCAAAGGAGTGGGAGTCGGTACAAGACAGTATAGAAGTTCGGGCCATTTGCTCCCCTTTGCAGGTGGTATCTGCTTGCTTTGCCGCCTTCTCACATGGCGGAAACGATGTTAGGTGAGCAAAGAGTGAATAATGGTGGTAATGACGATGATGATAATACTCAAATGAGTACAGTCTTCAATTCTTAATCTACAATATAAAATAGAAACAATGATCCTAAATCATTTAGTCTGGGACTGTTTTTCTTTCCATTAATTTCTTTGATCACGGTAGAGTTTGTGATCTGGGTCGTTTTTCCACGACTTCTTAATCTCATTTTCGAATTGCAGTGGAGGATCCAGGCGGGGGAGCAGGGGATGCGAGCCCTTTCTACAATTTGATAACCTCTCAGTGACTGTACAAGTTAAAATCGGGGAAAACATTTCGGCTCCGTCCCCATTTTTTTCTATTTTTTGGGATGAACCTCTCGTATTTCAAAATCCACTGAATTGTGATGGGTTTCACTTATGATATCCTTATAACACGTTATATTCTATAAGAGTTATGAAATGAGGTACCATCAAATCATTCTCCTTAATTATACAGCAACGCAATTGGGCCTCTTATCAGCATATGGACAATATTCACAACTGGTTCCGTAAGTCAGGAATCTGTTACACCAATCTGGATTCTACTCTACGGAGGTGTAGGTATCTCCTTGGGTCTCTTCCTCTTTGGTCGTCGCGTCATCAAGACTGTTGGTGAAGACCTCACTCCTATGACACCATCAAAGTAAGTTTAGTACAAAAAAAAGCCAGATAGATTATTAATCACGATGAAAAGCTGGGGGAAAAGAATTAACGAGAACTCCGTTTTAGAGATAGAGAATAGAAAATTGATAGATAATCATAACAATAGCGGTGGCAAGAGGAGATTTCAAAGAGGAGATTGGCAAGCGTTCTGGGCTAGAGGAGATTTCAAATTAATTTTCAACGCGTTGTAGATTCAAGCCATATAGTCATTGTTATAACAATTAATTATCAAAACTTTCATTTATTTACATTTTGGAACTGCGTGTTCATTCACAAGTCCACACGATATAGAAAAATCGGAAATCGGAAATTGGGCAGAATCAAATCGAGGTTGTTCTTTTTTGTCTCGCTGGCTCGTTCTTGAAAAATGTTTGTTTATCAAACTGCATCACTAACCAATTTTATTAATAAATTTATCCTTTCAGTGGCTTCTGTGTGGAACTTGGTTCTGCCTCTACGGTGCTCATCGCATCTAATCTCGGCATCCCTATCTCTACCACACATTGTCAGGTGGGTTCCGTCTGCGGGGTTGGGTGGCTGAGGACACATAAGGCCGTCGATTGGCCTCTCTTCTCGGGTATTTTCTTTGCCTGGGTGGTGACGCTACCGGCCACAATGATGCTGAGCTCAGGTCTTATGGGATTCCTGCAGCACATCGCTCCAGGGAGCTGTAATTTGGTGCCTATCCCACTCAACGCCACAACCACCGTAGCTGCATCGCTTGGTTTACTGTCGTAAGAATGGCGTCAGGTTACTGCTGACCGATGTTTCGGTCACTGGTACCATACCGACAAAGAAGTATAGATATTTCTAACGTTGAAGATCGAATGATAATTATTTCGGTCTGTCGGTCAGGTTAGCGGTGTGCTTGGGGCACCAGAAGGACATAATTAAAAAACAATTACTGCCGCTCTCGTCGAGACTGTAAAAGAAGTTTTACATTCATGAAAAATTTTGTTGCAAACTACGGAAGCAAATGTGTTTTACTAGATTTGGTAATAAAATGATCAGATTAAGGGAAATGACAATCTGTGATTATGTGATCTTTAACTCCCAATGATGATGCATGTTAATACTTCTGCATCGTCATCATGAAGGCGCATTGCATTGTTGTAATCATCATCGCTTTTTAAGAACAGGGTATTTATTTTATAACTAAATTTGCTATAAAATTTATCTTTTATGAAGTTTTTTAAAACTCAACATCATTTAAAACAAAACAAAAAACTTTGCTGATTAACAATTGGAGGCTTATAACAGATAATTGAATAATAAACTATCAAATGACATAAATTTAGACTTTTCAAATAAGCAGTTTCCTTTTGTGTCTTTATTTGAATATCTCTTTATTTGAATATCAGAAGACTAGCTCAATAGATCAACAAATATAAGATGTATGTAAACACGCAAATTCCAAAATCAGGGTTATTCATATTCGTCGCGCGAAATTCCACAAAATACGGAAATTTTTGAACTCTTTTCATTTTCTAAACGTCAAATTTAAAATCATTTTTTATTTTTCCGCAAACATTGTAGGTTGCTTTGGTACGGTCATGTTGTGAACCACACTAGTTATCTATCGACGGAGATCTTCCCATTTGCTTTACGTGATGTGTCACAAGAGGCTACCAATTTTTAGTGCATACATTGTTTAAAAAATTGCCAAAATTAATAGTGAATACTGAAGGGAGAGAGGGGAAGAGGGACGTACAAAGTCAATATAGGATGTCGAAGTTTGGTCAAGATTTATGATCATGGAACTGCATTGCAAGTTCGATACTGCTGTCCACAATAATCAGTAATGACACTTAACATAACCGTAAACCCCGTTTTTTAACATAAATTTAATAAAAGGTATTTTGTTTACCCTTACTTAATGCTAAGCAGAATCCTAGAACTTACTTTTACATGGTCACCATTTAATTATACAATCATGTGGTTGTACTTAAATTTTTAATATTTTAAAAGATTTAAATAATTTCTGTGTGTGAAATCAGTGCATTAAAACAGATTGATGATTTGCCATTGGTTATTAATTGTATATTAATTATATATTGGACCCAGAATCGTTGTCCAAATGATTAATTTCTCCGAAATAGGTAAATGAGATTTATCATTCCGATGTATTACGATGAGTTTGTAAATGAATATGTATATATTTTGTACATTTGAGTCATATATATTTATGTAAGCAAAAGCTATATTACGTATGCAGTTTCAGTATTCTTTACATCAAAATGATGCATGTTGTAAAGAAATAAAAGACGGCAAATACTGCAAATACTACAGTTTTTTTGAGGAAATCTTTCTTTCGCCATGGTCATGCAATATCGAGCATTGTGTATGCGTGGGACGAGACTTTGCAAAACAAAATGCATTTCGTGATGGTATGCTGATTTGAAAGGAAGAGATAGAGGGGCAGAGAGAGAGAGAGAAGAAGAGAGAGAGAGAGAAAGAGGAAGAGAGAGAGAAGAAGAGAGAGAGACAGACAGATAGGAAGAGAGAGAGAGAGAGAGAGATGTGAAAATGTAAGAAAGAGAAAGAGAAACAAAAATACATGAGAAACTAATATTGAGAGAGAGAGTTATCATAATAGACGGTAACAGCAGAATCTGATGAGGAAGAGAGAAAATGAGAGAAAGAAAAGAGAGAGGCAATGTGGAATACAAAGAAATAGAGTGAGAAATACTATTGTGTTGATAAATTGCATTATTATGTATTCTGAAATTCTTACCCAATCATGCTTTTCTTGAATGCGGGGATTTCCCCAGAGAAACCCGTATAACTGTCTATAAAAAGGTAAGCCAATATATTCCTATTTATCCATTGCAGAAAAGGTCTTGTTCGAGTTACCATCAATGTTTTCTGGTAAGCAAATTTTTGTATTAAGTTTTTAGTTTAAGCTTGGCATTACTTCTACAAATTCTGCTGAATAATGATATTAATCTTCTTATGAGTTTTATTAGGGACTATCATACTCTCAAGCGTTTTGTTTACTTTGATAGTCCTTCTTCAGCAAATGATTCGTAATGTTTTGGCGATTTTTTTTTTTTTATTTAATACTTTTGACAATTTATCATGATTTAGTATTTCATTTTTTTAACCCCAAGTTTTTTTTGTTATATGATTATTTTTATCTTGATTCATTGTCAGAAAATTCATTATTTTATGTCAATTTACTTTGTCATCGAAGAAAAATGTTATACTTCTATGTATGCAGAAGAAAACAATAAATCAAATCAAATTAAATCTTACCTATGTCTAATTCCATCCAAATTTCGTAAAATGCCTGTAGATCACGATATATGCATTATAATCATTTCATGTTTTTAAAACTGATAATTCCATTCACATTATCTATCAAGCTTTATTCTAAAAGAGCTGAATATCATATTGCTTTCTTTCTTTCCTCTATGATTCTCCATATTTGTCCTCCTTTTTTCTATTCACTATGCGTGTTTGAACAGAAAAAGTGCTATATTTGATATTATTTGGTATAAACTTTGTACAATTTTAGTTTATATAACCTATTTATTCATGCATGCTTATTTTCTTTTATTGAAATACAGCGTTACCCAAGTTGTGTGGTGGGTCCAACACAATGTAGTGAAAAAACAAAGTTCAGTGAATAGTGAATTCATTTACAGATATAGATTATAGGCTTATTAAAAAGATCATGAGAAATGTACATGTGCATGTGCATGTGAACTTGTTATACCCCCGTCACACTGAGCTCGTTCCTACTACGTCCTTGCAAATTTTGCCGAACGGGCATAGTCTGTGTGTAAACTGAGTGACGTAGTAAATCTTCTTACGATCTGTTTAGCGAATTCATGGACTAGCTCGGTCGGATTTCCAAAAAAGTGTTCAAAAAAATCGGGCGCCCATCTCGTCCTAAATTTAACGGGTGGCAACGTACCTGAAACGAGATGGACGTACTACAAACGAAATTGCCGTACTTAAATCGTTCTAAAGATGTGCTAGGACGTCATACAAACGAGCATTGTATATTAATTATTCGAGTTCTAAAATTAAACGTAGTGACAACGTTCCTTAAACGGGTATAGGATTACTCTGAACGAGAAGGACGTACTACGAACATACGTTTCAATTTTTAAACAGAACGGCATGTCATAATTCCCGTCACACTGAGCTAGTTCTCACTGCGTTCTAGGTAGTTCTTGGTGAACGGGCTCAATCTGTTTACACACGGACTGAACGTAGTGCAGACGTTTTAGAATCTAGTAGCAGCCCGTTTACATCTGTTTACGAAACTTGGCGAACGGGCCCGAACGGAGAGAACGGAAAGGCATTCCGATTTTTTTGAACATGTTCAAAAATCGTACTGGCTCAAAGTTCTAAAATTAAACGTAGTGAAACGTTCCTTAAACGGTAGGACTTACTCTGAACGAGAAGGACGTACTACGAACGTGGTACCTAACTTTTATCATGCTGCGCATAGGCACTTTTAGTGACCGTTTGGACGTGCTACGAACGGTATAGAGTGAACGAGCAGTTTACTCGTTCTGAACTGGATAACAACGTATGCGGACGCGATAAAGACGGAATTGACGTAACGAACTATTTATGAACTGCCTAGCATCGTATTCAAGAATTATTTTTCAAAGTTATAAGTTCGCAACCGCTCGTGGTATACGACAGAAGCCCGTTCAGCATTTTTTTTAAAAACGGGCAAAAACGGGCAAGAACGTTATAGAACGACCTCAGTGTGACGGCCCCCTTAACAAGGTTACATTGCGGAATTAAGTTACAAGTTTCGTTAACTTTTTTTGTTAAGTTTAATATTATAAAAAATGAAGTTATATAGCTATATCAAATTCAATTCAATTATATCCCTGGTCATATCAATTCTAGTCTATATAAAATGTAAAGTTAACGTATACCAATGGACTACATTTCATGTTGATTACTAGAATTTTATTTATCTTTTGTATGAATTACTTTATATGTATATGTGAAATTGTATCTGAAATTATCTGATGTGATGATGATATGGAAAATAATAAAATTCAAAATTCAAATTCAATTAAATCGTAATTAAACAAGGCGCGTCCATTATGTAAGAGGGGAGACGCAACAAATACGGTTGAGAAGCGCAGAAATTTATACAGCTGGCTGCAATGATAAATTAGCAAACAAAAACTCACGTAAGAAGACTTCCCTGCAGTGGAATGGTATTGTCCGTTCGTTTGAGCAAACTACTCGTGGATATGAATGAAATTGATGAACTTTTATCATTGTGTTAGTTAATAGATTCTCCACACCAGATGAAGGAAATACACATTTGGGCAAGCTTATAGCATGATTGTGCTGAAGTTGTAAACAGAATATGCAATTCACATAGATTGATGCTCAAAACAATGACATAGATAGTGAACTTTTCACAAGTCTTGTGAAGACGCCCTTCACATGTTTCTTTGCGATATGCATGTGATAAGCGTAAATACTGAACAGTCGAAAAAAAGAATCTCTTATGATTATGTTCAAAGTGACAGGACTTTTTAAAATCAATTAATATCAATGTACCATCTCCGGAAAGCTGAGAATCCAAAATTTTAATTAACGTGCGAACAATATGCTATAATAGAATAATGCAGCATCGAGGATCAAAACTATGCAGCGCATGAGCTATTTTGAGAGCAAATTATACCATATTGTACAGGAATTTGATCTGACTAGGCTTTCGAATTGACAAAAGTGACAGGACTTTTTCTTTCCTTTGCAATAAGTTATTCCTATTTTTGAAAAATTCAGACTTTTAGCGTACTTAATCAGAGCGAACATTTCTTTGAAAAGGTATTTGCTCGCCACAATAAAGAAAATAAAGTGAAAAACTGACCAAAAACAAAAAAGTCAATGGGCGCGTTCGCTTTGAGTAGAATGGTAGAGCCCTCTATCTCTTAAGTTTACAACTAGAATTGATATAGGTTGGCAAAAGTGGAGGACCAGATGGCATTTCTTCTCGACTCATCCATGAATTTGCCCTAGAACTTAGTTCTCTGTTGTGCCACATCATGAATGCCTCTTTTGAACAGGGCATTGTACCTAGTTGCTGGAAGAAAGCCATCGTGGTGCCCCTTCCCAAGGAATCCCCTCCATCGCTTGAAAAGCTACGCCCAATAGACTTAACAGACCACTTTGCTAAACTTCTTGAACTTTTCGTATATCGTTGGCTTCTAGCTGACATCGGCAAAAGCATTGATCCTGAACAATTCGGCAACCGGCATGGGATGTTTTCAAGCCACTCTTTACTGAGCTTAGTGGAGTACTTGCAGGCAAACGCGGATAAGCCCAATACTGTCACCTCGATCGTTCTTACAGATTTTTCAAAGGCGTTTGACCTAGTAGACCACAATGAAGCCATCAATAACCTGTACATCATGTGAGCTAGACCTTCTCTCATCCAGTGGTTGTGCTCGTTTCTGAATAATCGTTCTCAACAGGTACGCTATCGCGATCAGCATCATCATCTCTATCAACCAAAGCAGGTGTACCTCAAGGAACGCGGTTAGGTCCCTTAATTTTCTTGTGTGTTGTCAATGAAGCCCTCAAATTGTCTGTAGCCAAGAGGTTGAAATACGTAGATGATCTGACTATAGCCCAAAGCCGTTCTTTGAATGCACCATGTACGCTTCAAGCTATTCTCTCTGAATTTGAACGGTGGTGTGATAATTCATGTTTGCGACTAAACCCCCTCAAGTGCAAAGTAATGCAAGTGGCCTTTACACGTCGACAACTCCCACCAGCACATTTTCTATTAGGAATGTCCATCATACCAGAGTGTCGACAAGTCAAACTGCTGGGAGTCATCATCCGAAGCGACCTAAAGTGGATCGACCATGTCAACCACATAACCTCAAAGGCATCTAGGAAACTCTACCTCATTCGGTTACTTAAACGCTTCGGAATGCCAACATCTGATCTGTTGACGGTATTCACTTCCTATATTCGCCCTATTTTGGAATACTGTTGCATTGTGTGGAACTCATCTCTTACTCAACAACAAAGTGCTCAAATTGAATCAATACAGAAAAGAGCACTGCATACCGTATCAATCGTATGATCAATCAGTGAATTCTTGCAACATAACCTCGTTGAAAGCTCTGCGTGATGAGTTATGTAAGAAGTTCGCATCTCAGTTGTTCAAGAGCCATCGAAAATGGCTCCCTGCAGCCAGATCATCCCGAAGAGAACTTAAAAACAGTCACAGACTCATAGAGATTCGTTGTAGAACTGAACGGTACCGGAAAAGTGCGATACCATACATTGTTAGATTGCTCAATGCCGATCCTTAGTAATTCTTTTTTTAATATGGACATGTATGTTTAACCATAATATGTTGGTATTTTTGCAACTGCTAAATCCTTCACAATATGTATGAAGTTAGGTTATTTTTTTTCTTGGCATATGTAAATTGTGATTGAAAATGAAAGTTGGCAACATCTCACTTTATTTAGGCCAAATTTCATTGTGGGGGGGGTGCAAGAAACAATAATTGTTTATCTTTTCATGTTTTACATGAGTTATCTTGAGTATTCATCTACCCTTAAGTACAAAAGTGTCCAATTTTTACCAATAGTCTTACATTATTCATAAAACATATTTCACAACCTCTTTATAGTTTATTAATTGCCTTAATTTCAATGTAGCATGTTTCGGGCTTGATTGCCAAATTATTTAGAAAACATAACACACATTCTTTGTTAACTGTTCATTTGATTGATTTCCATTTTCAAGATAATTAAGCATGTTTTAATCTAATCCCAGATGATAATTATTCAATGAAATTAAATACTCTATTGTATTGAATCAGTATGTAATATCCAAAAATTTGCTTTAAAATTTGTACTTGTATTTTCAAAATTAACTTATGTATACATTTTCATTGTGCTATAATTTTCGAATGTTTTTAAATTGTACAAATGTCGCAATTCAGCTGTTATTCTGTTATTTTTAATACACCTTGAATTGAATTGAATTAATTGAATCACCAATTAGCTGACTATCAACTTTCAGAAAAAAAAGTAGGCCTTATACTGAATCAGGAATAATTAAAAGAGTTGCCGAAAAGGAAAATTCCCTTTCTGGGGTGTAATTTCGAAATAGCGCAAACAGTCCCTAAAAATAATCATTTCTCTCTCTCTCTTCATTTTTTTAAAAACAGAATAATGCATGATGAATTCCAATAGTGTTTTTCATTTTCAATAGAAAGGAATGTTATTGCCAAAGATATTATCAACGTCGCATCAAATTTTGACAAAGGACATTATCTTTTGATTGTCAAGATTTGAAAAGTGAAGTTCAAAGTACCACAAATCAACAACGACTGTTTATCAGTTGGGATGACGTCTTTACATTTGGATGTGCACAATAAAATGTCATAAAGGTCACAAAAGTATAAAGAGTATCATACATATTTGGAATGTTGCAAACAAAAAGGTAGAAATTGTCGTACATGGGGTCAGGAAGGCATCAGGATAACACATAGACCTTCATAACGGGATAATTTAATTTTGCTCTGGCGACATCATTTATTCTTTATTTTTGGTCAATACTTTTATAGTTTTTACGCCCCAATTGCTTGCGTTGTTCATAGACGCCGTATGACAATTTCTTTCATTCTTATGGTTTCGATATGGCTGCAGAAAAGATACTAAACACACACATCTACACACACACACACACACATTTATTACACAATTCTTTCTCAAATTTCTGATGGTCTCCTAAAATTTACACATGTGATTTGGATGATATTATTATTATTATTATTATTATTATTATTATTATTATTATTATTATTATTATTATTATTATTTTTATTTGTTTATTTATTTATTAATTTATTATTATTTTTTATATATATATTTATTATTCATTTTTAATTTTTATTTCGTTTATTTTTTATCTTTATTTTTTGTTTTATTTTTTATTATTTTTTTTTTTTTTTATTTATTTTTTTTATTTTATTTTTTTTTTATTTTTATTTTTTTTTTTTTTTGGGGGGGGTGGTTCGCTGACTCTCAATGCGTATACAGTATTGCATCACAAGCTGAAGTTGGGTTCTATAACTGAACTTGAGTCTTAACCTGAACTCGAACTTCATATTGGAATGCGTTCAGTATATATGAGCTACTTGTAGTCCTAATGAAAGCCCGCCCTTACAAAAATATCGTGTGGTACCACACAACGGTACCATACAAAATACCACAGGATTTTCCTATGGTTTTTTTGCACAAATACCACACAAAATACCATACAGCAGTATCAACAGCCAAAATACCATAGGATTTCCTATGGTTTTTTGGCACAAATACCACACAAAATACCATACAGCAGTACATACAGCCAAAATACCATAGGATTTCCTATGGTTTTTTGGCACAAATACCACACAAAATACCATACAGCCAAAATACCATATGATTTCCTATGGTTTTTTGGCAACAAATACCACACAAAATACCATACAGAAGTACCATACAGCCAAAATACCATAGGATTTCCTATGGTTTTTGGCACAAATACCACAGGATTTCCTATGGTTTTTTGGCACAAATACCACAGGATTTCCTATGGTATTTTAGCCCAAGTACCACAAAAATACCATAAAGGTGTACCATACAGCAAAAATACTTAATAGCATTATCCCACAACTAGTACCACACATCAATACCGCACACACTTACCAGGATTATGACATACCGTTGCGACCGGAACACCACACGCCGTTAATTCAGAGATGCCAGACGCCGTTACCACATGCACAGGACTGCCGCTAGACACCCAAGGATACCATACACTCGTATATATACCACTATTTAGCAAAAATATTTTCGGTCACAGTTAGTTATTTTCTATATTTCTTGATAATAATGCAAATGTCAAAACTATCGCTCTTGATTTACTTTGTGTTTAGGAAATATATTTCCCTAAAAGAAAAAATATTAATATGCAGGAAATTACTAGTTAATGAGATAAGCTTCACAAAATACTGATTTGTGCATACAAAAACATTGTATGCAAATGAGCTAATACACACGAAGTACCACAGGAATACCATACGACTACCAAACTTCCGCAGTAAACTGCCATAAATCTACTTTGACTAATGCCCGTTGGTTTCATTCCTGTTGGATGTTTGTCTTCAATCAGTTCGTCAAATTACCATTTGGTCTAATTAATTCCCATTTCGTCTAATCAAGTCGACTAGGTCAAACACCACTTAGTCAATTCCTGTAAGAAACTATCCCTTAGAAAAAAAATATCCAGTGACAATACTACACAACGGTAGGTATTGGCGGCGTCCCGGGTGGACGATTTTTGTTTACTGGGGGATCATCCACCCTCGATTTTTAAAGCTTAAGAAAAATATATGTACATATAATAGATGAAGAGGCACAGTGTGCGTAAAATGTACCAAGTTCAGGTCATTAAAAAGCAAAATTTTCGGCTCGCGCTTCGCTTGCAAACAAAAACACCAGACAATGATTAAACTAATAGTCTTTCTTCAGGTCCCTATATTCATTTATTCTTTTATTTGTTACAACGCTTTATTTGTAACTTTGGCATAATGTGTGGGGTAGGTCATTCTATTGTGAATTGTGGATATTAGCCTATATTATATGTCTCTTTGGGGTGCTTTATTTATTCCGATCTAGTGTATAATTAATTAGTCTCCAAATTTGGCGTCAATCAGGGGGACATGTCCCCTTGATGTTCAATGCTTCACATTTTGTTTTTATTTTCTAAATAATTTGGATAAATTTTGCATTTTCCCACTTCTCCAAATGTGATGGAAATAAACTTTTAAATTTCTTTAAATTCTTTGTTTTCAGGTCCGTATCGTTATAAAAAGTGACCATATTCAGAAAGGGATTACAACATTATATATGATATATACTAATATACATTGTAAAACGGTGATTATGAGGATTTCACTCGCTCTTCGATTGTATTTTCTTTAAGAAGTATGTGAATTATCAGCTAGTGAAACAATGATTAATGTTTTTATAGAGCAAAAATTTTTAGCTCGGCGACTTCGCGCTCACAAACATAACAACATTACAATTGGAATTTAAATACTCCATACATGTGGTATTGTGTGCCAAGAAAACCACTACAGCACATTACCATTACACTATGGTATTTGTGCCAAAAAAGCCATACAGCAAAGCCATACATATGCCGTATTTGGCCAAAAAAACAAACAACAGAGAAAACCCATACATATGGTAGTTGTGCCAAAAAAAACATACAAGAAATACCATACATCATGGATTTGGCCGAAAAACCATGACAGCAAAACACATACATATTGCGCTATTTTGTGCACAAAACACCATACAGAATACATACAAATGGTATTTGACCAAAAAACCTGCAGCAAAACCATAATATGGTATTTTGTGCCAAAAACCATAAAAATACCAACATATGGTATTTGCTGCCCAAAAAACCATACAGCAAAACCATACATATGGTATTTGTGCCAAAAAACCATACAGAAATACCATACACTATGGTATTGGTGCCGAAACATACAGCAATACCATACTATGGTATTGTGCCAAAACCATACAGCAATACTCATATACATATGGTATTTGGTCACAAATACCTGAGTATTGCTGTATTCTTGCTGCCAAAAAACGATAATATGGTATTTTGTGCAAACCATACAGCAAAACATACATTTAATTAGTGCCAAAATACAGAATAGCATACATATGGTATTTGCTGCCAAAAAACTACAGCAAACGCAGTACTTGGTTTGTGCCAAAAAACATTACAGAAATACATACATATGTTTTGTGCCAAAAACAACAGCAACGCTTACTATGTATTTGCTGCAACATAAATCATTACATATTGGTATTTGTGCCAAAAAACCATACAGCAAAACCATACATATGGTATTTGTGCCCCCCACAAAAATACGGAAATACCATACGTATGGTATTTGTGCCAAAAAACCATACAGAAATACCATACATATGGTATTTCTGCCAAAAACCATACAGCAATACCATACATATGGTATTTGTGCCAAATACCACAGCACTGCTGTATGGTATTCTTATGGTACCCTTTTCCTGTGTGGTATTTCCCTATGGTACTTCTAAGTTGTGACCGCCGCATAATAAAGCAAACGATTAAATCGATTGCCACCATTGACTCACTTGTTTTATGTTGTAATCAGACAAACAGGTTTGTTCAGATTCCAAAGTACTCATGATCCTCAACTGAAGATGGCAAGCAATTCCCATGATAATGCCTTCGCACAGGAGAAGGAGAGACAGGGAGGGATATATGAAAACACCATAACCCTGATGAACAATATATTGAGAAGCGTCATGCCTTCGATTCAAAGAGCAGGTAAGATGTATCAAATCTTCATCCCATTCAGCTCTACGTTTAAAGGGAAAATAGAATATGATTAAAACGAATTTCATATACCTAAACAAAATATATCGAATAACTTCTCATTCTCATCTTATGAAATGCATATGTTATATTGCACTTTATTACAACCATATTGGAATTATGCCGTTCTTGCCTGGGGCAACTCTTTTAAACTCCAACTCAACAAAATATTAATTATACCAAAAAGGGCGATACGTATTATTTCCAACTCAGAGATACGAGCTCTTAATATGCTACAGTCACACAGACATTTACGGTGAGTTACGTCTGGTTGCGTCCAAAAATTATTTTCTTTTCTGCGAATCCCAACGGATGCCTACCCGTCATAGTCAGCAGTGGAAATATTGATAATTTCGTTCATCCAGTAAAACAAAGAAATACTGAAGAAATGATAGAATAGAAACAACACAAACGTATCTATACGTAAGTGTTTGTGTGACTGCAGCATTACAAGCCCTCTCTTTTTCGAAAGACGTATTTTAAAAGTTCATGATACATTTAATTTTCAATTGGGTTCTCTTATGTTTCAAATGAATAAAAACGAATTGCCCGATGCACTCAGCCCAATGTTTACAAAAAATAATGAAGTGCATAACTACCCTACTCGTCAAGCTTTTGCATATCATCTCCCCAAAACCAGAACACAGTTTAAGGTGCGGTCCCACTGGCGTTTTAGGATGATTTGCGTATGAATTGCGGATTGTTTGTTTTGTTTTTGTTTTTTTGTTACGGATGAACGAAATTTGTATAGGGGAGACCGGGGACAATTGTAACACGGGGCAATTGTAACAGGGGCTCCCATCCCTAGCAGAAACACGCTACAAACTTGAAATTTGTACAGAGCATGCGCATTTCATCGCTCCACATGCTGTGTGAGTATTAGCAGATTTAACGGTTCGTGGAACTTTCTACAGCAGAAAAATCGTTTTTTGAGTAGGAAAGTAATATTTCACATTATGCATTGTTTTTCTTCTGGACAAATATGTGGATGAGCTACGGCTGTCATTTTTATATATTTAGACATTATTTTTCCTAGGCCATATTTTGCTAACGTTTCAACGGTTTATACCTCAGCTAAGATAGAAATAGTTACAATGTCATGTGTTACAATTGCCCCCATTGTGTGTTACAATTGCCCCTGGTTTAGGGGCAATTGTAACACTCGACCTCGTGTTTTGAAATGATAATGGCTTCAAAATAAATAGTTTTGCTTAACCTTGGTTACTTGGTTTTAAGCAAGTATTTAGTTATAATAAAGGTGATAAGTCAAATTTTGCAAAAAGTGTTACAATTGTCCCCGGTCTCCCCTACGCAACTCGTGCGCAATTAATCCTCCCGCCAGTGGGACCGGGCCTTAACGTATAACATCCTGAGCTATTCAGGTCCCAAATACTGGAATTCTTTAGAGCCCGAATTAAAAAGATCCTTAAGTTTATATGTATTTAGGGTGCTATCTCACTTCGCGGAGACGTCTCCGCGATAGAATAGAAATTTCGTCTCCGCGACGGATAAATAGTATTAGAGACGTCTCCGAGACGTCTCCTGAATTTCGGGGACGGATTTTTTTTTTCATAAATTGTCGTGGAGACGTCTCGGAGACGTCACTAATAATATTTATGCGTCGCGGAGACGAAATTTCTATTCTGTCGCGGAGACGTTTCCGCGACGGAATAAAATATATCGTCTCTGCGAGGGATAAAAATTATTAGAGACGTCTCCGAGACGTCTCCGCGACAGTTTTTAAAAACTGTGACAAAGCAGTTTCAAAGAACCGTCTCAAAATAGTTTCCGCGACTCATGAAACGTCGCGGAGACGTCTCAGAGACGTCTCCGCGACAAGTTTCAAAAATTTGTCGCGGAGACGTCTCGGAGACGGTTCATGAGTCGCGGAAACAACTTTGAGACGGTTCTTTGTTACTGCTTTGTCACAGTTTTTGAAAAATGTGGCGGAGACGTCTCGGAGACGTCTCTAATACTTTTTATCCGTCGCGGAGACGTCTCCGCGAAGTGAGGAAGGGTGGAATCTCACTTCGCGGAGACGTCTCCGCGACGGATAAAAAGTAAAAAGCACTTGAGTGTTGAATCAGGGACTAAAAATTGTTGGTTTTTTTATATCAATAACATTGAAATTAATGTTCCTGAGTGAAAAATTCTGACAAGAAACCAATAACAAAGGGTTTCGGAAGCTGAAGACTCACATGATGGCTCGACAAAGGCCATGCAACCTGACTCAGCGTGGAGGTTTTCCACTAGTCCACGTCCTGGACGATATAATATGATGCCCCTTGCCTTTCCGATCTACGCGCGCTAGTCCGCTGCGCGCGATTCCTAAATTCACTTCACCCAACGAATTCACTTGCCCCACGAATTCACTTTCTCGAAAAATAGTTAGGTATTGATATTCTGCGTGTACGTGTACGTTATGTGGGTACGTACGCGCCGTGTGTGCGTATGTATGGTAATACCATAGTGAACTACAGTCCAGGGGGTGGACTAGTTTTCCACAGGACACATGGGCCTGACCCCACAGAAGCCATGAAGAAAGACTATAGAATCTTGCAAAAACTATTTCAGATGGTTATTGAAATAATTGACAGTGTGCCCCTGGCTATTTGATAAGAAACTGGACTGGGTAGCCCTAGGGTATGAATAATTATGAACATGGCGTTTTTCGTAAATCTGTCAATAAAATACGCCTGGACAACCAAATTACTCAAAATGTCAAACTTTCCTAATAGTCCAGATGTTAGTAACATACTGATAACCAAAAAGTTTGACGAAACTCATTTATTTAAAAGCAAAAATTAAAAAACTTAAAAATTGTCAGGGGTATGAACAATTTTGCGGACAACTGTATATATATAAATATATGTATATATAAATATATATAGTATATAGTATAGGTTTTCCCGGTCGATTTTAAACTCTTTGCAGTCGAATTCGTTAATGTTCAGTCAATTTAAACGATACCTTCGTGGAGCGGGGCTGTCGGTAATTTAAGTTAACGTTTAGAGTAATAGATTTCGTTTATGTTCTTTCATAATCGTTAATGACCTTTCATGTTCGTTTATGTGCGATCAAAAGTGTTTATGTGCAGTAAATTTCGTCAATGTGCATGAAATCAAATTAGTGCGATTCAGCCTCAAAAATGAAGTGGAGATGAGCTTCCAGCAGTCAAATTCGTTTTCAGGCATGCAATTTAAAACGTTTTCTCCATGTGAACACACGAAGTAAGGGGGTGGCACCCATGGAAAACACAAAATAAATTTACAAACGATAATTTCTATTCATAGGCTGCGGAACGAATTTGAAAGTGTGGGGGGGGATCACAGTGGAAAAGGGGCACTTTTTCTGAAAAGGAGGCCCCTTACCTTAGTGGCATAATGAGCAAAATTTATGGGATAGAGAGGGGCTAGGTATAAAAGCAGTATTTTAATTTACTAATATGCTGTTTAGTATCTTCACTTTGAGAGATTAAAAGTGCCCCTTTATAAAAGATAAATGTACATTTTGGAGTTTAAGCAACATTGAAGTTTTATTACACACTTAAAGCATGAAGTATAAAATTATTGCCCCGTGATAATGTTATATACCAATTGCAAATAGATTTACTTGTTTTTAAATGATTTTTTTTTTAAAGAATAAGGGCATTAAGGGATGTAAATAGGCCTAGGGTAGATGTAGGGAATAGCGGACAGTAGGGAATATCGGACGGTCACCACATGTCCAGCCCTAGCTGCCAACATAAGATCAAACTGAGTTTGAAATACCGGAATCTATTGGTCAGGTGGTCTGTCTGGGAAGGTTGAATGCTGTATTCGACAACAACAAGTGAGAAATTTCCGAGAAAACTACCAAAATCTGTCAAGGTAGGAAAATTTGCAGCCTGAAAAATGGCCTGATGTAAAAATTGACATTTAGAGAATGTGATGGTATAAAAATAGAATTGGGGCATGACCTCTATTTCATGCATTATGGACATGTGTGGAGGGGGCCAAACGTGTATGGAGGTTGCACTGTACAAAGCCTGTGTATTGGGTGGCAGTTTGTTTAAAAGTGCCTAGTCAGGCATTTTTTGTGTAGGGAATACCGGACACCACATTGACGCGTTGTTTGTTTTACTTCCGGGTTGAGTTGCTAAGCATGTAGATCAAATAGTATTGCATATATAATGTATAATATTTATTTATTAAATTGTTTGACAATTTTGAAATGTCTATTTCTTCTTAATTATTATTGTGATATGTCATGATCTACATGAGATATAAAGTTATTCTGAGTGTTTTGAAATTTTGAAGTAAAATGCATATAATCTTCTAAAAATGAATAATGTTATAAAAAATCAATACAAACATGTTAAGTTGATGGTTTACATTCAAATCAGTGCTTCAGACAGATCTTTATACAAAAAAAAGGGTAAAAACATAGTACTGTCCGGTATTCTTACACTGTAGGAATGCGACAATTTACCATGACGTCATTATTTGCTATAACTGCCTCAACAAATACTTGATTACCTCAATTTTTTTGAAAATAAAGTTGAATGATGTAACTAAGGCAATGAGAATCTTTTTCTTTTTGTTTTATTGTTTTCATGTCCTAATTAAGCAAATGAGCTTAAGTGGCCGGTATTCCCTACATCTACCCTATGTTTTTCTGACAACACTTCTTTACAATAGTTTTCTTCCGGTAGCAGGGTAATTGGTCTCAAGCGTATTGCTGGTATTCCCTTTTTATGCCGAGGTTGCGTAGCGACGAGCGTAAAATATTGGGTTTAAAAAGAAACATGTGAAGAAAAAAAGGGTACTTTTTAATACTATAGTGCCCTTTTTACAGAAATTGTCCGTGGGCCTTTCAAGAAGTCTAAAAGGTTTTTTTTGTTAATGTTATAAAAAGTGTCCTTTGTAGTTTAGAAAAAGGGCGCTTAGTAACGGAAAGGAAATTTTTTTTTTTTTTTTTTTTTTTGCGGCATTAGGCCATCCAGATCGTTATTATGTAACGGTCACAGGGTTAGGTTTATTGGCCAATCTTGCATCTTTTCTCTTTTTTTCCTTTTCCTTTTTTTTTTTTTTTTTTTTTTTTTATTTATTTATTTTTTTTTGCTGGGGGATGGGGCCGTGCCTGTCTACCAGCTATTTGGTTCTTATCTGAATTTTATGTAATACATAATTCCTCTAATTGTCACTGTCTATTTATGACCATTTTCCAGCGTAGATCCAGGGGCCCCGTCCAACAAACAACAACAAAAAGAGGGAAAAGGGAAAAAAGTAGAAAAAAAGATTGCCGACGCAATGACCAATCTAACCCCCTATGCATAGCTATGGCCGTTACATTATGACCTTATTGATGGCCGAAGGCCAACATATTTTAAACATTTTAATTTCTCTGGTCTATTGACATTTTCAGGCGTGGATCCTAGGGGCCAGCGGCGCCCCCCCCAGCAAAAAAAAAAAAAAAAAAAAAAAGGGAAAAAAGGGGGAGGGGGGGGGAAGGTAGAAAAAATAGATTGCCAACCGGACTGACCAATTCTAACTTCCCCCCCCCCCTCACGGCCGTTACATGATGACCTTGTTGATGGCCGAAGGCCGAAAAATTGTAACACCTACGTAATAGACTAAATTAGGATTGTGTATAATGTTTAAATTTTTGGGATATTGCATGTTGCTGAACAGCAGGAGTGAGGATGAGGGCTGCTGCCCCTATTCTGTTTTATACACATTAGTTTTGTTTTTATTGCATTTTTTTTAATTGTACGTTTTGGAGCAGACGTATAGTTATTGAATACATACTGATAAAAACGCGGACATTATAACATTTATAATCAGCTTATGTTTTGTTTTGTTTTGTTTTTTTGTTTTGTTTTGTTTTTTTTTTTTAGTTTTGCAAGCTCAGCCTTCCCCTTTCCCCATGATCAGCCTCTTCTCTGACAAAAACACTTCGAGGCCCCTCCAAAATTTTATTTTCCTACCCAAACCTAACATTCCTAATTTGTATACAGTTATTTCGAATGCGGATGCCCCAAAACGAATTTGAATTCACAAAAGACGGGATTTTTACGAATGGACGAATTTGAGCGAACATTGACGAATGCACTGTTAGAACGCAGTTTAAAAATTTCGCTGTTTAAAATAATGTTGGTTAAAAGTTAAACATTCTTATTTAATATTTTTTTATAGGTTTTATAGCTGCCTTAAAAAAGACCTGTTTAGAGATTAGAGTTTAGATATTAAACAGTTTTGTTTAAACAGGCCGAGGCAAATGTCACGTGATAGTCATGAGCTAAGGCCAAAAAAAAAAAATTGTTTGGTTGTCCAATGAATGCCTTTTTTCAAAAATCGGGTCGGTCGGTCGAGGACAACCAAACAATTTTTTTTTTTTGGCCTAATGGCATCACTCGTTAGATGCAAGGTCAATCGGCGCCACATTTCAATCATGGCGAAGGACTTATGCCTCACACATTAAGTACGTGTATGTACAGATGTGTTGGCTCGGTGGATAGAGCGTCAGACTTATAATCGAAAGGTCGTGAGTTCAATACCCGGCCGCATTAGCCAAAAGTTGGATGGATTTTATTTTTGGAGAGAAGCGTTAAACAATACTGTTGATTAGACAATTAATTTATTCATTTGTCTCCAACGGTAGAAACCATGCAAATTGGTAGAAACACACGCAACTGCTGTGTGATAAATATTGGAACCAGACAGCTATGAAAAAGAAATCATCATTAAAAACCAGGTTGTTTAAACTAAAGTTTTAAACATCTACAGGTTGTTTAATTTCTAAACAACGCTGTGCGATTCACCGGTTAACACACAGTTGTTTAAGATTTTAAACAACTTGTTTAATTTTTTCTAACAGTGTGCGACTGCTCACAACAGCAAATTCATCGGCACAATTTGCGATTGGATTGAATGGTGTTTGATTTTGACTACACATAAACGAATTTCATTGCAGATTTGTAATCGCGATCACGTTCCGGACGAAAGCGCTCGAAAGAAATGTCAAATTGATCGGATATAGTTTAAACTTGACCGGGAAAACCTATTTGAACGAGGGCAACAATTAATATTTTTTTCTTTTCTATTTTATATATAGGTCTCACAGCTAGTGAAGCTGTACCTATATTTGAGAGTTTACACATGAATCTAGGGATAGTCGAATCTCTAAAGACCTCACTACGCAGGAAAAAGATGAAAGTGCCTGTATTTGGAATGTAAGTAATCATTATCTGTTTGCTCCATTTATATATTTTATTATGATCTCATATGAGATTGAAATAAGAACTAATAATGATAAAAAAACAACAACAACAACAAAAAACTTGCATATAATCTTATACACAGAATTATACAAAGATATGCTTTTTAGAATGAAAATCACTTGAATACCGACAGTAATACATTATCAGCTGTGATGCGTTTATTGGACATACCTAGGGAGCAAGTATAGGGTGTACCTGACATGTCGAGATTTAAAAAGTTGTCCTATCTAGGCTGGCTATATGGACCCTAACCAACATCGCTAGGGCGGATAACTCTTCAGATCAGCTGCAGGAGGGTCCCTTACAAAAATTAGTATTCTTAACACAACTGGTTGAAGAAAAGTTTTTAATACATTGAGTTTGGTATCAAATTAAAGATAATAAAATTTTCTACAATTTGGTATTAATTTCAATTGTAAGAATATTCAGTAAAGGTAAAATTTTAAGCGTTAAAGTTAAAATTTTCATTTTTTTTTCAAAAATTTAATTTTTATATTATTATTGTTTTACCTCATGTAATAATCCTGTCAGGATTTGAAGCGCGAAACTTTTCAGAAATTTGCCCCTATGCATGGACAACAGTATGTGAAAAAAACAAAGTAATGCTTCGTTTCATTAAAAAGATATTATGCTATAAAGTTATGAATGCAGTATACGGAAAAACAACGTTTTTGCCCCATTTAAGTGGAAAACCCATACATACACGTGTAATACCCTATCACAGCACGTGTATGTTACAGCTGAGTGAACTCAGATGAACATTAACTTGTTAAAGTAGTAAGATTCTCTTGTAAAATCACAAACCTGACCCAAAACAATAAATATCTATTTATGTCAAATATCTTCTTTCTTGTCTTTATTCTCCGTTTAATATGTAAGACAATTTATACAAAAAATATCAAGGGGTTTGATTTCACAAATGTTAAATTTACTCAAATTATTATCTGGCTGGTTCTAAATATAAAACATATGGAATATGATACTGGTATAATTAAACGTTCAGTGTTCTTCGGAGATAATCATATAAGAAATAACCCACTTGATGAAATCAAGATGAAATCTCTCCGACGATTTAAATGTTTGTCTCTATTCATGAAGTGGTACTGTTGCTATTAAAGTGACGGTGATGACCACGACTAAATCTGGAGTGTGCTTCCATCTAATTAAGCACCTTCAACTCTCGATGAGTGTGGAGAGGACTGTAATTCTGACTCGGACTAAGACTCGGACTCTCCAATTATGACTCGGACTCTGGCTCCGACTCCCATTAAGACTCGGACTATGGCTCCGACTCCCATTAAGACTCGGACTATGGCTCCGACTCCCATTAAGACTCCATAGTTTGACGTGTGACTCAGTGTATCCAGGAATCAAAAGAAGGCCTCAACTCTGGTGGGAAAGTTCTTGAACTCCATGGACTTCAAAATGCAGCGCAAAACATGCCATATTTGAATTTCAAAACAGTATTTTCACCACCACCAAACCCATAGGTCTTGCCTCTATGACTTCCTAGCAGAGAGTGACTCTAAATGCAATGCATGCTAGGCAAACCCACCCAACAGAAGAACGTTGCACCTGGATTAACTGTGTGGAGTGCGGTGAAGCCTAACTCATAATGTATTCATTCCTTCCCTCTCCTACATATAACAAAGGGGTGATTTAATTGAGGGGATAGTTTGACTTTCTAACAGTGTACAAGGCGTGATCTAACAATTTTATTGATGTAATTTATAAAAGTTTTCATGAGGGATAATAAACAACGCTGTGCTATGATGGACTACTCATCTAGTCTATTGTGAATGGCGGGGGGGGGGGGTCTAGGGTACGGGGCCCATGGGGGGGGGGGCGGCAGGTGTAAATTTTTGACATATACGACACATACAGGTTGGATATTATTATTTTTTGTTGTTGCTCTAGCCACATCATTTTGCCCCTGCTTTAAACCATACCCCGGATTGAAAAAATTTTAAAAAAAAAGTTTTTCAACCCCCACAATGCCAATTTTTGCGATTTTTTCCTTCTAATTTTGGGGCCCCTTTTTGTTTTCCATGATTCTAACCAAAGCCCCCTTAGTCCTACCCTCACAAAATACGTTTGATGTGCAGAGTTGTTATTGTTCTCTAGCCTAAATTTAGGTTTGTGATTTCAGGCTTAGGTCTATTGTCTTGGAGAAGTTTCAAAATTTATTTTGATTAGGGTAAAAAAAAATGAGTCTGTTAATTTTTACACCATGGATATTTCTAACTTCCCCATTTTTATGATCTCAGCAAAACATAAATGGGCGATTCTTTGAAAAGTGAACCTTTTTGGGAAAAATTAAAGTTTTTCCCTTTTGTTTTTAAGCTGCATATTTATATAGAGCATTGTCTGAAGTTTCATGAAATGCATTTATTTTCTTAATTTTACAAATTTTTCATGCTCATTTGCATAAATTAACATGTAAAAAATTTGAATAGAAAAATGGTACGTAAAATATCATTTGTTTGACCCTGACTTGATTGTATATGCTGGTCGTCTTACTTTGATTATTGTCATTATATCCTTTTTTAACTTCATTCCTTTAAATTTAACTGAAAAATAATGGTGTTGAATTGATTGTTTTAAGATAATTAACTAAAGAAATTGATTACCATCAAATGTCACACACGTGACCCAAAAACACGAAAAGTTAACGCCCCCCGAAAATTATAGTTCTATTATTATTACAATTTTTTGTCCAAAGCTAGATATAATGTGCTTTGCATCTCACCAAATATGAAGCCATGATAGCTTTTAATTTAGTTATTTATTAACTTTGAAATTGGTCACACACGTGACCCACGGGTCACGTGTGTGACCAACTATGGTCATGCCCGAAAAATGGGACTGCGTTATTGGGCCATTCTTTAAAAAGTGAACCTTTTTGGGACAAAATAAATTTTTGCTTTTTTATTTTAAGCTGCATATTCAAATAGAGCAATGTCTGAGGTTTCATTTTTGCAATTGTTCGTGCTCATTTGCATATATTAACAAAAATGATAATTAAATGGAAAAACGGTACATAAAATATCATTTTTTTAAAAATCCTGACTGGAATGGATATGCTGACTTCCTTACTTGGATTACTGTCATTATATTATTATTTACCTCTATTCCTTTTAATCTTACACCCAAAAATATATATAGATAATCAACCCTGGAAATTAATTGCCCTCAAATGTCACACAAGTGACCAGAAAACTCAAATAGTTTATGCCCCGTCTTGACCATGGCTCTGGTATTATTATTATTATTTCTCCAAAGCTAGATTCAATGTACCTTGCATCTCACTAAATATGAATCCATGACAAATTTTAATTTAATTATTAATCAGCAAAAAAAAAATTGGTCACACACGTGACCCACTGGGTGGGGGCGGTCATAAAGGTCTGATTATTTTCACTTTCATTGGCTGAAATTAATTTATTTTAGCATTATTATGCTCCGAAATGGTTCTGCAATAATTTTTGCGAAAACAAAAAAAAAAACAAAAAAAAAAAACAACAGACAAACGAAACAAAAAAGGTCGAAAAAACAAAGAAATTCATAAAACATTCATAAAACAATGAAATACACAAGGAATTTAATTCGATACCAATTTTTTTTCCAAGTACAATATTTAGGAATCCTATAATCCTATAATATGATTATGCAAACACAAAATTAACATTCCAGAAGCTTTAGTTTGTCAATTAGAACAATAATTATGACTTCATGCAATGCGTAAATTAGCATAATTGATTCATATAAAACAAATTATTATTATTAAGGGAAAATTAACAGTGCTTTCTTGTCGTTTACATCACACACTGCCATCGTGCAAATATTCGGCGCACTCGCTCGATCAATAGCTGAGATCTTATAGGGAGCATCATGGCCCCCCCCCCTCCCTCCTCGCCCCTCCCCCAGTCTTGACAGCTATCAAAACACCCCAGTGACTGACTATGGTTGAGTTCATAAAAGTTTTACCACAGCGGATATAATTGCTCAAAATGTACATTTACTGCATATATTTATAAAATATATTCATTTTTCTGTACAGTTTGCTATAGGTCACACACGTGACCCACTAAAATGTCACACACGTGACCCGACATCACGATATAAAATAATAGATAAAAAAGGAAATTTCAGATATGACTCCTATCCAGTGGTATTTTATGGTTAGCAGGTCCATAATGCATATCTCACAGCAATAAGAACATTTCATCATTTTAGAACTCACAGGAATTCAAAAATGAAATTGAACTTTCAAAATCATGCCGTTCTGTGAAGTCACACACGTGACCCACTTCTTTTGACCTCTGACCTTGAACATGCATATTGTAAATATCGAAAAATACTTCCAAATGATAGCCAACAAAATATATTAGCATGACATAAACATTAAATCAGTATATCTTTAAAATTGTTAGAGTTATAGCCAATTAAAGTCAAGATTTTGCATAATTTCGGTCACACACGTGACCAAGAATGGTCCAAATGACAAAGAAAAATAAACTGTAGTTACCATGCAGACTTGTCATGAAGGTTGAATTAAATTTTAGCAAAATGATAACAATTAAGGGTTTAAAGGGTTTTTTTTTTTTCTTCTTCTTTTAATACCAAATACTGTGAAATAAAATATTTCAATTTTTACCAGCCACACTTTTTACTGCAACCGGTCAACTCCTCCCCTAGGCAAGAGACCTAAGTTTGTAACCTTAAACCTAGATTTAACTTAAGACCAATCAACCCTATACCTCAGACGCATTTCGTAAGGTAGGATGGAGGAGGCTTTGGTAAGTAAAAAAAAACAAAGAAAAGAGGGTCGGCTTCCCATTGAGTAGGGGAAAAATGGCAAAATTTACCCTTTTTATTTATTTTTATATACATCTCCGGTATGGTTTGGGGGAACGTCCAAGATATAGCTGAAGTCCCAAAAAGTGAAAGTTAGGAAACAAAAATTAAGATTTAAAGCTAGAGCAAAATTATATGGCTGGAAATGAGAAAATAATAATAATAATAATAATAATAATTAAACCTTTACGACCAATAGCGTATTGTGTATACATTTACGAAATAAATCATAGGTTTTCGTGGATGGCTTATATGGGATGATTGTATAGACTCAAACCAATATTTCTCGGATTGTTTCGATAGGCCAGCTGTAGAAGGGTGCATACAAGCGACACAGTGCGGGGGGGGGGGGCAGGGTGTACAGTGCAACCCACTTTTCAGGCACCACAAATGTGCCTCTTTCAATAGTAATATATAGTGTCCCCTTTTTTAAATTTAAAGTGCTACTTTTGTACTAAAAATACAATTTTCTATCTAAAAGGGCACTTTGATACTAGAATGTGCCAATTTTTTAATGTATTTTCAAACCCTAAATTTCTCTCAACCTCGCATTAAGAGGTGACAAGCAATATATTGTTAAATTAAACAAACTTCCGCCTGTTGCTAGAAATATATCTAGCGGGGGGGGGGTGGAATTCTTTCAAACCCCTATACCCCCCCCGGTTACTGGCCTGCCTCCTAAGTTCTTTGAGTTCTTTATTCGTCTTTTGCCATCCCCCCCTTTTTTTCCTTCCCCTTATCATCCCCTTTCTTTCGCTTCCTCCCTATTTTTATTTTTTTTAATTATTATTATTATTTTGTTTACCCTTTTGCCTACTGTATCCGATAGAGGGTTGCATGGCATGGCATGGCATCGTGCCCCCAAGACGTGTTTCATCCACGTGACAACATTATTATTGTGAGACACCCTGTAAAAATACTTTCGTATATATTCCTGTCGTTCTCGTGGGCTTGTTTTGGATAGCGTCTGCCTTGTAAGCTCAATTTCTGCACTGTCGGTCTAGTGGGCTGTTTCAGTATTATACTGTCGGTCTCATGGGCCTAGTTTGCCTAATTTCGGTCTTGTGGGTTAACTTTGTGTATTGTCGGTCTCGTGATCCTCTTTGCTCTAGTGTCTATCTAATATAACCCTTTATTTGCTAGTGTCTGTCTTATGAGCCTTCTTTGTCTAGAGTCTATCTTATGGGCCGTCGGTCTCGTGGGTGTCGGTCTCGTGGGATGACCCCCTTCAAATATATTTGTCTCTAGCAGCAAGCGGAAGTTTTTTTAATTTAACAATATATTGCTTGTTACCTCTTAATGCGAGGTTGAGAGAAAGTTTGGGTTTGAAAATACATAAAAATGGGCAAATACAAGTATCAAAGTGCCCCTTTTTTAGATAGAAAATTTTACAAGTTTATTTTTAGTATAAAAGGAGCACTTTTAAGTTAAAAAAAAGGACCGGAGGTTGAAAAATAAAACAGAAAATTTTTGTCATTTTTCCCCTACTCAATGGGATGTCGCCCCCTCTTTTCCCTTTTTTTTTTTTTACTAACCAAAGCCTCCTCCATTCTACCCCGCGAAACGCGTCTAAGGTATAGGGTTGATTGGTCTTAAGTTGAATCTAGGTTTAAGGTTACAAACTTAGGTCTCTTGCCTAGGGGAGGAGTTGACCGGTTGAAGTAAAAAGTGTGGCTGGTAAAAAATTGAATTATTTTATTTCACACTATATGGTAAAAACAAAGGAAAAAAGAAATTTAAACCCTTAATTGTGCTAAAATTAAATTCAGCCTTCATAATAAGGCTGTTACTGTACTTTATTTTTCTTTGTCATTTATGTTTTGCTGAGATTGTAAAATACAGTTTTGGGAAGTTAGAAATTTCCATGGTGTAAAAATTAATAGAACTTTTTTTTTTTTACCCCAATCAAAATAAACTTTGAACCTCCTCCCAGACAATCGACCTAAGCCTGTAACCACAAAGCTAGATTTAGGTTAAAGAACAATAACAACTCTGCACATCAAATGCGTTTCGTGAGGGTAGGACTAAGGGTGCTTTGGTTAGCATCATGGAAAACAAAAAGGTGCCCTAAAATTAAGAGGAAAAAAAAGAAATCGCAAAAAAATGGCATTGTGGGGGTTGACAAACTTTTTTTTTAATATTTCAATCCGGGGTATGGTTTAGGGAACGAATAAGATATATCCCGGTTCCTTAAAAGTGAAAGAGGGGACACTAAAGCCGGGGCAAAATGAAAAAAAAAAAATAAAAACAAATATTGAATAATATCCAATCTTTATAATTATGTAGCATACTAAAAGTTTACACCTGCCGCCCCCTCCCCATGGGCCCCGTACTCTAGACCCCTCCCCGTTCACAATAGACTAGATCAGTAGTCCATCATAGCACAGAGTTGTATTAACCCTCATGAAAAATTTTATAAATTATATCAATAAAATTGTTAGATCACGCCTTGTACACGTGCTGTGATAGGGTATTACACGTGTATGTATGGGTTTTCTACATAAATGGGGCAAAAACGTTGTTTTTCCGTATACTGCATTCATAAATTTATAGCATAATATCTTTTCATTGAAATGAAGCATTACTTTGTCTTTTTCACATACTGTTGTCCACACATACGGGCAAATTTCTGAAAAGTTTCGCACTTTAGATCCTGACATGATTACTACATGAGGTAAAACACTAAAAATATAAAAATTAAACTTTTGAAAAAAAATGAAAAATCTAACTTTAACGCTTAAAATTTTACCTTTACTAAATATTATTACTACTAAAACTAATATCAAATTGTAGGAAATTTTATTATCTTTAATTTGATACCAAACTCAATGTATTAAAACCTTTTCTTCAACCAGTTGTGTTAAGAATACTAATTTTTGTAAAAGGGGCGGCTATTTTGGACGCCCCCACCTGTAGGGACCCTCCTGCAGCTGATCTGAAGAGTTGTCCGCCCTAGCGATGTTGGTTAGGGTCTATACAACAATACTAGATAGGACAACTTTTTACATCTCGACGTGTCAGCTCCTTCAAAAATATGGGGTTTTGCTCCCTGGGTAACAAGGAGAAGTTATATACATATATACAAAAGCAACTACGTAGGCCTATATACACTGTTCGTCATAAAGGTGGAATATTTTTTTTTCTGGCTCAAGCGACATTATGTTGCTCCGTTATTAATTACTTGAATGTGTTTGTCACCGCTTTCACTTTCTGGGATTCTGGGTATATCTTGGACGTTCCCTCAACCCTTCCCGGGGATTTTTCTTCAAAAAAGTTTGTCACCCCTAGAAGATGGTCATTTTCGTCATTTTTTCTTATTTTGGGGCCCTTTTTTGTTCACGCGACCCACCAAGGCCCCCTCTGTCCTACCCCAAGGAAACACGTCTGAGGTGGAGATTTATTATTGTTCTTTAAATTAAATCTAGATTTATGGTTACAGGCTCGCCTTTTTTGTCTAGGGGAGGGGTCAAAATTTATTTTGATTGGGGTTCAACATTCATTTTATTCATTTCTAAACCATGGAAATTTCTATCTTCCCTAAATTGTATTGTAAAATCTCAACCAAACATAAATAAAAATAAAATATAATCAATAATGACTATTTACAGCCTTGTCATCAAGGCTAAACAAAATCTAAGGGAAAAATGATGATATTTAAGGGTTAAAGGTGGTTTTTCATTTCTTTTGTTTTCAGCATAAAGATGGAATAAAATATTCCGAATTTTCACCAATATCGTTTCTTACTTGAACCCCTCCCCTAGACAAGAGACCTAAGCCTGTCCCCAGAAATATAGATTTAACTTAAAGAACAATATAAAACAGTACACCTCAGTCGCGTTTCCTGGGGGTAGGACTGAGGGGGGCTTGAAGGGCCCGGAAAACAAAAAGGGGCCCCAAAATGAGAAAAAATGACAAAAATGGGCATCACGGGGGTTGACAAATTTTTTTTTGGAAAAAGGTCCACGTGAAGGGTTAGGAGAATGTCCAAGATATAGCCAGGGTTCCAAAAAGTAAAAGCAGGGACAAACATATTCAAGAAATTAAAGTCAGAGCAAAATCATGTCACTATAGCGGCAAAAAAATATTCCACCTTTATGACGGACAGTGTACACTGTTCGTCATAAAGGTGGAATATTTTTTTCCTGGCTCAAGCGACATTATGTTGCTCCGCTATTAATTTCTTGAATGTGTTAGTCACCGCTTTCACTTTCTGGGATCCTGGGTATATCTTGGACGTTCCCTCAACCCTTCCCGGGGATTTTTTTTTTCAAAAAAGTTTGTCACCCCCAGAAGATGGCCATTTTCGTAATTTTTTCTTATTTTGGGGGCCCGTTTTTGTTCACGCGACCCACCAAGGCCCCTTCAGTAATACCCCAAGGAAACACGTCTGGGTTGGAGATTTGTTATTGTTCATTAAATTAAATCTAGATTTATGGTTACAGGCTCGACTCTTTTGTCTAGGGGAGGGGTCAAAATTTATTTTGATTGGGGTTCAACATTCATTTTATTCATTTTTACACCGTGGAAATTTTTATCTTCCCTAAATTGTATTGTAAAATCTCAACCAAACATAAATCAAAATAAAATATTATCAATAATGACTATTTACAGCCTTGTCATCAAAGCTAAACAAAAACTAAGGGGAACATGATGAAATTTAAGGGTTAAAGGTGGTTTTTTTATTTCTTTTGTTTTCAGCATAAAGATGGAATAAAATATTCCGAATTTTCACCAATCTCGTTCTTTACTTCAACCCCTCCCCTAGACAAGAGACCTAAGCCTGTCCCCAGAAATTTAGATTTAACTTGAAGAACAATACAAAATAGTACATCTCAGTCGCGTTTCCTGCGGGTAGAACTGAGGGGGCTTGATCGGCCGGGAAAACAAAAAGGGGCCCCAAAATGAGAAAAAAAATACAAAAATGGGCATCACGGGGGTTGACAAAACTTTTGGGGGAAAAGGTCCACGTGAAGGGTTGGGAGCATGTCCAAGATATAGCCAAAGTTCCAAAAAGTAAAAGCAGGGACAAACATATTCAAGAAATTAAAGTCAGAGCAAAATCATATTGCTATAGCGGCAAAAAAATATTCTACCTTTATGACGGACAGTGTACTATAGATGAATTCGGACAGCGTTTCATGGAAGTGAGCCCTCTACGCTGCCCGCCATATAGCTGGGGACCTTCCAATGTACTACGTATGTGCATGTAGTAACACTGGAAGCCCCCCCCCCCCCCCCGCCATGGTCCGAAACAAGACAAAACATCACCAGTGATGGATCCAGGCGGGGGTGCAGGGGACGAACGCCCCTCAGCTCAGCTGAGTCCACTTTTTTCCAAATTTTTAGGATATGCCACCGTATTTCTAAATCTTGGATCCGCCACTGTAAACCCAAACCGAATTCGTTTATATACACCCGTCATAAACGGCTATATTATCCACAGTATGAATTTAAAACTACCGGAATAAATAGAAAGCAAATTACATCGGCCAACAGGCTAGCAAAAGGGATTCGAATTTACATATACATCTTCTTTGATTTTGTAAACCAGAACCAGCAGTGGAAAAAGCATGGTGATCAACGCAATGCTGGGGAAAGAATTACTGGCTTGTGGCATGGGTCACACCACCAATTGTTTTCTCATGATCGAGCAAACTCCCAAAGACGATTCAAGGCATGACATCAGCTCCCCGATCGCTTCCCCGACCCACGATCGACGATTGCCAAGCTACTCCGAGTCGGAATCGCACTTCGTAATAAAAAGGAATTCAATGAACCGAACCACGACGATAGCGTCATCCTACATGGTGGATAAGAAATATGCACTTGACACACAGGTTAGTATGTACATTTCCAATATTTGGGCTGCAGCCCCTACCCTCAATTTTTGTCACGTCAAATTGTGATGTTCTATTTCCCAAATATGTGATGCCAACATTTCCCAGTCAGTTTCAGAAGTTCGTCGCTCCATTTGATAATCGGTTCATTCAAGTTAGGACGATTTAGCTTTCAGTCGAATTTCCGGAGATCAGATTCCCTTTTCCAGCAATCAATTGCATGTTTCACTTGTTCAAATTCGGATTAAGTGTACTATATACGTAAAACAGTAATTCAAATTAGCAGAGACGCTGTTATGATTGCGCAATACCGCCATAAGCAGCATTTAAATTCATTTCGAGTTTTCAACTTACAGTAATTAGCATTCAAATTAGGGCTTAAATTTATAGCTGCAGGAAATGTTTTTGTTTTTAATCCTATAATTTGTTTTCATCAAATGTTTGCGAGTTGGTATTAGCACTAATTGTGAATGAGTTATGTACCTTATATTACGGTATGTATAAGATATATTTTTCCAGTTATTAATTAGTTCATGAAATGGTTTCTTTTTCACAACATTTTCTTTTTTTCTCGTGTAACACTTTATCTTGCATATTATATAATCAACACACAACAAATGAATTCATGCACGTATTTTATGGGGGGGGGGAGACGGACAGGGGGCGCCAAAAGAGGAGAAATAGAAGTTAAAAAATGAAATAATTGAAGAAAAAAAAAGAGAAAGGGAAAACGAGGGGGAAAGGGGAAGAAAGAAAGGGAAAACAGGGCGTCATGTGGTCACCAATTCTATCTTAAATTTAGGGGGCGCCAAATCAACTTTAAACTAAGGGACCGCCAAATAAACCTTAAACTTAGGGGCGCCATACTAATCTTAAATTAAGGGGGCCGCTTCGATCTTAAATTTAGGGGGCGCAAAAATTGATCTTGAATTTAGGGGCGCCACTCTGATCTTTAACTTAGGGGGCTCCAAGTTGACCTAAAACATAAAGAATCTTAAATTTAGTTGGGCGCCACTTTGATCTTAAAATAGGGATGCAAAATTGATCTATAACCCAGGGGCATCAAAGTGACCTGAAAATTTTGGGGCGCCAAATCGACCTGGGGGGCGTTTCATGAAAGGACTTGTCGGAAGTTTAATCCGACAAATCTGCTCTCAGCCAATCAGATGTAAGAATTTTAGTAGCTTATAACAGTTGTCAGTAAGAATCAGTGAATATTTTGTTTTCATGAAATGCTCCCCAGAAGCTAAGGGGCCGCAAAGTTGACATTAAACTTAGGGGCGACATAATTATTAGCGTTAATTCGATGTTAGATTCAGGGGCACCAAATCGACCTTACATTTAGGGAGGCAAATCGACCTGAAGCTAAGGGGCGCCAGATTAACCTTAATCTTGGGGGCGCCATAGTGATATTTGATATTTTATATCTAAAGTAAACTAGAGCTTTTAAAAAAAAAGTCGTTTCATCACAACACTCAACACTAAAGACATTTTAAAAATGATGTAAAAGCTCAATAAAAAGAAAATGTCATTTTTATTTTATTTTATTTCTTTATTTATTCTAATGGAATAGATATAAAGCTCCAGAAAAAGAAATCGCTATCTTAAATGTTTAATCTAAAAGTAACCGAGAGTTTAAATTTGCCAAATTGTATACCAACTTGGTTTAACCAATGTCAAAGTTGATTGCCTCAGCGCGGATTTGAATGCGGGAAAGCACGCATTCCAGTAATTTACTAATTTGATTGCTTTTGAGGGGGATTTTGATTTGAAGGCATTTAATACCAAAGCGAAGGAACTAAGTTGGAATTTGAATGATGAATTTGACGTTGTAGAAATATTTTGGGAATTTGAATGAACTGATTATTGAATGGGGTGACGAACTTCCGAAACTGAGTGGGAAATCCTATATATTATGTACATATTATATTATTAAATGGCCATTAACAAAACATAAAAGCTGTGTGATAGTTTTGGCATCCTAAAAAGATTCATCCTCATCCGTTCCTGTAAACTTGATTTATGTTAATAATAAACGCCGACTTTAGATGTGAGAAACTTTTATAAAAAATATTATGGACATTTATAATGATTTATAGATCTCATTTTTCAAGTGATATATGTTTTATAAAGTTATCTCAAAGTAAAGGTAGGGGAGACCGGGTATGGACGTTACAAAATTCACATTTTGGGCAAGATAATTCTAATGAAAGAACTCACGCACTCCATATTGGGTCTGTAGTTAGCCTATTATGTTGGCTAAAACCTGAGGCATATAAAACTTGAAAACATGTAAACACTAATTAACTACAGCTTAATTAGTGAAGACATTTTTTTGTAACAACCTACCCCATATACGGGGTAGGTTGTTACACCATACGGGGTCAATTGTTACAATATGTAAACATACGGGGTAAGTTGACAATGTGTAAATCTCTTATACCATACTTTAATTTCAACTTTCCAGTTTCTTGACATCGTTAACAGTAGATCAAGTAGAGCTCTAGAATAGACAAAAGTAATAGTAGAAAAATAAAAATATTAACACCTGAAAATTGAGACAAAATGTAATTTTACATATGTAATGTAATTGGGGTAAGTTGTTACATCAACATGGGGTAGGTTGTTGTAACAACCTACCCCATGGGTGATTTTACACACAGAAATCAACTGTAGCACAGTCATTAGGCAGAATTACAGGGCATGGCTAGGGGTTATATTAGTGACATACATGTACTATATTAACAATACCAGACTATCATCATGTGCCTTCAGTTGTAAGAGCTATTACAAATTTCAATTTTTGTCAAAAATTTACTTTGAACTGTAAAAAATGGTTTTTGTTGATTTACTTTTTAATAAAACAACGGAGAAACCTCACGACCGGGAGTTCATCACAGCTATGTGTAGGCTGTATATAGATGCCAGTTAGCACATCCTCTCTTGTTCCATCTTAGCACACTGAGAACTGTAACAACTGACCCGTGTAACTTCCATACCCGGTCTCCCCTAAAGTTTTAGAGATTAAGCATGTATTTTGAGATAACCTAATAATAGGATAGCCAAGATTTAAAATGCATGATTCGTTTCATTTGGGTGCCAATAAAATTTTCGCTCGTGCACTTCACTTGCATACTCTCCCTTTCTTGGGGGAAGTGCAGCATTCAAACAGAAAGATATTTCCTTGAAATCAGCTCAGTCGCCTTCCCCCCTATAAAGACGGGTAGATATCTAATATGCCACTGGCTCACTGGCTTGATTTATTTTTAAGAAGCAATTTTTGTTTACTTGTAATCTATTTATTTCATTTTCATATTAACGTTTGATTTTTAATAAACTTTTCAAGTCATACGAGAGAAGGAGATTACGTGGTTTGGCACAAATATTCATTCGTAGTTCACGTGAAGCCAAGTAAACCTTAGAGACGAATAATATTCTGAATAAAAAGTTGCAATTTTTTAACGTATAGTGCTGCGTGAAAATATGAAAAATAATAAAACACGCACCTTATTTCTCGTTTAATGTCGGACCATTATAGGCTCTTCAAGATTTATCGGACGATACAGCTGACAATCCCCTCGACCTCTCATATCGCATTGAAGTCTTTCTAGGGGACTATGATCACAGGTGTTCATTACTAAAGCACTATCTTCAAATTGTGGATTGGTAGGTATTTAAAGAATTATTATTAGGGATGAGGATAGGGCCTGTACCAGTGCGTATGAACACCGGAATAATAAATGTGACCCGATAGTTCGATATTGCAAATTTTAGTCACAGAAAGAACAAAACACCAAATGATGAGAGCAACAAGCTCTTTTTTGATAGCTCTTAAACTCTTTAGTGATGATTTACTTGGTGAATTGATAACATCGGAAAGTTCTAAATATCTATTTTGAGAAAATAAATCTTTTTTGAAAATGATTTATGGTTTGTTTTTTTTTTTGTTTTTTTTTTGTTTGTTTGTTTTTTAAATTCATGACATGTTGAAATTGCTAGTATATCATTGGATCTTACCTTTTTAAGATATGCTCTTATTCTATAAAGTCCCGGATTTAGCACCAGCCGTGATATTGGTGATCACGTGAAAGACTTCTGCGGTGATGCTGATGTGCATGTACTGATTGTGAACTCTGAATCTGGCATAACATCTGAGGTAAGGTGACATTGATTTCGGTTCTGTATTAAAAACAAAACTTTTATGTCTATATCGATTCAATTATCTTTCATATTGAGTATATACATATCCACACCCACAAGGAACACACATTACGATAGCTAAAAAAACAAAACAAAACAAAACAAAACAAAACAAAACAAAATTTGCAGAAGGCATCGCAAAGCCGAAAGCTCGGAATAAAGATAAAGTACATTCGTCCAACCTGTCCTAGACTCTTTCTTGTCTCATATATATATATATATATATAGTAAATAGTGGTAGAAAAATACGCGTAGTCATTGGACATATCAGTACCACGTGACCTACCTTCAAATTGTTATATTGTACATATATACAATATAACTTTCGGTTTTTGTAGGGTAAAGCCCGTGTTAAATGAATGGAGAGAGTATTATATGCTATCCCAGCAAACACAGAACGTTTTCAGAACGTTTTCAAAACGTTTTTTCTAGGTCCTGTACGTCTTCGTCCTAAATGAACGTTTTTAAAACGTTTATAAAACGTTAGAGTTTGTACTTTTCATTTATGTCAGTTTAGGTTTTTTTAAACGTTTAAAAAACGTTTTTTGGACGTTACAAAATTGAACGTTTTGTATAGGACGTTTACAAAACGAACGTCCTATACAAAACGTTTGATATAGGACCTTTACAAAACGTTTGTGGACGTTTTGTACATAACGTTTACAGAACGTTTTATATACGTCCAGTTCAATAAATCGATCAATTTAGAACTTTTAAAAACAAATACCAGAAGTGATCACTATGTTTTCTACGTGCAACTAAATAAAAACAAATAAAAACACAGATCACTAAAATACTATAGGCGATTTCTATATTGAAAGCGAGATTTGTTTGTTTCATTATATATGGGTATATATAGGATTCATTAAAAAAAATAAATACATAACAATGAAATATTTTTAATGATTTTACATACTCAATTTTATTACCGGTAATTTCAAATCATTTCATATACGACGATCTTTACACATCAACGAACGAGGATGCGCGCCGAGGATTGATCGATGACATCATCCCATCAAACACAGAACGTTTTCAGAACGTTACAAAATGTAACCTTTTAATCCAAACGTTCACAAAACTTTTTAATTGAACCTTATAATGAGACTTTTTTATTAAACGTTTTATGAACGTTTTTTATACGTCCAAATGGGACCTTATGCAAATGAGAAGGTGATTAGCATATAATACGTTAGACATATCGAAATAAACGTGTTTATTGAAATTATTTCCATTTAACAGTTGTAAATTCATTCTTTGGTGTTTCATTTTATTGTTATATTGTTCTGAAACACACATAAATATAAAAAAAAACTAATTCAGTATTGGAATGTACAAACATAACAAATAAATTAATAACTAACCATCACACACGATACTTTCAATAAACTATAAATTTTCTGGAGCATCACACAGTGTTAAATCCTAATGATATCCAGTAAAGTCTGCTTTTGGATTGGAGACACCTCACTCTAAAGTGCCAATCCACAAATGGTGGCCAAGGGTTTAAGTGCATGAAACATAATATTTATTATATTGTTTTCACAAGTTATTAAGAGGTTTCCAAAGGTTTTTTTAAAGGTTTTCTAGACGTACTTAAAACGTTTTGTATTACATTTCAAGGTTTTAAAAACGTTTTAAGAACATTCCAGACGTTTTTAAAAGGATTTCTGCATGTTCTAACAACATGCGCAATATATTTAAAACGTTTTCAAAAGGTTTTTTTTTACGTCTAGAGCTTCCGAAAGGTTTTTAAAGGTTTTTTTATTGGTTCTTTTAACGTTTAAAAAACGTTTTTAAAACGTCCAATAAAACGTTTTTAAAACGTCTGAAACCTACCACATTTTGACGTCCATAAAACGTTTTATAAAACGTCCAAAAAACTAATTTGGAACGTTTTAAAAACGTTTTAAGAACGTTTTTAGAACGTTTTCAAAAGGTTTTCTGTACGTCTCCAGCTTCCGAAAGGTTTTCAAAGGTTTTTTTTTTGTTCTTTTAACGTTTAAAAAACGTTTTTTAAACGTCCAATAAAACGTTCTTAAAACGTCTAAAACCTACCACATTTTGACGTCCATAAAACGTCCAAAAAACCAATTCGGAATGTTTTAAAAACATTTATAAAACGTCCGTTTGTTAGTTGGGATCGTTTCCCTCATGGCGCCAGCGCGTAATTTCAGTAAAATGTTGCACACAACAGCTTATAACAATGGATACGCGGAGCAACAAAATACGTCACAATAGCTACATTAGCACCAAAAATTTGGCAAAGAAATCAGATAGCGCAAGGTCAAAGATGTAGGGGTTTATTTACTATAATAAATAGTGAACGCTCCATCTTGTAACATTACTGGACTATATAAACTCCAAATTACCTCACACACCCACATACATGACATACAAGCCCATATACTCACACCTACACAAGTACATACCCTATCTAATCCACACCAGCATACACACAAATACATACCCACACCCTGAACGAACATACCCACACACGCACGCGCAGACACACACGCACACACACACACACACACTCACACTCACGAAAACCCTCACCCACACTCGCAAACAATTGTTAGGGAATTTCTACGTCCCAAACATTCGTGTGTGTGTGTGTGTGTGTGTGGGAGGATGGTGTTGTGTGGGTATGTACACGCGCGTAAAAACGGACTCGTTTCTTTTGTTGCCGGGGATGATCTCCCAACTAACAAATGGACGTTTTTAAAACGCTTTTAAAACGTTCCAAGTAGGTTTTTTGGACGTTTTGTGAAAACGTTTTATGGACGTCAAAATGTGGTAGGTTTTAGACGTTTTAAAAACGTTTTATGTACGTTAAAAGAACCAATAAAAAACCTTTTAAAAACCTTTCGGAAGATCGAGACGTAAAAAAAAAAACTTTTGAAAACGTTCTAAATATATTGAGGACGTTGTTAGAACATGCAGAAAACCTTTAAAAACCGTTTGGAACGTTCTTAAAACGTTTTTAGAACGTCTAGAAAACCTTTAAAAAACCTTTGGAAACCTCTTAAAAACTTGTGTAAACAATAATAAATACAAATATGTTATATGATTCATGTACCTCAAACCCTTGACCAAGTGTCTTCAATCTAAATCATGCTAAAAAGCAGACTTTACTGGATTTCATTAGCATTTAACACTGTATGATGCTCCATAAAATTTATAGTTTATTAAAAGTATTATTTGTGATGGTTAGTTATTACTTTATTTGTTATGTTAGTACCTTCCAATTCTGATTTAGTTTTCTTTATATTTATGTGTGTTTCAGAACAATATTACAATAAAATGAAACACCAAAGAATGAATTTATTACTGTTCAATGGAAATAGTTTCAATAAACACGTTTATTTTGATATATCTAACGTATTACCGGTATATGCTAATCACCTTCTCATTTGCTTAAGGTCCCATTTGGACGTATAAAAAACGTTCATAAAACGTTTAGATCTAATAGAATAATTCTCATTATAAGGTTCAATTAAAACGTCTTGTGAACGTTTTATTTAAATCGGTACATTTTGTAACGTTCTGAAAATGTTCTGTGTTTGCTGGGATGACGTCATCGATCAATCCTCGACGCGTATCATCGTATATGAAATGATTTGAAATTACCGGTAATAAAATTGAGTATGTAAACCCATTAAAAATCTGTTATTGTTATGTATTTTATTTTTTTAATTTTTTTTTTCTTATTTTATTTAATTGTTTTTAAATTTATTTATTTACTTATTTTATTTTTATTTATTTATCTATTTTTATTTGTATTATTATTATTTTATTATTATTATTATCATTATTATTATTATTTTTTTTTTTTTTGGGGGGGGGGTATGAATCGTGTACACATATATAATGAAACAAACAAATCTCGCTTTCAATATAGAAATCGCCTATATCCTCGGCGCGCATCCTCGTTCGTTGATGTGTAAAGATCGTCGTATATGAAATTATTTGAAATTACCGGTAATAAAATTGAGTATGTAAAATCATTAAAAATATTTCATTGTTATGTATTTTTTTTTTTTATGAATCCTATATATACCCATATATAATGAAACAAACAAATCTCGCTTTCAATATAGAAATCGCCTATAGTATTTTTGTGATATGTGTTTTTTTATTTTTTTTTATTTAGTTGCACGTAGAAAACATAATGATCACCTCTGGTATTTGTTTTTAAAATTTCTAAGTTGATCGATTTATTGAACTGGACGTATATAAAACGTTCTGTAAACGTTATGTACAAAACGTCCACAAACGTTTTGTAAAGGTCCTATATCAAACGTTCTGTAAACGTCCTATACCAAACGTTTTGTAAACGTCCTATACAAAACGCTTAATTTTGTAACGTCCGAAAAACGTTCTTTAAAAGTTCTCAAAAAACCTAAACTTTGACATAAATGAGAAGTCCAAACTTTAACGTTATATAAACGTTCTAAAAACGTTCATTTAGGACGAAGCCGTACAGGACCTTAAAAAAGCGTTTGGAAAACATTCTGAAAACGTTCTGTGTTTGCTGGGCTATTCATCACCCCCCACTAACAAACGAAGTTCGTGCAGCTCTACGCCAGTGGGCATGTGTGTGTGTGTGTGCGGTGAGCGTGTATGTGTGTGTGTGTGTAAACATATTATTTCATCATTTGTGTTAATATTTATCAATCCACCTGTCACAATTGAGATTCTGCAGTCTTTTGAAGATTGTCTGTTACTCAGTCATGCATGCGAAGATCCAAATGAAAAGTATACCTAAAAAATGCTGGGAGGATGACTCTACCAGGTGATTATACCCTATGATTAGATGTTTATGCTTTATACAAGAAAACTTTAAAAAATGATGGAACATGTTAAAAAAAAAAAAATTTACTCACTTGGTCAAATTGGCACATTATTTCGTACCTTTTTTTCAAACCACCTTCGTCTACAAGACTCCAAGCTCCTCATAAATGCTTACATTGTTTACATTTTCATTTTGTATATGTTATTTCTATCTACTAATAAGTAGACGAAGGAACATTTCTTAAAAGTGAAACAACGCATGCCCAATCCTGATATCATCATTGGCTTCACACAGTGGGACCGCTCAGCGAATGAGGAAACACAACGAAAGGAGAGGGTTTGTAACCATTGTTTTCCTTCAAAGCTCTTCCATCTGTATAAAAAAAAGGGGGTGGGAGAAATGGTTTAAATGGGGGGGGGGGGGAATACTTTAGGTCTAAAAGTTTTTTAAAAAAACAAAGAAACAAGTGAACAAATGTTTTTTTGGTACTAAATTAAAGCCGACATAATTATGTGTCTCGCTTCATTTTGAGTAATTTGCTTTTGTAAAACAAAGGTTAAGCTAAAATGGTCATTAAAATAACCCTCTGTTCTTAATAGCGCTGCCGCGCTCTAGGCCTACTTATTATGGCCTATTCTGTTCAAAACCTACACAATGCCATCGAAATGTACACAGAGTGTATTTTTCTTAATGTAAAAGACTAATGATGTTTCAAGATCTATAGCACCAAATAACATGATCATACCATCATAACATCATACCATAAAAAGGTTATTCCGCTTGTACCATTTTCTTTTCCATTGTCAATATTTGATGTTATTTCAACATTTCACATCGGTTTTAGGTAAGGCAAAAACATCTGAAGTCTGCTTTTGATTTACTTAAGTCCACTGGCACCGTCTGCAACATGGACCAGGTTAAAGATAGGTGTTTCTTCATATCGGGGAAAGAAGCTCTTGATGATGCACTTGATGAACAAGGTAATTCTCAGAAATCTCGAACTGACATGGGAAGCGTTAAATAAACTTGTAAACATATAATTAACAAGAAATTCCAAGTAAACATCAAGAACATCAAAAACTCTGAATATATTGCCGATGTAATGATTTTATTGATGGCCTTCTTGATCTGTTGATGTACCTTTTTTTGCTCACCCGATGTGACAATAACAAAAATTGGTGTACCAAAATCTGAAATTACAATTTTGGGTTTGGGTTTTAATATCAATACATTTTTTCCCCAAATATTTCACACAGTGAAATATGTTGCAGGTCAACAGGAGAGGAAGCAGGGATTTCATGACTTCATGAGAAAGATTGAGGTATGAAATAAGTGTCAGCGAATCTCTGCCCTATGACATAAAGATCTAGGGTCAATTGCAAACCGATAGTAGCTAATCAGGATCCTTGTTGAATAGACTTCTTGCATAAAAGTCCCACTGTGAACCAATCAGAATGCTTGTTTCAAATTTACAATTGATCGTAAATCTTTATGTTACATGGCACTAATTGAAGTTGATATCTTCTCCAATTTATTCATAACAATTATACATTTTATTGTGTTATACGTTTATGACATTATCAAATTCATAAATAATGAGAACAAATGTTGATCATAATCATGGCACCTCTTTATTGAGAATGCTGATCATAAAGGAAGAAAAAAGAAAGGAGGAGAATATGACTTTACTAGAAGAAAATAAGTGTGGTAAACAGCGTGAAAATAAAGTATTTAATTGTGCAATACATAATACAATATGTTTTGATCGGTCCCCATATATTCTAAATGAGACGAGCAAGCATTGTTGCATAATACATCCTAATCATTAAAATGGGGTTATTATACATTTTATAGGTTTTCCCAGTCAAGTTAAAAATATCTCCGATCAATTTGACATTTCTTACAAGCACTTTCGTCCGAAATTTGGTCGCGATTAAACATTTACACGTTAATTCAATTGACCGATAGCTCCGCTCCATGACTTATCGTGTAAATTGAATGAACATAAACGAAATTGATTGCAAAGAGTTTAAAATTGACCGGGAAAACCTGTATTAAAAAAAACTTTTGATTTTACCTTTAGTAGTAGCAATTTTTGTTAAATGATTATTAACTTCGGGCACGTGTAATGATTTTTATATTTGAATTTCTCTCTCAGGAGGGGGCGTCTGAAGCAGGAAAGAAAGCGAAGCTGGACACCAACCGCCAAGCATGCCAAGATTCATTGCAAACTTGCATTTACAACATCGACCAGTTGAAGGCTTGGATCAGCGCAAAGATGTATGGTTGCCTATAATATGTATAATATGATATTTAGAATTTTTATATTTCAAGTCATTTGTATTTTCAAAGCGTAGCTAACGATCGGCTTGGTAATTACCTCCCGGTTCCATTTGAATATACTCCACCCAGAACGGATCCACTCATGCCAATGGAAGCGGTACCCGGGATGAGTACACCCCATGTTTGTTTTTTGTTTGTTTTTTATATTCCTTTTTCTTTTCTTTTTTCTTTTTAAATAGAGGTCGGCTATTATTATTTTTATTTCCTCAGACGATGTGTCATCGGCTTTGGAAATAAGATGGTATCTAGTTGTTGTAGAAAAAGAGAATTTGCATGAAATTGATTAAATATATTTTTTAATATAAATCTTCCCGGTCAGGTTTAAAATATCTACGTTCAAATTTAATTTCCTTTAAGCATTACTTCATCTGCAATCAAATTCGTTTATGAACAGCCAAAATCAAATACCTTTCAATCCAATTGCAAATTGCGCCGATCAATTTGATTCTGTTAGCAGTCGTATCCTTCAATAGTCAATTAACGCACATTGACGAAATTAATTGCATATAAACCGTTTTGACAGCATACAAACGAAACTGAGGGCTCATCAACGTATATGAAAGAACAGAGACAAAAAAGCTTGCTCTAAGTACTAATTTAAATGACCGAAAGCTCCGCTCGGCCAGGTATCATTTAAATTGAAGGAACATCGATGATCCTGACTACAAAGATTTTAAAGTAGACCGGAAAAACCTATACTTATTGCAAAATACCATCATGGTGAAATGAGCTGAAAGGGACAAACAATTAAAAGTTGTAAACAATATCATCACATAGATGAATGTAGCAACAACTTTCTTTTTCCTGTTTCGACACCCTCCCAGATAGCAAGGTTACGTTGGGCCAACGTCGGCAATGATCGTGGCTATTACGTTGGGCCAACGTTATTCTTGCCGTTGGGCCAACGTTGCACGCGAACATATGCCGATTTTGGATCAACTTAACGTTGTATGCAAAAGTGCGTTGGTCCAACATTAGCATGTGGCCGCGTGCAACATGCAACGTTGTGCCAACGTTGGCCCAACGGTAATAATAACGTTGGCCCAACGTAATAGCCACGACCATTGCCGACGTCGGCCCAACGTAATCTTGCTATCTGGGCTTCCTCATCATAACGCCACATGCTGTTGAGTCAAGTCGGATTTATCAAGACTACGATGAAGCTAAAACGAGGGAACATTTTATGAACCTTATCCTCTAACCACCCCAATATTTTTTTCTTTCCTAAATTTACATTGAGGGTAAAACCCTTTCTCAAGTGAACAATTTAGAGGTTAAACCCTATGTAGATTCATGGTGAAACTAACATGTACTTGATTATAATTATTGGCAGTTGCTTACATTTCTCCGATTTTCAATACCAAAACATTTCATGGATTCATCCTACAGGGAAATAAAAGAGTTTTTATTTCTAAACAAGGAACAACAAATGAATAAAGTATTTACAGAAATGAAATAGCCCCTAATATGTATTTTCAGCACTGCAAGGGCATATAATGTGAGAAAATATTAGGAATTCCGATGAAATAATTTTATTCAATATTATCCCTCTATTTCATTCAGCAATGAGTTAGTTCGTGAGGCTGATACAATAAAGGAGACTCATAGAAGATTAACAACTAGAATCGAAGAGTATAGGATGGAGAGGAAGAATCTAAGAGAAACGACTGTCGCTGAATTACAAGAAAAGGTAGCATTATACATGTCTATCTATCGTGCTTAAGTACAGGGCTATTAATTTTAGGGAGTTGCTTTTTTTTTAAGACGAAGGGGGGGGGGGTTAAGGAACGTTGGGAGGATAACTAATTTCCAACGAGCAAAGATAATAAAAACATCTTTAAAGTTTTAATAATAATCTACCTCGTGTAAAATAATGATATAAATGTGCTTATTCATTTATCATTTAAATGATTTTTGTTTATTTAATTTTTTTATCATTTTAAATTGACCGGACATGTTGGCTCTATCAGTAGAGCGTCTGCCTCATTTTCGGAAGACCGTGGTTCGATACCGAAGACTTGGAAAATGGGACCTTCTGCCTTTTATTATGTCAGAATATACTCTGGCCGTGAAAAATGACACGTGTTAAATTTTAATAAATGTACGAATTCCAGCTATCTTCCAACGGCAAGTGAGGCTATATTCTATTTAATTACAACAGCTATAGTGACATGCGATCTTTGTTATTATTCTTCTGACCTCACCGATTTGTTTTGTGATGAATTTGATGTTTAATGAAGTGTTCATTTAAAAATACATGTATAAATCACAGTTTTATTGTCTTTAACTATTCCCATACCTGATCATGTGGTTCTAATTGTATGATTAGTTGATGGAACGCATGGATTATATCATTATGAAGATGAGGAAAACCCTACAGACAACAAAGAAGATAAAGGCTTTCGACAGTGAAGACTTCCATGAGCATGGAGTGGTAAGAATTAAGGCATTTTTGGTTACTGCAAAATAGTTTGATGGCGCATTTCTTAAAAGTGTTCGTTGCCTAGTGAGGGTTAGAGCAATATCTGGGGTTGAAGGATCTTATGTGTGTGTGTGTGTGTGTGTGTTTGTGTGTGTGTGTGTGTGTGTGTGTGTTTGTGTGTGTGTGTGTGTGTGTGTGTGTGTGTGAGAGAGAGAGAGGTGAGGGTGTGTGTTGTGTGTGTGTGTGGGGGGGGGGGGGGTAGGTAACGTATGCTTGTTACGGTGTGTGGGTGTGGGTATATATAAGGAAGGGTCTCTGCATCTAAAAAATATAATTAGCCAAATATATCAGCCATACAATGCTCTGTGTAAGTTGTTACAAAAATAATTACATTCGTGTAGATATAAATCCGAATCATGCATAATCATTACTAGATGCTTCTTAGACCAGATGGTACTGAATATTACCTATTAATTTTTACTTTTTTTTTAAATCTTAGAATGATGAATCTTAAAATCATAACTTTATTGGTTTGTGATGTTTTGTTTATCAGCTTTCAAATGGATCTCTCTGGAAAAAAAAAAAGAAAATGTTCACTCTTGAAGGAGTGAATATCAGAAAATAGTTAATTTAAGAGTAAAATCAGAATGAATTTGGAGTGAAAATACACATTTCACTCCATTTTGCTTATTTGAAATGACCTCAGAGATCGAGTGAGCCATAGGTGACTTCCGAAATGATTGAAACTGGGGTGACGTGTGTATTTCAATCAAAATTCATTATATTGTAATTCATCCGCCAAAACTGAACCTTTTCTCATCGTATACGAATGCAAGTACGTCTCGCTATATTATGCGTCCCAGAAAAAGAAAAACCTGGATGCTCGGACACTTTCTATAAATGACAACAATTTATGAAATATAAATGCGTTGTTTTAGGGTTCAATGTGTTGCCTTCTTTCTTTTGACACCCAATAGGCCTTACAATACGTAAGGAAAGCATATAGCTTAGAAAGGCGAGTTTGAAATTTTAATTAAAGGTAAAATTTCATATTCTTTTTTGAATGTAAAAATAAAAACACTTAAAAATTTAAGAATTGTTTTCTTTACCAGAAAAAGGGTTCCGCTTTTTGTGGGGACGCACTGTATGTCCAATATTGTTATTTTTTATAGAACCATTGTACGTAAATGGTACGCGGATGTCATCAAGAAATCTCATAATTGCACCAGAGAAGTCTGCGAAGATTATTCACGAGAGCTACTTCGTAAGTTGTACACGTATAATAAAAAATCAATACTCATGATAGTATTAAACATGGTAGAAACAGGGTACCGGTGTTCTACAATTAGCTCTGCGTAAAGTTTTAAGGGCAAATGGAATGCTCAGAATTATTCTTGAAGTGTAATTCCCATAATCTCAATTTAAAATGTTACAAATTGGTGGGGCAACCCCGGGTCTGTTATATTGCCTTTTTTGCCTTAGTTAACATTTTTTACATTTATGGATGGAAATAAAATTTTGCGTTAAAATATTATATTATCATGACTTAAATTTGTTCAGATCATTTTCTTTTCATCGTGTAATTATAATATATTCTTCAGTATTAAGCGCAATAACATCAGTGATCACGAAAGAACGTCTTCTCATGTATTTTCTCTTCGACTGAAATCTAATTCAAAACAGTAAAGTACAAGGTATGCTTCCAAGAATTCCTCACGAGCATCGAAGGGCCTTCATTGAGGTATTGCATGATGAAATCCTGCCCCAAGTTAACAGCAACAATGAACCTACAGATGAGAAGGTCAAATTACTCCTTCACGGGGTCACCGACAGAGGGATAATCGCCATATTTGCACCCACAAGGGAACGTGGTCATGACAGTGAGAAATATAATTTACATCATTTCATATCATGTTCCATATGAGATAGGGCCGTCCTGTGTATCCCAAAATATAGCATTATAAAAATAATAATATGATCTTCTTATATAGCACATAATACATTTAACTGCGTCTATGTGCGCTTAACATGATACATATTTTTAACTACAGTTTGATATCAAATTTGACCCAATTTGACAAAATTATGTTAATACTATCGAATTCTGACCTTTGACATTCATTTGGGGTCACAAAAGGTCAATTAGGGATTTAATCACAGTTTTTTCTTCTTGATCAAGCATTAACATGCCTTGCACATTATACTACCCCCACTATTCGTTAATTTGCTTATCAAAATATGATTAATGCCCATGAACTAATCTCTCTCATCTCGATCTCTCTCTTCTCTGAAAGCCACTCAAAATTCACATGGTCGTGCCGACTCACCACGCACGGCTGCAACCGCAAGCATTCTTTTCCTTAAAGTTCGTCGATGGCTAATGGCAGAGGTGGACAACGCTCTTTTGCAGAAGTTCGAAGTTGAGAAGAATCAAGGGCTCAAAGACATCAAGCAGTCCTGCCAAAATGCGGTCGAAGTGTAAGCCAAATGGTCAAGCCCTCACTGAGGCAGTTTACCTCCTTAAACTTTGACTCTTCGGTATCATAATGATCTCCATATTTTACAATTCACTTCTCATCGCTGGACAATCAGGCGCGGATCCAAGAAAATCGAATCGAATGCATTTCGGGGGCCCAATTGTCTGGGGACAAAAACGGCTCTATTATGTTTACGCATGGGCCCGGTAATTTCATTGTGTGACTCCGGTCTGCGTCCGCTACTGACAATGGATAAGATGGTCATTGTATTTTGCTACGTCTTTATTGGATGGCTTCGATAAATTTGAAACCGTTATGACCATAGAGAACTTTTTTTGAGCATATGGTTATTTTTTTCCTCCGTTGAAGTGTTGTCAGTTTACTTTGTCAATAATTAAGCTGAACTAACTAACTAACTAACTCAATTGGAATGACTTTTTTTTCCAGGTTCTGTGATATCACGGATGCTTACTACAACAACCAACTGGAAAACGCCTTGATATTGCAGCATAAACAAGCGTTGGAAGACAGAAAGAAAAGAATGATGGAACTGGGCAACCTTGGCCAACGACTAAATGACTACAGGTAATTTCTACATTACACTGTTACAACGCTGTGTAAAAATATTGCTGTTTAAAAAAAAACGTTGTTTAAAAATGTAAACATTTTTGTTTAATATTTACACATTGTTGTTTAAAAACGGGAAATCGAGGTTTGATAACCTTAAACAGGAGCTTTTTAGAGATGAAATTAAATAGGGGTTGTTTAAAAAGGCCGAGGCGAATGCCACGTGATAGTCATGAGCCAATGAGCAGAGACCTCACTCGTACGATAGTTGCGAGGTAGATACGATCGATTACAAATACACTCATCTAAGAGCATTTTCCATCCATAATAAAGCTATAAAAGCCTGTATTTTCATCAAAATAAACCCCTCACAAAAAAGTTCCGCGAATCGATTTTGGGCCATGATAAGTTTACATGTATGCTTTAGTTATTCCTAAAATTCATACCATTGGAAAGATAATTTATTCCTTTCCTATTGATATCCTATTTGTAATGATTGTGTCATGCTTCAATGCACATGATATGAGAATATGGAAAAAAGTAAAAAGTCAAATGGTGTAAATTTTATTGATCAAATTGAAGTTACGCAACTCTAATTTAGGCCGAAATAACTGTTGGGGCATTTTCTCATTTTTGTTTCATTTTATACCTTTGTCAAGTTAATTTATTCCTCTTTTCAATGATACCCTAATTGTAAAAAATGATTTTGTTCTTGCAAGCACAGAACACCTGAATGTTAGGACAAGTAAAAAGTCAAATGTTACAAATTGAATGCCTATTATGACTATTATTGGGCAATAACAATACATTTCGCAACTTTTCACATTTACTTTGCATTAAATTCATGAAATATGTGCATTCAAACATGATGTAACCATTGCAAAAAGGTTATCAATAAAAAAGAGGAATAAAAGAACTTTTCAATGCTATAAAAATTGATAGTGATTAAAACCAACATTAAAATGTATCACGGTTCAAAGTTGAGTTACAGAACTTTAAACTGAACATTATCTTTCGCTTTGCCTTGCATTCAGATGGTATTCAGGGGTGCTGTGGACCCAGGCATGACATCACCATGCCAAATTATGTATCAATAAAAAGGGGAATAAATTATCTTTATAATGGTATGAATATCAGGAAAAACTAAAAAGTACCTGAAAAGTTATCATAGACCAAAGTCGATTAAGGAACTTTTGGTGAGGGGTTTACATCTATATCCAAATTAATAAAGGAAAATATTTTTAATTGCTCAAAACTATAGTTAAAGAATGAAAACTTTAGTTTATAAAAATAACTTTAATTTAAAAACTCCAAAACTATATGTTTTTATTTTAGTAACCGGCAAATATACATACTAAAGTTTTGATATTGATTAAGAAATATCATAGAGATTTAATGCTGTAAAGTACAGAATTTTACCTCTGCCACCTCCTTGTATCTGTATAAGGTGCACCCCCGACTTTGCGTCATCAAATATTGGGAACAAAGTGCTCCTATACACGGTAATTTAGGGTAGCTAGCTAGGCCTAGACCTCTTCATGCAATTTTAAACAATAAAATGGGAGAAAATTATTTTTAAACAATATCATGGGCGGATCAGGATTTATTACATTTGTGTTTTCTTCCCGTTCCACAGCGGGCGAGCCAAAAGGTACAATCTCAATTTTTTCACGTCACGCTGGCCGAAGCGGAAAGCGGGGGGGGGGGGGGGTGGGAGGGGGGGGTTAGATGTAAACTAAAAAAAATTGGCTTTTCGCCTCAAAGAGTTCATCGCGTATTCAGCCATAGGGGTAAGGTTAGGGGTCAATCGGCCCTGTCGTCTATTATTACTGTCGCTTCTTCTTATTTTTTTTTTCCTCAACTCAATACTCGATTAGTCTTCATATTTTTGAATATTTTTTCAACATAAACTTGGATGAATAACAATATTAAATGGAAAAAGGTGATTAAAAAAAGACTTTGCATCATCTGAGAATAACTGGCAACAAGGTTTAAAGTGCTCAGTACTGACATGATACATAATTTTGCATCGTTCAATGTAATTAATGTTCTAATTTGGATGGCCCTTCGGGTAAATAAGCTGTATTGTTGGGATAAAGGAACTTGTGGAAAAAGCAGCCCCACTTTGTTCTAAAACATTAATGCCACCATGGTTCAATGACGGTACAAGCCGATTGTCTTTATGGGCATAGTTTAAGGATGCACATTATACCGTAGTAACCGCGGAGACCGGACCCAAACGACACCAGACCGACAAAAATTACTATTGCGCTGTGAATGGCAAGCTAGAGCGGTTTTGGGTCGGGCTCACCGTGTGAACACTTATAAAGGGTCTATCTCACTTCGCGGAGACGCTCCGCGACAGATACGAAATTTTCGTTTCGGACGGAGTTAAATAGTTTAGCAGACGTCTCCGGACGTCTCCGTGAATTTTTTAGACGGATTTGTTTTTCACAAATTGTCGCGGAGTCCGTCTCCGAGACGGCCCAACTGTATTATTGTGTAATGTATGCGTGGCATTTTCTTTAGCTTTCTTTCAGGACACGAGGCAGATGAAATCAACTTAGATGTGGATTGATGGGCACCCGGAGGGATATGAAAGAGAACATTATAAATGCTAACCATTGACTGCCTAGATATGTGCAGTAATCTCGCATTTGCCATCTGCAAGATAACAGTCAGGACTTATCACCAGCATTTACGTTAATTTATTTGATTTCCATTTGATTTGCATTGATTTTCGTATGAAACGAATCTAATGATATACAGATAACATATTACATAACATTATTCAATCATAGCTTAGAAGTGTATTATTGAAAGAAGTAAATCGAACAGTTTAAATTTATACGATAAGGGCGGTACACCATTTAATAGCAAAGATTTAATAAGCGCGCAGCTTTTATAAAAAATCAGTTACTATGGTCGTCATAAAAAGTAGATTTTTTCCTTTTCTTTGCTTTTGGTTCCAGCAATATCATTTTGTTCTGGGCTTTGAAAAATTAAAGTACATAACAAATAATGTTGATACCCAGGATTCTTGTCAAGTTATAAGTTGTTTGGAAGCGCAACAAAACATTTTTCACAACAAGCGACAAAAATGCATTCCATGAGTTCATTTAGTGATCAGGAGAAAAAAGTATAATGTAATGGCATAAATTAATTATTTAAAAAAAAATTATTTCTTGAAAAGTAACTATTTGCATTCTGTAGATTACATCACACAGTTAATTATCTGAGCAGTATCTTCGCGGCAACCGCAGCTATCTGTAGCCGAAATCTGAAGGGGGTCAAAGCCCCCCCCCCACCCCCTGGACTCCAAGTGATCAAAAGAGGCCAATGGGATGAGCATGAAATTGGTGACGGATTGGTTGATCCCGCAGATTCTTTGTAGATTTCAGTTTTGACCCAATAGGTATAGTATACAACTACTCTGTAGCCGGGTAATAATCAATTCAGAGAGAACAAGCCACCTCTCATGCCAGTCGGCACGGACAGCGCGCAGTGCCATGAGCCATTTCAACTCCCTGCGAAAAGTTTGTCATGCACAGAACTCGCAATGCACGGAAGCATCACGCGGTGAGGATCGACAAGATTTTGCCGTGGCCCAGCCTG
>CALNVZ010002974.1:30161509-30175521 GCA_940671915.1 Paracentrotus lividus | reverse complement strand
TCTTGAAAATTGCAGACATATATAAATACAATTTGGGATCATTAATGTATGAACTTAACTTGGGAGTCTTGCCCCATGCCATGAGCGCAATATTTGTAAAAATAGTGATGTTCCCTCTTATCCTCCGAGACAATCCTCCCTTTACCATTTGCCTTTGGTTCGGACTCAGTTTAAGTCCAACACTCTAATTTGCACTGGCCCTAAATTTTGGAATTCTTTAAATTCGTCCATAAAGCAAGCCTCAAGCCTTTTTGCATTCAAAAGAAAAATCAAATCTCTGTTACTGAGTGAATATGAAAACACTACATGATCACTTTTGCAAAACAGACCCCAATGAACAAATAAACTTTTTATCGTTCCAATCGGTCCCCGAACTTCATAAATTGACCAAGCTCCCTTGCCAGGTAGACCACACCTGACAATTTCTTTGAGAAAGCCATTAGTCACAATTCAACCTAATCTTAAAGTGTGAAGCAAGTCAGAATAGATTTTCATTGTCCATTGTATCCTTGTGTACCAGTTTATGTATACATGTGACTCGTCTTGTAACCATATCACCCTTTCGTTTATTTGCTTTCGGGCAGTTCCAAGCAAAACAGGACATGGAGTTGAAATTTTAATGGGACTTTGAAAATGCAAATTAGGATCTGAAATTACCACAAAGGCTTCTTTACAATGCAACCAATCATTTAAGTTTAAAAAAATTGCGATTCACTATTCTTGCGCTGAATAATTGATCAAACCCAAATTTGCACGTAGGACTAGGATTCAAATGCTCTAATTCTTATATGTAGTCACTTTTTGCCATTTTTTTTGGCTTAATGTAATTATCATGGACTACTCCAACAAACTTTGGTATTAATATTTCTTTATAATGCATTTCTCCTAACGAAAAAGACCGGGAAACCAGACGTCACTCCGTAACCGTCACTCCGTAACCGGACATGGGTTCAAGTTTTAAGTCATAATTAACAAAATATTCAACCAATTTTTTTATGCAAGGTGGCATTTATACCTAGAATAACATAGAATCCAATCAATAACTCAAAATTGTGATAGCCATTTAAATTCCACAGAGTTTAAGCGAAATGTTCTTGCTCAAATATGCATGTCCATTTTGCGTCACTCCGTAACCATGATTATGAATATTCATATCTCATTAATTAAGAGGATCACTATAAAAAAATTATCATTTTGAAAAGAGGGTGTCATCAGCTTTTGTCATGAACCATTTATTAGTACAATAAGATTAAATTATGGATGGTAGACTTGTTTGAATGCTGAAATGTTGCTTCTGAATGTCACTCCGTACCTTGGAACTGCCCTTTCACTCTCTCTCCCACTCTCTCTCCCACTCTCTCTCTCTCTCTCTCTTCTCTCTCCCCCCCCCCCGTTCTACTGTCTCCCTCTTTCTGTCCCTCTCTCTTTTTCTATATCTTCTCACTCCCCTATGTCTTGTCCATTCGTCTCCTACTCTTTTGTATTTAAAGATATTATTTTATTGTACAAACATGGCTATAATGCGGACGGTCACACTCGCCGTACCTTCGACGTGCAACTCCCTACGATGGATTTCGTAGAAAATTCGTGCAGCGGAGGTACCTTGCAGGTACAATGCATGTACGACGTACAAGAAGTTTTTACAATACCCTTTATACAGAAACGCAGGAATCGCAGAAGTTGACCCAGGACCTGTACGTGCATTGTACATGCAACGCAGCTAGCTACGTTGATATGCGGCGGTCACAGCTCGTCGTAGGCTACGGGGCACGTGCCATCAACGTAGCCTGCGTTGCATGTACAACGCACGCACAGGTCCTGGTTAACTTCTGCGATTCCTGCGCTGTAGTAAGGGTATTGTAAAAACTTCCTGCACGTCGTACATGCATTGTACTCCGAGGTACCTCCGCTGCACGAATTTTCTACGAAATCCATCGTAGGGAGTTGCACGTCGAAGGTACGGCGAGTTGTGACCGCCGCATAAGTTAACAAGCCTAACTTTTTGTTATAGGTCCATCCAACTGTAAATTATACTTTGTGCTAGATGTGAGTTTTAATTTGTACACATACTCTTTTGTTTCATATATTTCGATATTATGCACTTCGAGATTTTATTATACATCGTATGTTTGCTTGTATGTTGGAAAATAAATACACTGAAACTTAAATAATGCTTCACTTTGCATGCTATGCCACTATGAATTTGTTGTTCAATGATATTTGGTAAATGCAAAGTGATATGGCATTTGCTGTTTGCCATCTTTTGACATTTGCGGGTATTATGATTTTTTGCGGTATTGCAGCATTTTGGTGTTTTATGGCACTTAGAATGAGGTGCTATGACATTTGCAGGTATTTTTCACATTTTAGGGCAATGACAATAACAGTAACTATTTATTAATCACACTTCACCTTAAACCTTATTATGCATTGAAATAAATGAAGTGTGTATGCACCGGCCTCATCTCCCCACCTGCACCCCTCCCGCGCCCATCCATGGCTATACAGTGCGTCCCAAAAAGAACTATGCACTTTTGAAATGGCTACCAAATAAAAAAAAAATGATTCTTGGGGGAAAATTTTATATGTAGAAAAAGCTCATATCCTGAACTATCATTATGACACACACACAAAAAAAAAATCCGAAAATAACGCATCCTTCAGTGAGCAACGCACACTTATGTAAAGTACACAAAACATAGCCTGCGCAAGAATTCGCTATTCATTTATAACCTGGTTATGGACCGCCATAGAGGAGTTCAAATTAATGATGGAATAAATCAGCTAACAGATTCGAAGATAAACTAAAAGTCAGAGTCATTATAAATACCTTTCTGTCAAAGAGATGTTCAAAATTATTCACCAAGTTATTATTTGAAAGATATATTTTGACGTGGTATTGATTTTAAAGGAGGACTCCAGGCTAAAATTAAAAAGTTTTTATAAAGTAAAGTAAAATTTAACAAGGACAACACAGACAATTTCATCAAAATCGGATGAAAAATAACATAGTTATGCATTTTTTAGGTATTCAATTTTTTTCGTAAAACAGTTCTTGGCAGGTCTCATGAACAGGTCTCATGAATATTTGAATATTCAAAAGAGCAAACTGATGATGTCACAGTCCCCCTACTTCTTGTATATTTTATTATATGAAATCCTATTTATCTCATTTTTTCATAATTTGCTTATACAGAAAATCTATCACTCATACTGGAATAAGTAAAAGCACTTGTGACCTTGAACATTCCACAAGGATTAATCCCTGTTTTTATGTCCTTGGGGCAGAAAATCTTGATAATTGGTATTTCATACAATAAAATACGCAGAAAGTAGGGGGACTGTGACATCATCAGGTTGCCAATATGCCCAGAAAAAAATTCAAAACTTAAGAAAATTCATAACTTTGCTACTTTTTATCCGATTTTGATGAAATTTTCAGTGTTGTGCTTTTTAGATTGTACTTTATTTTTCTAATAATGCAAACTCCAGCCCGGAGGAGTTCTTTAATATTGGATGCAAAAAAAATATTCATCCCCACTGATCCAACTTGGTTTTTGTTTTTCTTTCTTTTAACGCACGGTTTTTTTATTCAAAATGCACCAATAACGCACTCTATCAGATGTCGTCGTTTATTAAAGACAAAACTACCATACTTCGTCACTTTTGCAATTATGTTTCTAGTTTTGACATCGAACCTATTGAATATTTTATTGCACAAAAGAAAACGCACTGGCCAATAATGATTCTAAATGGGGCTATTGTGAACATGATAGGGGTTGAATAGGAATAGAAATGTGTTTTATAAACAATGTTAATGAAATGTTTAATTGCTTCATTTGTTGGGCCATGGCCTGTATTTCAGAACATCATGTTGTGATGTTTTGTTTTTCTTATATAGTAGCAGTAGTAGTAGTAGTAGTAGTAGTAGTAGTAGTAGTAGTATTTGATTCGTTATTATGAGAAGGCGCCATCAAACGCATGCAATCATGTAATTTATTGCTAATATCTAAAATGGTGAAGGAATACAGGCGGTTACAGTGGTGGTGGGGGGGGGGGGTGCTCCTCTACCCTCTTAATATACATACAGTGGCCGTTGGTAGCGTTGCCGGAGCATGTGACGACTTATCGTCTATGCTTTGACGCCAATGTTTTCGACGTCAAGCCGTTTTCGTTCGAACGCGCGCGTCAGAAGGAACCATCAAAAACCAAACGCCTTCATGCGAATCTCAACACTGAGATACCTGTACTATATAAAGCGCTCCGACTTCCAGAAAGTAGTTTATAGGCCTACCTCGCCGATGTTGCGTAAGTCAATGGGTCAGTCTTTATGAAGCAGTAAACAGCATTAAGTTCGGTGTTCACCATTCAAATTATGCCATGGGTGGATCAACAAATGCAACTTTTAAACTGTGTTTTCTCAGTATCGTTTGTTTACAGTCACTAAGATGTAAGTGGTGTATCACTTTCTTTACCTTCGTTTATTTCTTTAACCCTTGTCGTTTAGATGTGTGGTTTACTATATTTGAAATCTTTCATGGTAAAAGTACAAAGCGTAATTTACATTCTACTCGAACATGATTTTATTTTGCACAAAACATGCAAAAGGTAAATTATTATGTGATATCACTCTCTAGCTGTGTGTGTGTATGGGTGTGTGATGTGCGTGTGAGGGTGAGTGGGTGTGTGCGAGGGTGTGCGTATTCGTGTTCGTGTGCGGTTGTTCAGGAGATTGGAAAAACATATAAATTCTACTCTATGTAAAATGTAAAGTTAACGTATACCATATCAATTCTACTCTATGTAAAATTTAAAGTTAACGTATACCAATGTGCGGCATTAAATCGTTATTAAACAAGGCGCTTCCATTATCTAAGAGGCCAGACGCAACAAAGTGACGTTGGAAATACGGCTGAGAAGCGCATAAATCTATACAGCTGGCTGCAATAATAAATTAGCTCACAAAAACTCGCGTAAGAAGACTTCCCTCCAGTGGAATGGTATTGTCCGTTCGGTTGAGCAATCTACTCGTGGAGATAAAAGAAATTGATGAACTTTTATCATGTTGTTAGTTAATAGATTCTCCAGACCAGATGGAGGAAATACAAATTTGGGCAAGCCTATAACATTATTGTGCTGTTGTTGTAATCAGAATATGCAATTCATATAAATTGGTGCTCAAAACAATGACATAGATTGTGAACTTGTCACAAGTCTTGTGAAGACGCCGTTCACATGTTTCTATGCGATATGCATGTGATAGTTGTAATATTGACTATTCGAGGAAAGAACCTCTTATGATTATGTTCAAAGTGACAGGACTTTTTTTATCAATTAAAATGATGTACCATCTCCGGAAAGCTGAGAATTCAAGCTTTTAATTGCCCTGTGAACAATAAGCTATAATAGTATAATGCGGCATCAAGGATCAAAACTATGCAGCGCATGAGCTATTTTGAGAGCAAATATACCATATTGTACAGGAATTTGATCTGACTAGGCTTCAAATTGACGCAAGTGCAGGACTTTTTTTTTCATTTGTTTATTCCTATTTTTGAAAAACTCAGACTCTTAGCGTACTTATTCAAGTTGAACATTTCTTTGAAAAGGTAGTTGCTCGCCCACTAAAGAAATAAAGTGAAAACTGTTCAAAACAAGAAAAGTTAATGGGCGCGTTCGCTTTGAGTAGAATGGTAGCGCCCTCTATCTTTTAAGTTTCAACTAGAATTGATATGCAATGTGCGGCATTAAATCGTAATTAAAAAAGGCGCGTCCATTATCTAAGAGGCCAGACGCAACAAAGTGACGTTGGAAATACGGCTGAGAAGCGCATAAATCTATACAGCTGGCTGCATATAAATTAGCTCACAAAACTCGCGTAAGAAGACTTCCTCCAGTGGAATGGTATTGTCCGTTCGGTTGAGCAATCTACTTGTGGAGATGAAAGAAATTGATGAACTTTTATCATGTTGTTAGTTAATAGATTCTCCAGACCAGATGGAGGAATACACATTTGGGCAAGCTTATAACATTATTGTGCTGAAGTTGTAATCAGAATATGCAATTCATATAAATTGATGCTCAAACAAGACATAGATTGTGAACTTGTCACAAGTCTTGTGACGCCGTTCACATGTATCTATGCGATATGCATGTGATAAGTGTAAATATTGACTAGTCGAGGAAAGAACCTCTTATGATTATGTTCAAAGTGACAGGACTTTTTTTTATCAATTAAATGAATGTACCATCTCCGGAAAGCTGAGATTCAAGCCTTTAATTGCCCTGTGAACAATAAGCTATAATGTATTAATGCGGATCGAGGATCAAAACTATGCAGCGCATGAGCTATTTTGAGAGCAAAATATACCATATTGTACAGGAATTTGATCTGACTAGGCTTTCGAATTGACACAGTGACAGGACTTTTTTTCCCTTTGCAATAGTTATTCCTATTTTTGAAAAATTCAGACTCTTAGCGTACTTATTCAAGTTGAACATTTCTTTGAAAAGAGTTGCTCGCCACAATAAGAAAATAAAGTGAAAAACTGTCAAAAAAAAAAAAAAGTCAATGGGCGCGTTCGCTTTGAGTAGATGGTAGCGCCCTCTACTCTTAAGTTTACACTAGAATGGATATGTCTAAACCCCCGCCCCCCCCCCCCACTCAGGCGGTATGTTCATTCCGATTTCTTCGGAAATGGGGTATATTTTAGGGGCTCAGGTAGGGGGACAAATCCCGACAAATCACTGAATATAGGGGTCTTTTAGAATTTTTCTCCCGACCTATTTATAATTAAGGGGTAATCTACAATTCTTTGAGGAAAAATCCTCAAGAAATGATAGGGTCCCGAATGTAGTTGTGAAAAAAAAAAGTGAAAAGGGGGTCATTTTGCTGGCTCCATCGCTTCCTGTAGAGCACTGTGTTAAACAGCGGACAATTTTTGTTCAGTTCCTTGTTTATGTTTGTGTGATAGTATATTATAATGATAATTATAAGAAAAAGAATATTAAAGATTTTGTAATAAAAATTAGACTAAACGTATTCATCAGAAAAAATCCTCTTGTGCCTATTTTCCTTTTTTTATTTCTTCATTACTTTAATGACCTCACTTTTATTTACTATTTGACCTTATGTTTTAATGAACAAGAATATAATTTTTTTTCCCAAGGGAAGAAAAACCAAAAAAGTAATCAAGAAATAGGCTGAACTAGGGAATATGTTATTCATACCTATTACAATTAAGAGATTGCTTCGCCTCCAATTAAATGAACACTGTTGACAAGGGATATAATTGGAAATAACAATTTTGGGGCCGTGCTATTTGAAAGTGACGTGAAGGTAAACGTACAGTCTGATGGTTAGGAGTAATTATTAATAATTATAATAATCACTAAGCATGCTAAGTATCAGGGCTATTACGTGACCTGCTATAAAATTAAACAGCCTGTAATTAGATGATTGCTCTAAATTGTACAGGCAATAGTACTTTTCTTTGTTGTCGGTGGCATTGTCATGATCATAATTATTCATCTTTTTATTTTGCTTCTCTTTCTTTATCATAACATTCACCGTGTAAAATGAATTATGCTCATAAAATAAGGGGCAAATACGTTTGTTATACTTTAAGCCGAACATCAAGGTAAAAAGCAAAGGTTTACATAAGGAGTATACGTGTTTGTCTATAAAACACTTATAGCTGTAGTCAATTGGAGGTCTAGTTAAATAATAGTGGAATCGTTAGAAAAGTATGAAAGTAATTATTTTGTTGAGACGATTAATAAACACTGCAATTTGCATTGAGTGACTATTAGTAATTGTCCATTTTTTTTAATCTTAAAATATAATGGGTCAGTGTGATCTAAATAAACGGATCCACAGCAAAGTCTTATGGCTTCTGCCACCAGTATTCATTGTATTATTAGCCAATACAATACGAAAGACATGAGTGAACGAAGGACATTAAGATAATAAGAAAATATAAAGCGGCACAGCTACCCAAAAAAAACTGGGACAAAACTTTTATTATGACACATGTAACTTTCTGCTCTTTATCTGAGATTGTTGCTTCCTTCCTTTAAAAATGTCGATTCAAGCCATCACTCACAAGGGCCATGAAGGGGGTGGGAGCAAGACATGGGGATAAAATCATATCAATTCTAGTTGTAAACTTAAGGGGAAGAGGGCGCTATCACTCTACGCAAAGCGAACGCGGCCATAGACATTTTGTATTTTGTGATTGAATCGGATATTGGTTGCATACACTTCCACAACAGGAATTCCATCATATTTGATCGATTATACGATGGCAAAGAAGTAAAAATCGCAGTTTGGGCAATTTTTGCTGCATGCTCACTCAACAGTGAAATTTGACGCAATTTCTTTTCGGTACATTGGGAAGCACGTTTTGCATACATTCTGAGGTGTAAAATGTTTAAAATCTGAAAATGGGTCCGTTGTCATTGAATCAAAGTTGCAATTTCAGGCTTGCGAACTTCAAAAAAAGACATTTTTTTACATTCAACCATTGCTCACTGAAGCATGACTTGTGATTTTTTCCTAAAATTCGTTCCCATTGTAGTTTAAATCCGTACATGGACATATAATTAGATTTTTTTAATTCCTCCTGGTTCAAAATTATTGATATCTGAAATAGGGGGAACTTTCTTTTTGTGTTGTCTTTATTATCAAAATATCCTTAGTAAATAAAAGCTGCACAAACATGGAGGTGAGGGGGGGGGGGTCATTGAGTATTGAAGATTCAATGTGTATGTTTTTGTTTTTTTTCACTTTTTATTTATAGATTAATGGCTTTGTGGTTGTTATATTCAGATGCGTCAAATTTATATAGCTTCAAATAATATTTGTTTGCGGGCTAGCTTCAATATTTTCTATTGCATCCTTAATTAAAGGTGCGCAATATATGTGATATATACCCCACAAAATGAATTAAAGCATATAGACATAAAAATATAATTAATAACGAAAATGCAAACAATGTGTACTACGAAGTGATCAATTCAATCGCAAATATCTCGGTTTTCACTTTATGATGTGAAATTACATCAGAGAATCTTAAGATTTATTTTTATTTATTCTTTCAAGAATGTAAAATGATTCGTGTTGAGCTCATTCCAAGTAGAATCAATGTAAATTTAATTTGTCAATCAAGCTATGTTCCATGTTAATGCGGAGAGAAAGAAGTTAAAATACCGTCAATCATTATGTGTTTATTGCTAGCAAACAAAAACACAATAACTCGCCAGAAATCCACATTTTGATAATTTATTTCGGTTGAGCGCCCAATCATAATATATGACGACACGAACCATTTCGTGATAATTTCCTTCCATATTTTCAAATCATTTCGTACCTATTTTTTTTTTTGTTTTTTTTTTAATCATTGCTCATTTCTTATTCTCAAATAGTATCAGACTTTTTTATTCATTTTTAATTTCTGCATTCATTTCTTTCTGTGGTTGTTTTTATGTTTTTATATAATATTCTAGTCAGCAGCAGATTGCAATTTTGGGGCTAACTTGTTTTGGCGTCTAATAGTTTTTTTCAACGGATTATGATTGCTAAACATTTTATTTCAAGAATCCGTTGCTGAACTTGTCAGCATTGAGCATTTTGAGATATGTGACGTCATACAAATGTGGCCGCCAATTACCAATTCCCTCTAAAATTGGAGAAATAGTATGTTTAATATGGACATTTCAACAAAATTAGGGAGCTAAATGTCTGCATATCTCTTAGACCATTTGTAAATACCGTTTTTGTTCGGTCACATGGCCATACATTACATGCTAATTTGCATATTGTCCATAGCGCTCAATTTGAAGTATTAGTTTTCATGAAATATATGCGCTCCCGAATTGATAGGTTTCATCCCCTCCCCCCCCCCCCTTTTTTTTCTGTGAAAAAATATACATACCAGTCAAGAAGGGATAAGCCTGCATGAAATATTTTTCTATTAAGCAGCGAGGATTGGTTAAATGGTCAAATTTTTGTTCCAATATTAGGTTTATTTAGATTGTGTTATTTATTATGAATAACATTTCAATGTGAAACAATATAAACATTAATTGATTCTTTTCGACATCTTAAATGAGGAATATAATTTCTGGAGAATTGATACATTATCTCTGTTCATGAAATAAGAACAAGCCTCTAAAGTAATTAATAATAATAATAATCAATAAATGATAATAAAAATTTTCTTTATAGCGCCCTTCCAAATAAATTTGCTTCACATAAAAAACCAAAACCAAAACACAACAGTAAGAAAGGTGACTTGCTCTCCAAGTTAGTATAAACAGATCAAGAGGAGAACAAATGTCTTCAATTTGTTCTTAAATGTTTGAACTGTCGTACAAGAACGAATTTCAAGAGGAAGCCATTCAAAATTTTGGGACCTGCAAAACTAATAGTTTGTTCACATTTTTTGGAATTGATCTTTGGAATTTTCAAAAGAAGGGGGTCTGTTCGAGATCGTAAGAGTAATTTATGACTGTGTGAGAAATGAAAACATGTTTGAAATGTATTGAGGAGACAAATTATGAATAGACTTAAATGCTACTTTAAACAAATTACAGGTAACCAGTGCAAATCTCTTAAGATGTGTGGCATGATCAAATTTCCTTGCTTTAAGTATAATGCGGCGGCACGGTTTTAGATGCGCTGAAGCCTTTTAATATCTTGATATTGATACTTGATACTTGATCTTGATACTTGAACTTTATTTATCCATTCAATTAACATCATCAAAGTACATTCACATTTTACATGGCATTTGATAACAGATGTATATATAAGGATAAAAAGGGGATCAGAAAAATAGCATGACTATGCTAATCGAGTCTGATACCTGATGTTCTTACAGAATAAAATAATTAGATAATTTACAATGGTTAAACAGAAGGTATTTACATATAAGATATCATGTACATGCATGGTAAAACATGTCTTAATATCATCATGATAAATTTGTAGTCTAATAGTGTATCAATGTTAAAGTCCTAAACTTTGCAAAATTAATTTGTAACTGCAGGTGCAAAATTACCTGTTTATTCATGATTGATTTATTCTTCGAGTAAATATTCTTTCAAAAGTTGGCGAAAACAAAATCTTGATAATGTTTTCCTTAATACCAATGGTAAGGCCATTCCAAAAGCTCGTACCTGTATACGTTAAGGAAAATTGTCCCTGCTTTGATCTGAATTTTAGGTATATGAAGTTTCTCATTTACTTTTGTCACGTGCTAATGCCCATGTTGTATTAAAGAACAATATCTGGTAAGTGTATATGGTGGTTATTATAAACAAAGGTCATGCAACAGAGACATTGATATTCACCAACAAAGAATTTGCATAATCTAATCGGCTCAACACCAAAGATCGAATATATTTATTTTAGTGACTTTTCAGATGATTTTTTGTTTGTTGTTACATTTTCAGGGGAAGAGCTCAGTTGGGAACATTTATTATGGTTTTTGATCAACATGAAAAATTATGGCTAATTTTAACTTAGCTTATTATAAATGACTTTTTCTATTTAGAAAACTTTAACTTTTGATAATGCACTGCACTCTCTGGATTCTGGGTCACTAAATTATATTACACTATATTACACCAGATCAGTGTCGGACATATGACTTTGCTTTGGGTTAAACCCTTCCGGGTCTTCAAGGTACATGGTAAAATTAGGTGGGGGCATACAGCAGGTGTTCCATGGTTTGCTCTTCCCCCACACTCACAGTATGTCCGTCCTCGTTGTATACCCACTTTTCCAAAAAGACCTTACAGCGTCCTGTACCTGTGCCGAGATGTTCAGGCATGATCACGTTGGCCATTATGACCTGGCGAAGGGATTCCTTTGCACTTATGGAAAGCCTGTGTGGCATTTGCTAGCGATGGTTGGCCCACAAGGTCACCCTAAGTTTTGTGGCAGAGCTATCAAGGGATACTGTAGAATGGAGGATACTATTTCTTGACTTCAGTTTTTTGTTGGTAGGATTGTGATTGGGATGGAGACCCCCTCCTGCATGTTTTGTCTTCAAAGGAATTTTCCTATGAGGCAATGCAGAGATCGTCAACATACAAGAAACTGTTTGGGGTGTATTGGTTGGTCATTGGTATAACACATTGCAGAGCAGATAGGCAATGAACAATCCCTTCTGGGAGAACATTTTCATCTTGCGCCATCTGCTGCGCTGGCCATCAAGGCTGTTTTTTTTCACCAATTCGTTGGTAAGTTACAGACAACTTATATAACACTGATCAGTCCCTGATCAGTTCTTGTGCTAAATGGTATAGCATGTGATTAGTACAGCACCCAAGAACATATTATCCTGTCGCTCTTAAAGTCGTTCTTAACTTTAAGGACGACATGGTGAAACCAGGTAGAACCGTCTATTTGATAGCAGGTTCAGGAGTAGCTTGGTCAGCGTCACATCGTTTGCCGTCTCAAAGAATTTACGGGTGAGAATCCCATGGTTTACAGTGTCATAGCTGCTTGAGGTCAACAAAAAGCTATTTCAATAATAAGCTCTTCTCAAACCCATCCTCGATGTGCTCTGTGAGGTTCAGGAGTTGCTAGTAAAGGATTTTAATGGCCGGAAACCTGTCTTTTAGTGTTCAGGAATGAGGAGGTCATCATCAATGGGGACAATACGATTATAGCAAGTATGAGTCTTTCAAAGAGTTTGCATGTACATGTATGACATAGTAGAGAGATGGGCATAGCTCTTATATGGCTGGATCCTTGCGCGCGGTTTAAGCAGGACAACGACTCTTGATTTCCTCCATGGCTTCGGGAATTTTCTTGGTACTCATGCAATTCAGCATGTAAAGCGCACTAAAGCGCAACAGGTCCAAGGTGATTGATCTGTTCCGCAGAGGATGCCATCAAGGCCTGCAGCATTGTTCTTCATGGTCTGATTATATCACACAGGTTTATCATACTGAAAGGTCTTGTTAGGTCTAAAGGCTCTTGGAAGCATTCTTCAGCATTTTGGAGAAGCTTTGCTCTCCTGGAACAGTGATCAGGGTTTCCCTGACTGGTCACAAGGAGCTGGTGGGCAACTTGGTCAGCAGTGACTTGTGGTCTTGGTTGGGTTTTGTGTAGTCATTTCCCAGAATTTTTGTTTTCCAGGCTTTCCTACTGCTGTGGGTCAAATCCGTTGACTAGATCAATTCTTCCCATTTTCTCTGTCGACTTTCATAATGACTGTAGTAAGGTTCTCACCACATTCCACTGCGTCAACACTGAAAAGCGCCACTCTACAAGCGTTTTACATACTCATAGTAAAGCACCTTTGAGTCATCGGACAAGCCTGGTGTATAGCTTGTGCTTTAGCTTCGTGAATGCTTTATCTTGAGGACTTCTTGATCATCTCTACAAGGGTGTCATAGTTACATAGAATGGATGGAAGGTCTTAAATGTCATCATCCAGATCTAATGCAAACTGTTCCCACTTTGCCTTCTTAAAGGTGGAAACGGCAGCGGAAAGAGACTGGGTGAGGTGTGATAGCAGCGTTCACTCTAATATAGGCCCAATTGGTTGATGCTTGGTGTGCGGAATTGGTTTCTCACATGGGTTGGCAATGTTGACACCCGGTCAGGTTGTATCCGCGTCTCCATCGTTCGCTGAGGAAGGAGAGGGGAGCTTTGCATCATGAATGAGTACCATGTGACTTGCATCTGCCCAGTTTTCGACGAGTTTGCCGTCTCCATTGGTTTCTTTATATTCCCATGTAACATGATGGCTGTTGAAGTCTTCAATAGCCACATTGATGTGTTCTCCAGATACTTCATGGAGGAGGTTAAAAGTCTGAGTGGGAGGTTTATATAGGCAGAGCTTACAGAGAGATTGAATTTGGGTGGTTTAGGCTACACAATCGCCCTAAATTGGAAGAAAATGAGACCTATCATTTGAGTAGCACACATTTTTTTTAAATTTAAAAATAGAGGGCGCTATAAACAGATATACAAATTATCTGACATTTATGTC
>CALNVZ010002974.1:30138085-30160277 GCA_940671915.1 Paracentrotus lividus | reverse complement strand
GCAAGTTTTTTCTCTTTGTTTTCTTGATTATGGGAGCAACTACCTTTTCAAATAAATGATCAACTTGAATAAGTACGCTAAGAGTCTGAATTTTTCAAAAATAGGAATAACTTATTGCAAAGGGAAAAAAGTCCTGTCACTTGTGTCAATTCGAATCCTAGTCAGATCAAAGTCCTGTACAATATGGCCAATTTTGCTCTCAAAATAGCTCAACGCGCATAGTCATCTTCCTCGATTACGCATAATTATATTACACCTTAATGATCAAGCAGTTTTTAAAAGCTGAATTCTCAGCTTTCCAATATGGTACGTTCATTTCGATTGGTTAAAAAAAGTCCTGTCACTTTGAACATATCCGCAAACGAATCTTTACTCGATGGGTCAATATTTCCGCATATCACATGCATATCGCATGTGGACGGCGTCTTCGCAAGATGTGACAAGATCACTATATAATCAATAATCGTTAGGAACATCAATCTATGTGAAATAAAGCTGCGATATAATAAAACAATATTTAGTACAGTTCCCAGAGACATTCAGACATTAATAAGCTGACTAAAAGTGTATTTTTACACATTTTTACAGGAAAATTCTGTATTTTGGCGGCCATTTTGTATGACGTCACATATCTCAATATGCTCAATGCTGACAGAGTGTCAGTAATCGGTTTCTTCATATTGAAGGTTTATGCAATCATAATCCGTTGAAAAAAAAACTATAGACGCCAAAACAAGGTACATCGAGTTGGCGGCTAGACTATTCGGAATGAATCAGAAAAAAGGGAAACTCAAGTTTTTCATCAATAATTTCAAAGATATTACAATGGTGATTATAAAATTAATATTACTGGAAAGTAAAACTCATTACCATTTAAATGATACCTCTTTCAGATTACTGGAAAGTAAAACTCATTACCATTTAAATGATACCTCCCTCAGCTCACCAACGTCACGCATCACTGAATCCAGTTGTTTTGAAAATATCTCGCAAACTTGTGAGTGTTTTACTTTCACGCTCTTTGAGATGGGTTGTTCCATGTGCCTAAAAAGGGAACCTAAATTTGATCATCAATAATTTCAAAATATTACAGTGGCAATTGTGAAGTTTATATCACTAGAAAATGCAACTCATTATCATTTTGATGATACCTCTCTTAGCTCACCAATGACATGCATCAATGAACCCCATTGTTCTGAAAATTGTCTCGCGAAATTGTGGTTGGTTTCTTTTCATACTCCTTGAGATGAGGTGTTTGAATGTGTCTAAACATGAGTAGCAATTACAAGTAAAGCATTCCAATGATTTTAAATAATGGTTTTGATAAATGGGTTTCGAAATGCCTAGTTAGTCCATCAAGCTTACCATCCAGATTAGGGGCCGCGGAGCGTTTTCGAAAGTGAAGGGGCTGAGCCGAAAGTGGATGGGCTGGAAAGCCTAAAAATCACAGAGATATGGTAATTTTCACGTTTTTGTACATGTTTGCTGCATAAAGTGGAGGGGCTGCAGCCCCCCTAGCACCAAAGGCCCCTTCATATAATTTATTCGTGTTACAGCTCACGACACCCCAGAAAACCTTAAGTTTCCCCTGGATAATGTAAAAATCATGACAGTGCATCAATCACAATTTCGCTAGATATTTTCAGAACAATGAGGTCCAGTGATGCATAACATTTGTGAGCTGAAAGAGGTATCATTAGAATGGTAATAAGTTGCGCTTTCCAGTGATATAAATTTTATAATCACCATCGTAATATTTTTAAAATTATTGATGATCAAAGTTGGGTTCCCTTTTTAGGCAATCGAAACAACCCATCTCATGCATGGAGTGTGAAATTGAACCACTCACAATTTTGTGAGATATTTTCAAAACAATGGAGTTCAGTGATGCGTGACATTGGTGAGCTGAGAGAGGTATCTTAAAAATGGTAATGAATTGCACTTTTCAGTGATATAAAGTTTATAATCACAATCGTACTATTCTTGAAATTATTGATGATCAAACTTGGGTTTCCTCTTTTGCGATACACCCGGTATAGCGAGATTGGTGGATATTATACTGTCTTTCAATTTCACTCTTTTTCACTTGTGCTCTTAAAAGGAAACACAAAATATATGATTTCATCTACACTTTCATACATGTATGATGTCACGAACAGCTTATTTAGACATGGGTTGTTTTACAATCAGGGTACACCCATTTGTCTCACTGGACCAAAAAAAAAAGGTTGTTTTGTTTTTCCTCAATTTTTACGTATATGTTCTAAACAATTGCTTTGAAATTTTGAGGCATAAGGTCACCAACTTATTTTTCTATAGGGGTTGAATTTTTTTTATTACACGTAAAGTCAATTGTTTCATTTTTTGGAGAGGGCGCTTTTTGACGGAACGTGATTTGAACATTGCAACGTGAACTTTCTGAAATATATATATACACTGTCCGTCATATAGGTGGAATATTTTTTTGCCGCTATAGCGACATGATTTTGCTCTGGCTTTAATATCTTGAATATGTTTGTCCCTCCTTTTACTTTTCGGGACCCTGGCTATATCTTGGACATTCTCCCAACCCTTCACGGGGACCTTTTTCCAAAAAAGTTTTGTCAATCCCCATGATGCCCATTTTTGTTTTTTGTTTTTTTCCCTTTTTATTTTCCCGGCCGATCAAGCCCCCCTCAGTCCTACACCCAGGAAACGCGACTGAGCTGTACTGTTTATATTGTTCTTTAAGTTAAATCTATATTTCTGGGGACAGGCTCAGGTCTCTTGTCTAGGGGAGGGGTTGAAGTAAAAAACGAGATTGGTGAAAATTCTGAATATTTTATTCCATCTTTATGCTGAAAAAAAATGAAAAACAACCTTTAACCCTTAAAATATCATAACTTTCCCCTTAAACTTTGTTTAGCCGTGATGACAAGGCTGTAAATAGTCATTATTGATAATATTTTATTCTGATTTATGTTTGGTTGAAATTTTACAATACAATTTAGGGAAGATAGAAATTTCCATGGTGTAAAAATGAATAAAATCAATGTTGAACCCCAATCAAAATAAATGTTGACTCCTCCTCTAGACAAAAGAGTCGAGCTTGTAACCATACATCTAGATTTAATTTAAAGAACAATAACAAATCTACACCCTAGACGTGTTTCTTTGGGGTAGGACTGAGGGGGCCTTGATGGGTCGCGTAAACAAAAAGGGGCCCCAAAAATAAGAAAAATGACGAAAATGGCCATCTTCTGGGGGTGACAAACCTTTTGGAAGAAAAATCCCCGGGAAGGGTTGAGGGCACGTTCAAAATATACCCAGGATCCCGGAAAGTGAAAGCGGTGACAAACACATTCAAGAAATTAAAACCGAAGCAACATAATGTCGCTTGAGCCAGAAAAAATTCACCTTTTATGACGAACAGTATATTTATATATATATATATATATATATATATATATATATATATATATATATATAATATATATAGTCGAAATAAAAACAAGATGAGATTGGCGTTGCTGAAAAAAAACACTCTATTGGCCAAGCTTTCGGCTATATAAAGCCTTCTTCAAGGGCTGTATAACAAAAACCAAAACAAAACATAGAAATAGAACCAAGGAACAATTTCTTTTTACATAATTATAACAAACATATATATAAACACAAAACAAACAGAAAGTTCCCCCTATTTCAGATATCAATAATTTTTTAACCAGGAAGAATTTTAAAAATCTAATTATATGTCATTGTAGGGAAGTTTATTAGCTACCATAGGAGAGAATTTTAGGAAAAATCATCACGTCATGCTTCAGTGATTAATGGTCGAATGCAAAAATGTCATTTTTTGAAGTTCACAAGCCTAAAATCACAACTTTGATTCAATGATATCGGACCCATTTTCAGATTCTAAACAATTTACACGTCAGAATGTATGCAAAACGTGCTTCCCAACATACGGAAACGAAATTTGCTTCAAATTTCACGGTTGATTGAGCATGCAGCAAAAATTGCCCAAACTGCGGTTTCTACTTCTTTGCCATGGTATAATCGATCAAATGTGAGGGAATTCCTGTTTTGGAAGTGTATGCAACCAATATCCATCCATTCACGGTTGAATGAACCCATCAATCAACCAAAATATAGGCCATTTTAGAATTACCAAGAGCCATTGTAGTAATTCTATGCACTAGAAACCATCTCAACATTTTGGGTTTTTTATTTATATTCTTTGGGCACGTGTCAATGATCCTATGGCATTTATTTAAGAATACATGCTTCAGTGAGCCCGTGAGACTGGAAAAGCCCTTTTCTCACGTATGGACTAAAATTAAATTCTTACTTTGATTGAATATAACAATTCTTGTTGGGGAGTATACTTTTGATTTTATTTTCATAAAATCCCGATGTTTCACGCCTCAGTGGGCACAAGATACAAGAAAATCATGAAAATGAGAAGAAAGTTTCGGGCTTCGTCATGGTTCAGTGAGGGGAACTTTCTTTTTGTTTTGTGTTTAGATAAGTCTACGCAAACACACATATATACTTATATATACACATGCACACTTCAACTATATAAAATTCTTAAACATAATCGAAGCAGAAAAATGAAATGAAGATAATTAATTTACCTGAGTTTCTGTACTTTTTGTGTTACTGTGTAGTGTTTGATTTAATATACAGCCCTTGAAGAAGGCTTTAAATAGCCGAAAGCTTGGCCAATAGAGTGGGTTTTTTTTATTCAGAGCCACGCCAATTCATACATCTTTGTTAATATATATATTTTTATCGACTTAATTATACTATATTTGCAATAACATGAAAGCTAGAAGCTCATGTTAAAAGAGAGTAGTTCGCTTTACTTACTATTATATTATATATATATTATATATATATATATATATATATATAATATATATATAAATATATATATATATTATCTATATAGTTATAATAAAAATAGATAATTTAAAAGATGTTTTTAGTTAACAGGTTCGGGCTTGTCGGGAGAAGGAACAGTTCTACTTTTGACTAGGCTCTTTTCTTTACACTGTTAAAACGCTGTGTAAAAAAAGCTACACGACTTGTTTAAAACTTTACACAAACGCTGTTTACAATAGGAACCATCCAACTCTTGTTTAAAGTCATTAAACAACACCTGTTTTTAAAGTTTAGTTAACTGTTGTTTAAAAAATCTTACACAAATGTTTAAAATAAGTTTAAAAACTTACCTGTTAAAAGAAAGTTGTTTAAAATATTAATAGTAAAGTTTAAGCTTTTAAAAAAGAGATAAGGGCAATAATCCAGCATTGATTACCAAGATTATGCTTGGTCCACGTGATTTGCCTACTCAAGCGCCCCCTTCACCTCCTACTGAAAAAAGAGAAAAAACAAAATCATGCATATCATTACTTCTGATAAATCCCTTTTGAAATATCCCTATTCTATCAACAAAATGTTACAAACTTAACTTCATAAACTATCGGTGAACGTTCGCCGATATTTTTTTACATTCATTCTGCTTCTGTCTTTTTATTTCCCTTTTTTTTTCTCATCATTTTGCCCCATTTTTTTCCAGTGGCTTGCAGTCAGTGTGCTGGATATGACCACGTCATAAGTGTTTCGTCCACAAACTATCCCAATGGTTACCCGCCCAATGCCCTGGATGAGTGGGTCGTCGACACGAGCCAATTCCAGGAGGTGACTATTTTTTTCTGTTAAAATTAGTTTTAGTCACCCTTCTTTTTCATCATACTTTTTCATTGTGCCTATTTCAATATTAGTTCATTTTAAATATATATATATATATATATATATATATATATATATATATATATATATATATATATATATATATATATATATATATATATATATATTTATATTTAATTCAAATTATGAATATGATTTGTTATTTGAGCCTGACAGGATGACGCAAACGGAAATATGAATACCTCCGTTTTATGCTTTTGCATACAGGTCTATTTTTTTAGTTAGATTAGGGAGATCTCACTTTTTACGTTAATCCCTGTGAAGATTGTTTGACCGCAAATGATCCCCGTACTAATCTCTACAATTTCTTAATCGGCTTTTTAAGAGTATTAGCTTCAATATATTACAATGCAAGGAGTTTCACCTTTCGCCTCAAAGTTAAGAACCTGATAGATAGAGTTATTTCATATATAATGTACACTCTAAAAACTGAAGTGCTAATTTATGGGTGCTCGTATATTGACTGCACTTGAAGTGCTAAATCAGCACCTGAAGTGCTGTTTTATCACTTACCCAAGTGCTAATTTATCAACAACAAAATGTTCAATGTCGGTATGGGATTCGAACAGGGTTCATCTAGATATGAAAGAGTACCGCTGACGTTACCAATAGACCAACGGAGATCTCCCGAACTAGCTTGAATTATGAAAGAATAGTAGATAATAATGGCAAGTTTGAAGAAAGTTCATCATGAAACAATATGATCTGCTAGCAATCGTTAGATGTGAATTGGTCTAACGTGCTCGTAAGCGCTTCTCATCCAGGGGACACAGGTTCGAATCCCAACGAAGTCACGCCATTTTTGCTGAAAGATCAGCTCACTTAGAAATTACATCTTGTAATTTAATTCCTGACATATTTGATACAGTAATGCAAAAACAAATGTTCAAATCGCTAAGCTTGACCCATGTTAATATTAGATCTCTCAAAAAAAATGTAAATGAAATTCATTTGTTATACGAACATTATTTAAAATCAAAATTTGATATTATCTGTCTATCTGAGGTTTGGAAGGTGCCAAATACAGCTGCACTTGGATTGACAGGATATAACCTAGAGGTCAAATGTCGGCAGGGTGAACAAAGAGAAGGAGGAGTGGGAGCGTATATTCGATCATCAATTAAATATTCGACTTTAGATTATGATGTACTGCATGCAGAATGCCTCTGGTTTGATATGAATATTAATGGTTGTAGGCTTACAGTAGGAATTATCTATCGAAAACCAAATACAGATATTTCTGAGTTTCAAGACAGTTTGTTAACAGTTTTACATAGTATAAAAATCGATAAGTTACAATGTATTTTATTGGGAGACTTTAATATCAACTTGTTAGTCACGGATAACAAGGTCGAACAATTCCAATCAGGTTTACAATGTATGGGAATGCAACAATTAATCAAATCCCCTACAAGGGTTACAAAATATTCTTCCTCTCTGATTGATCACATATACACAAATTTGGTAGCCTCTGAAATACATGCAGGTGTCATAGAAACGGAATGGTCAGACCATTTTCCCATCTTTGTAGCTTTTGAGGATGATTCTTGGACAAATAAGGCCTCTTGCAAAGGTAAACATACCTTTCGCAGCTTTAAAACTTATGATGTTAGCAGTTTTCAAGAGGACCTGGCAAATACGGAGTGGAATAAATTTTATACAGAAAAAGATGTCAATAAGTCATATTCTGCTTTTTATGATCAGCTACAGAATGTCTGTGAAAAACATGCTCCTATGATCTCAGTAAATATGTCAAAGAAAAGAAGAAATATTGGTAGAAAACCATGGATAACTGAAGGTATTCTTAAGTCGATTGCCAAAAAACACAGGTTGTACAGCAAATATAAGACTTCAGATTTCGGACCAGAGTATGAAGATAAATATAGAAAATATAGAAATGTTCCAACTACTGTCCTTAAGAACGCAAAACGACTTTATTATAGTCGTGTTTTTGAAGAAAATAAAGGCAATACTGGAAAAACATGGAATACTATAAATTATTTATTACATAGTGGAAATTCACATTTGTTAATGTAGGGCCGAATCTAGCAAAAGAAATACCAGAGAATGATTTTGATTTCAAAAAATATCTAGGAGATAAAAATAATAAATTACTGTTTTTTAAACCTGTCTCAAACAGCGAAGTTGTGAATCATCTGTTAGCTCTGGACACAAGAAAAGCTTGTGGATACGACAACATGCCGCCACGGTTAATCAAAGATGCTTCTTATTTCATATCAAAACCTCTCACATATATATTCAATCTGTCTTTCGAATTAGGTAGTTTTCCTGATGCTTTAAAAATAGCAAAGGTGACACCAATATATAAAAAAGGAGCCAAAGACAGCCCAGGTAATTATAGGCCTATCTCAGTACTGCCAATTCTTGGCAAAGTATTTGAAAAAATTGTTAATGGTCGTTTGATAGATTTTCTGGAGGTAAACAATGTATTGCATCAACATCAATATGGTTTCCGTAAAAAATATAGTACAAAATTATCACTTATAAACCTAACCAATGCTTTGTTGAAATCAGTAGACGAGGGGAAAGTTACGCTTGGTATATTCATAGATTTTCAAAAAGCTTTCGACACTATTAATCATGATGTTCTCTTGAATAAAATGTCACATCATGGGATAAGAGGTTTAGCGCTGGACTGGTTTAAAGATTATCTTTTAAATAGATTTCAGTATGTACAGTACAAGGAGACAGGATCCTCATTTAAGAATATATCATGTGGTGTGCCACAGGGCTCAGTTCTAGGACCGACACTTTTTTTGTTATATATTAATGACTTACCACAATCCACTAAGTTTTTTAACTTCAGATTGTTTGCAGACGACTCAAACATTTTCCATACATTTGATGCAGGACAAAAGGAAAATGATATGCGTAGAGTAAAACCTGGCAAACAAGGTCACTATAAATCTAAAGAAAACAAATTATATGCTGATAAAAGGCCAGAGAAAATCTGTGAATGTAGAAGGAGCCCTTGAAATGGGCAACTCAAAATTGTGTGAGGTTAATGTAGCATCTTTTGTAGGATTACAAATTGACAATCATCTGACATGGAAACCGCATATTCAAAAGATAAATGCATGTATTCGTAAAAAAGTAGGTATCTTATTCAGACTTCGACCCTTTGTTCCACAGAACATTTCGCTTTTATTGTACAAAGCTTTGATACAGCCACATATTTCATATGGCATTGAAGTATGGGGAAGTACTTATAAAACTAATTTGAACTGCCTATTTTATACTAAAAAAATGGCAATGCGAGCAATAACTTTTAGCCCATGGATGACAAATTCCAAACCATTGTTCACAAAACTACAGATCCTAAATGTCTATAACTTGCATGATCTACCTGTCTTAACATTTGTATATGATTTGTTGAATCGTAAGCTACCTCACAATTCTTTAACTGAATATTGTCAAGTAATAGAGCACAATTATTCCACAAGAGGGAAAGAAAATAATAAATTGTATAAGCCTAAGTGTAAGAGAACACAGGGCCAATTCTCGATATCATTTGTGGGAACAAAGTTATGGAATAGCTTACCAGATTATATAACAGAGAAAAAAAGCAAAAATTCATTTCGTAATCTCCTGTCGAGTTATTTACTGCTAAATTAAGCTTATATTATCATGTTTTGACTTGTTTATTATTGTATCGATCGCATCTAATAATTCATTCTAGCCTATAAACTTTAGAGAAGTAGTTTTAGATTCAGTTGTACATAATAGCTATCTTGCCAAACAATAGTTATACTGGGGCCAGGCTCGACTAGCACATGTGCTACCTTCTGGTTCCTATTAACAACTATACTCTTTTGTATCTGCCAATTTTATATCTGCAACACTTTGTATTATGATTATTGTATCCATGTCAATTTATTCTGTACCTGTATTCACCATTATATAAAGTTGTTGTTGTTGTTGTTAATAAATAAATTCAATTCAATTCAATTCAATTCAACTTGAACGTGCTAAAACAGCACTTTGAGTGCAGTCACTATTCAAGCTCTTAAAAAGTTCTGATTTCAGCCCCTGAAGTGCTAAAAATAGCACTTCAGTTTTTAGAGTGTAATAATAGTGAACTATGAACAGTTATATACGGCCACCAGAGGGGTGGTTGGAACTATAGTACCCGAACTGACGCGAAGAATGCGACTATAGTCGCATTCGCGTCAGTGAGGGGACTATAGTTTCACCAAAACCTCTGAAGGCCGTATATAACTGGTTATATCCGTCATCGCAAATAAAAGATTCTAGATCTCTAGAAATCTAACGTTAGAATGCGATATCTACTCCAGATATCTAACTTAGATCTTTTGCCTGCCCTGCATCTATGAATGATATAGAAATAACGTTAGGCCTAGATCTAGATCTAACGTTAGATCTAACATTTGAAGACAATAATAAATGGGCGTTTACTCACTCGACCTTTGGAGTTTGGGTCTCTTCTTCTTGTAAAGTTAGGGGTCTCTGCTTAAATTCAATCACAATCATTTAGACCTAAGGTCTAATCAACACAGTTGTTCTGCGTAGACTTCTAACACTGATCAAACGCTGACAAACTAAGCGTTGCTGTCGCTATTGAACTCCCTGAATGGAATCATCGACATCGTAGACGAGACGAAAACCTCGGCTTGCTATCATCATCATCTCCTCCAAACTACATTATTTGCCTTCTTGTCTCACTACTTTACACATTACTTTTAAAAATGATCTCTAATCCATGTCACTGCACTGCACTGCATCCTAGGCTAAGGCATCCACTCTCTCCGGCAAACAGACAGAAATCCCGTCTAGCCTTGTGTTACTACGCGAGATAAAAATCTAAACACAATTTGATGAGTCACGCGCAAGTACGTACGTACGCGCACCATCGTCAAAACAAACCTTACGTCACGCATAGAGTTGGATACCTTTATGACGTCACGGTATGCCGAGCACACGATACATGTTCGGGCTACGGAGCCGCCGAGGGCGGGAGGGGTTCAGCAACATAAACGTGTACGAAAATGGGGTCTTTGCTCAGCTCTAGCTTCGATCACTCGATAGGCCACTATCGCTTGATCGAGCCGTGGCTATTCGCAGGTAATATCCACGGCTCAAGGGAATATTCCCGGCTTGTGACGTCAGATGTCAGGTTTAGTGGCATTTTTGCACAATTCATGACGTTGGTTGGAACTACCTTTGGTCACATGACGGGGTTTAGACCAATCACCTTTTAAGATTCTTACCATGACAGATATAAAGTCGCTTAATCTCTGGTTCAGTTTTATAATCCGATATCTTGTACTAAACAAAGTGGGGGATTTGCTTTCAACGTGCTGTCAATCGACCAGATAACAATAATAATTTAAATTTTGAAATATTTAGATCTTAACAAAATGCTTTGTCGATTATGTGGAGTCTCTCACACTTTCACCTTCATCAACCATCAGAGAACAAACCTGCACTTGGAATAATTAAGTATCATTTTGGATAGTTACATTATTTTGTAATCAGGACTGGATTCCATCTTAACAAACATGTTCTTCAAAAAACGAATAATTAATAAATAAATAAATGAATAAAATCGGAGACGCTTGCCTGAAGCCCCCTCCTATTGGACCCGCTGAAAAGTCATTGTCATGTGAACATTTTTCTTTAACTTGTGAATAAATTACTTTATGGAATATGGTAATAAATAAATTTATGCATTTATTTAATGCTTAAACGACTTTTTACCACCAACCTCTTCCCCCTCCCACCCCCTCCCCCCATGTAGATTTTGATGACCATCAACTCATTGGACATAGAAAGTCCATGGGATACCTTATTCATCACGCACTTGGCCAATCAGTGGAACTCGACAAAGACGTTCAGACTACGTTCTGATAATGTGACGTCACTGACTTTACCAGGTGGCTACACTACGATTCAGTTCTGCAGTGATGTCATTGAAGAATATGAAGGGTTCGACTTGGATTTCTACGGACTTTCGACAAACGGTAAAAATATATAGCACGTTTTAATATCGGATTTTTGATATAACTCTCATTTCTTAATCTTAGGATACTGAGCTACAAAGCAAAGTGGTTTTCAATGTCCAAATAAGAGACTTATTACCTATATGCGTATTAGATTCAAACATAATTGATAATTTCAAAAAGGTGTTTAAACGATGTCACGTATAATGGGTCCAGAAAAAAAAAAGCAGAATCCGAAAAGTTAGTTTTTTTTTTTTTCAATGAAAGCAAGAAATTGATTAAATATAAAGTGCATCATATAAATATTAATTGTATACTTTCTTTTGACACATAATTAAATACAAAATAAAAGTGGTAAGGGGCTCCATTATCATTTTTTTTAAAGTATTATTACGATATGTATAATTATCTGTCCTCTCTGCACTTTATGTTCCGTATATTGAAGTTATTTGTATGAGCTGTCATCGTCATTATTATAATATTTGTGCACAGGGCCCATTACTGCTACGCCATGGCGTTATGTTGTATACTGCCAGCTTGCGGGCTATGATATACAGGCCTAATGTTAATCGGGGTCGACTGTATTCGTCCCTTCTGGCCGCTTGTTTGCGTTGCGTGAGTATGTTGTGAATAAATGCTTAAACCTTAACCGTTGTGTCTGGGTTGTCCATCTGTACTCTTGTCTCAATAATGCGTGGTGACAGCGACGTGATTACGTACCCACCATTGAATTATTTTTGCGATGGACTTTATGCTGAAACTTGCAGCCAGACGGTCGGCAAAACCGTTGCGTGATAGGTGGTTAGGGTTTGCTCGCACTGCTTGTAGTCCCATTCATAGCCTTTCAATGGCTGTTCCTGTTCCCTTTACGAGCCGAGTTCGCAACCTCGCCTCCACTTGGCCCAGACATGGGCCGCACTAATCACTTAAACTTTGATTACCGGCGTTATGTTTGATGCTAATGTTTTTGATCAAGAATCTGAGTCAATCAATGAAAATGAGATAAAATGAATATGTGCACTGAGAGTGATTCCAAGTGTCAGTCTTGATGATTGATGATTACTATGATGAATATGATTTTGATGATCAGTTTGGGGATTCATACCAACCTCCTCCCCAGACAATAAGGGTAATGCATGCTACCATATCTAGTCGTTGTTAGTTCAAGTAGGCCTAGATCCAAATCTGGTGCGAGTGAATTTAAGACTCTGATAAACCTAGCCGTAGCAATGATACTTAGATCTAGCCACCAGTTGTTTCCCGTTTATGCCTTAAGTCTAGTCGTTCTGATTTCCAACATCATGTTAGCGATTGCCCGTTTTTGCCTGAGCATGAACAAACAATTATTACACGCGCTCGCCAGGCAGTGTCGATTCGCTATTGTTCAGATCGGATCACAAGTACCTATCTTGATAGTTATGACAATCATAATGATCGTAGTTGCTAAGTCTGACTGTGATTTAGTATCGGATGACAATACTGTGAATGCCGTTACAATCCTAGGTAGTACTCTTGGTTAAAGTGGCTAACATGTCTGCTAGGGTTTCTCGGAACCCCAGCATGGTACTCTCGGTTGTGTCGCAGACTTCTAGAGTAGGCAAGTCACCTGGAAATCCATTGGAGAGTCTACCTTGCGGTCGTTGTAAGTGGCTTCATCAGAGTCAGATGATGCGCACAGCAGGCTTACTGATCTTCGCCACAATCTTCTGGGCCAGAACCTCTGTGGTCTCCTTCATGTTGATCTCTTTCATTGACTCTCAGTGTGTCCGGGTATACCGTTAGTGGTTCTCCTCAGAATCTTATTAGCTCCTCGGAAGTTGTTCAAAGTCTTGGAGGTGTTATTTGACACATTCTCATTCATGTCGTACAAGGATAGGTCATTGTTTCCTTGGTACTATTGTTGGGACAACGTTCTCTTACATTCACTGAGAAATGATCAAGTCTTCCTCTTTGAAGGATTTGTTGTAGACTCCTCTGAAGTGTTAGTCCAGCAGGCATTCCATTCATGGTTGTCATGAAACACGCCATGCGAAGCGCCGGTCACATTCGGTGACGGACTTCATATACCTATGGTCCGAGCTCATCCCGTGCGCAGACAAACAAAATCGTCTTTCCGCTCGTCTCCGCTAAATCAACGATGCACCTCTGGTGCCTCCCGGCGTCGTCGCACGTGTCCCGTCCTACTCGACGTCAACATAGAAGGATCAACACGTCTTCAGTCTCCTGACATGACATCCGTAAACGAGGAAGAAGAGCTTGTCCTTGAACAGAGCTACCAACATGAAGACCCTAATGCTGCCTGTCCGCCAATGCAGCCTGGATGTCCTCTATTTCTAGTCCAGTGGTATGCAGCATAACTCTCCCTAAGTCGAGGTTGATTGCTTGATTGTCATCTGTGACACTCTACTTATCAGCTTGTTGACAACTTACCTGGATCTGACGACGGTAGCAATGCCTCTTCCCTCCGTGACATTGGACCTTCCATCCATCCTTCTACCAGGGTTGGGAACCCCCCTGCGCCCCCCAGATGCTTCCAATAGCACGCTGTCCATCCTCTTCACCTCATCTTGATGTTAGTGTATCTTGACAAAACTCTCCCACTACTCAGTTTGACAGAGAAGTGAATAGCAGTGACCATGATGAGGCCACAAGTCATGCTCTACTTCAGTGGCTCCCTGATTTCCCTTGTCTGCAGAAGGTCAACGATTCTCCTGGCCCCCTGCCAGGTGCACCCGATGCCAGTGGACTTGATGTCAGTGGTGATGCTCCCTCCAGCGATGCATCTCGCTACCCTTCTAGCAAGTCTGACGTTGTGTCCTGGATCTACGCGCCTTTGTGCCACCCATCTCTGACAGAGGACCTATCGCGAAGCTTTCGTCCAGACCACTTCTCTTACTTGCTCGTAGGACTCCATTCCGGCCGCCCACCGGATATTAATATAAGCCTTGAGCATGTGAGTCCTACCTTCAGCCTTGCCCTCGACCGTTTTCGTTTACAACACAGATATTGTGACTTCCTCAAAACTGATTGACGGCTTTGATATATAATAAACAATCGACTCGATATAATCAGGATTGGACTTGAAGATCTACAGGCAAACACTATTCAGTCGTTGGACATAGACCGCCGTTTACCTTTTCTATTTCAATGTTTTATTTGTATTTCAACCTTTTTCTATTTTTGTACCATAATTTTTGTATGCTATGATGGACATAACTTATATTTTATTACTGCTTAATTATTTCGTATTTAATATAAAGGTATGCATTTTTATGTAGTGGTAAAAACGATGAGCGTTATATGTGGTTGGATTTTAAATATTACGTCATCCTGTTTCTTAAAATGTTATTTTGCTAAAAAAAAAAAACTCAAAGAAGAGCGGAGGGAAAGATATTTGCCCTTTAATATTTGTTGTTCATTTATTATGCTTTTTGCGTTATATTATCACTCTTTACAGGATGAGAAGGTATTCAATATACTGATATGTATGCATATTAATTGTATGGGCAGTTGAATCAAAATGTGGCTAACAGTTGTTTATATGATACAATCATATTCCTATCTTAATATTACTATTTTTGTTGTTTTTGTTTTTTATCACACGCTTATTTATATGAAGTGATTCTGCATATGAGATTGTTAACTGTTGATTGTTTCCTAGATAGTCTTGTACAGGCTTACGCAGAATGGGATAGGGATACATTAAAGTTACTGCATAAGTTTATTGGATCTATGATTTTGTTATATACGACATGTGTAGGCCTATCTATCTATTTTATACATGCGATGTGATTTGTCTAGGTCAAAATTTAATGAAAACCAGCTCTCTATTATTTAATTGATGTGGTGCGTTCAGCATTTTTTTATTATAGTTTATGATACTTGTATATATGACATGTTTGTTATATTCACTGATATTATAGATGTCTTATTAGGTTGCCTTGATGTTGTTCAAATTATCACGAATTGTTTAAACTGCCTCACAGTGATGTTATCTAACTAGGCTTGGCTCTTACCCTTTTCTATATTGGAGAATGATTGATTGGTTTTTACTGAATTATATTATATTGGTTTATGAATGTGTCCCATGATTATCAGAAGATGTAATGTTTATGCTGAAACTGGTAGAACTGATCATTTGCTATTGTACATATATATGTGTTCAGTATATTTACAATACTGTACTTTGCTGTGTATCCATATATTTATATTTTATATGTATTATATATATATGGCATTCATATCCTTTCATTTAGAGGGTTGTTTAAAAAGTTATTTTTAGTTTTCCACAAAAGACAGGATAAGCAGACTGTTCAGTGTGATACGGGATGCTATGGGTGTTTTGTTTTCAATGTTTGTGGGAAGTTTTAGATTCTTATTACTATTCATTTCCTTATATACTATTATGCTATGGATATTGGTGTTCCCTAATATGTTAGAATACATGACAGGCCATATACATGTATCTAGGTTTTAACAATGTGTTTTTGTTTTCCCTTACCTTGGGAATGTTGTTAATTTATAGGGTATAGTTGTTGACTCTAATTTGCACAAGCAATATTTACCATCCATGAAGGTGTGTTACTTAGATTAGGATATTTTACTTGTTGCTTTGTTTTGTATTTTTGGAACACATGTGTTTTGATTTTGGTTAGTTTGTTGGCCAAGCCAAGGCTTCCATGTGAACATAAAAGAGGGGAAAGAAGGAAAGTGATTGCGCCATGGCTTTATGTTGTAGGCTTCAATTTCAACATCAAAGGGGAAAGAAGAAAAAGTGATTGCGCCATGGCGTTATGTTTGTATACTGCCAGCTTGCGGGCTTGCATATACAGCCTAATGTTAATCGGGTCGACTGTATTCGTCCCTTCTGGCCGCTGTTTTGCGTTGCGTGAGTATGTTGTGAATAAATGCTTAAACCTTAACCGTTGTGTCTGGTTGTCCATCTGTACTCTTGTCTCAATAATGGCGCTAACTGGCAAGTGAAGAGGGTGAATACCACAAACTAGAGCGATTAGCTTAATTGTTGTCAAGCACCTCGCCCTCGGCGCTCCCCCTCCCTCGGCCGCTCCCCCTCAATCTCCCCCTCCCAAAAAGATTTTGTTTGGGGACAAATACACACGGACGGTCAAATCTGTTGAACGACAGCATCTTCCTCCCCCTCCATTTTTTTTTTTTTTTTTTTTTTTTTTTTTTTTAAATCAAAGATTCTTTGATGAATTATCATAATCAAAGTTAACCAAGAAAATGGACATTTATAATGTAAGTGAAATGTTAATGTTGGCGATTCCATGTTTCAGGTACAGGATCCGATAAAACATTGACCTCATTCGTTTGCGACTCTGGTCTGCAATCGATCAAGGCATCATCTAGATGCGATGGTGTCATCGATTGTCATGATTACTCTGACGAAATTGGATGCGGAGGTAAAAAAAAATGAATGAATAAATAAACAAATAAATAAATAAATAATGATAAAACAGGAATAGTGGTGGATTTAAACGTGCACACCTCTATATGTTAATTTGACATTCACCCCTACCTGGATTCGCCACTGAGTATTAAAGAGAAGCTTATCAGGTTTATTGTGCTCTTTCCAAAATGTATTCATATTAAAATGTACTTTTTGACATGAAGATTGGCAATTTCAATGAAATAGGCAATAATAGGTTTCACGTGCAGATATCGGAAATAGGAAATGTATTGAAGAAAATAGTATTGTGTTTATTTGTACATTTAGTTTCTTGGGTATTTTCTAATTTTTATTGAATTTTATACCATTTTCAAGTTCAGTTGGTCTTCTTTTAAGTGACACCCTAATTGTAACGATAGTGTTGTTCTTGCATGCACAGAACACCTGAATGTTAGGACAAGTCAGAAGTTAAATGTTGCAAATTGAATGCCTATTGTGCGTATTATTGTCTGTTGCGAGAAATAACAATGCATTTCGCAATTTTTCACTTTTTACTTTGCATTATATTCACGAGTTATGCATTCAAACATGATGTTACTATTGCAAATAGGTTATCAATACAAAGAGGAATAAAATAACTTTTTAATGCTATCAAAATTAATAATGATTAAAAACCCACATTAAAATGTATCAAGGTTCAGAGTTGTGTTACAGAAATTTAAACTGAAAATCATTTTTCACTTTGCCATGTATTCAGGTGGTTCTGTGGACCCAGGCATGACATCACCATGACAAATTAGGTATCAATCAACTTAGAGGAATAAATGAACTTGACAATGGTACAAAACCAAATAAAAATTAGAAAATATCACCAAAATTGCGGAATTTCAATGAGATCAATAAAAATGCATTTTACAACATTTGACTTTTTACTTTTCTCCATATTTTTATATTATGTGCATTGAAGCATGTCAAAATCATTACAAATAGGATATCAATAAAAAGGGGAATAAATTATCTTTCTAATTTTATGAATATCAGGAATAACTAAAGCGTACCTGAAAAGTTATCATGGACCAATTTCAATTTGCGAAACTTTTTGTGAGGGGCTTAGTATAGTCGATATTTTTGTTGATCAATTAAATGGAAATGCATATACCATGGTGCTGGATTAAACTTCCGTTAAAATAATATAGGAATTTGATAGAGAGAGGGTGAGATAAGACAGGTGTAATCATAATTGTTATTGGCAATTTCGTTAACGATAGACGACGCAACGACACATATTTTTTCTATGATTTAGATAGTGCATTAATTTTGTATGAACATTTTTAATAGACTGCAGCGATTACGAGTGTCGTGATTACGATATCTGCCTGAGAACGGACAGGCAGTGTGATGGGCTGGTAGACTGTCCTCTCGGAGACGACGAAGAACGGTGTGGTAAGTATCGAAACTAAGAAGAAAGAAAAGATATCATTCTCCGATGTTTGCAATTCTCGTTCTCAATTTCAGTCGCATACAGGTGGTTGCTCCCCTCTTGCCTTGGGATCGATTTGTTAGGGCGCCAAAAAGAATGAAATAAAGAAAGAAAGAAAGAAAGAAAAAAAAAAGCCTAAGACGAATGCCCCCTTCTTATTCACTGACTAGAAAGATCACAAAGTTCCACAGTGTGTTCACATACCTTATTTGGCTATGTGAAACGCTTCAATTTAACAGAATAAAGTTGATTTAATATTGTGGTGTGGTTTTCCACAAAGTGTTCCGAGGTTTAGTTTCACGTTAAATATTTTATTCACTTGCACGAATAAAACACTGTGATGATGATTATATCAAACGAATTGTGTTTAAATTTGCATTCCACACTGAGAGACACTGCGTTTTTCAGCAGTGGATGTTTACGTATTGTAACCCATTCGAATGTCCTGGGGGGGGGGCATTTCATCAAAGGACTTGTCGGACATTTTATCCGACAAATTTGCTCTCTGCCAATCAGATGCAAGCATTTCAGTAGCTTATAACAGTTTGTCGGATAAAACGTCCGACAAGTCCTTTGATGAAATGTTTAGATTATCATGATGATGTTTTCATATCTACTGATGATAATCTGCTTCATCCTTGTTTTGATTGGTCTCAATTGACTTTAGGATTGCAATCTTCCAATATTTTGCAATTTTCTTATGGATGTATTAATATGATTACTTTGTATTTGCAATGGCTCTGTACAGAGCCATGTTGCTGAACTAGGTCTTTTCCGTGATTAATTGAATGAATCATTTCAAGTAACACCTAGTTCCTTTTCAAAATACATAATTCAAATAATCTTTTAATATAAATCATGTGATAGGAGGCGATGATCTCTATAAGCACGAGGCTTGAGTTGAGGTCGCCATTACAATTCGACTCAATTAAAGAATTTAATCTTTTTCCGTCAGAAATCTTGCAGTGTCCAAGGAACTGTTCATGTGGCGAGTCTCCTTACAACGACCGTCATGGACCACTCCAGCCCTCATGTGGGAATTACCCTGATTGGAAACCCATGTGGATCAACTGTACTCAAGGATGGAGCCATGATCAAGCCCGATCCGCCACTAAGACGGCTAGTCTACTGTGAGTTTCCAATCATGATTTTGATTTGATTTGATTTATTTGTCAAGTATAACAAGATTTATATAAGCTTAACGGGATGACCCATGAAAGCCCGATAGCTTATTTACAACGAGGTCCCAACATAATAGAATAAAGTTAATACAAGTACAAAATTATAAATTGTTATATGTACATGGAACGTATTTACAGCAAACTTTAAACGGTTATTTAACACATAAGAACTAGTTCAAAACATAAACACATAAAAAAAATCATAGTAAACTTTGAGAAAATATGTGAATTTCAAGACAATATACTGTCGCCATACTACTGGTGCTTGCTTCAAATTTTTTAGTTCTCAATTGAAAGAAACCCTTACAGCACACTCTCTGAAATGTGCGATAGTTTTTCTATTGTTTAATATGATTAGGAAGAGAGATCCAGTTTTGATGGATTGTAAATAAAAGCAATTGCCAATACTACCAAACTTCGATCTGGCAAGCTAAAGTTTATAAAGACTATTTTTGTATCAAATCAATCTGTAAGTTTGAGGACACAAGGTTAAGTCGAAGGTGTAATTTATATGCACCAGGTTTTAATGAAATATAATATAATGAAATTTCTGTCTGCGCTCTTTCCTTATGGTTATTCAAATATTGATCGTCTTGAAGGGCAAGGTTGAAATTGTCAACTTTTTAATTTTATCGTCTTTTAAGGTTAAAGTTGAGGTTAATATAATGATTTGCTCTCGAGTGATAAAGTTTATGTGCGTGGTGCAGTATTAGTTGTTTTGATCTTTGTATTTACAATTTAGAATAGGTTCCAGACCCTCGTTGCATGACGAGCTATAAAAGTTGCTTTTTCATCATTGGCAACATTCATGAAACACTGCATTTTGATTGGCTGATGAGCAGCGTTACTATGGTAGTTACCATTGATTACAAAATTACAATAAAAAAGTAACTCTTTATGCCCAAGAGCCAGGCGCCCGCTATTTTTGTGGAAACGACGCAAAGAACATGAAATTTCTGTCTGTCCTTATGGTAATTCAAATATTGATCATTTTGAAGGGCGTGGTGGAAATTGTCAACTATTTAATTCTATCGTCTTTCTGAAGTCTTATAGACACTGGAAAACCCCAACGGTTTGATTTATCATCCTATAATAATTTTTTTCCCACAAGTCCATGGAACTCCAACTCTCTTCCAAAATTTTTCATATAAATTTTCAGGACTCATAATCTTGTCAAACTGTATCAATCTCTCTAACTTAAATGAATAAACTAATTTTGCTTCTCTGATTTTCCCGTTTTCTGTGGAGTCAACTTCTTTTATAAAAGATGTATTCAGCTTTCATACGGGAATTTCCCGAACCAAAACATATCGGTATCCAACACGAATTCATTGTGCAGACAATAACAACCTTTCAAAATGAAAATTGCTCATCTGGATGAAAAGAGGATCGTTCCCTGTGTTAAAATCTTCACTTCGCATTCATTAGCTCTCACGTCACTCTTCGGGATTATTGCATTAAGATGTGTTTGAAATAGAGCGTAAAGATCTTTGAATATGTTAAAAGAAAGTAATGAGAACTTCTTAGCTCTTTGGAAAAAATTCTTACCCATAAATCCAAAAGATACCTCCATGTTAATGCTTTACAGAAAAATAAAAATGAAGATATCCGTCGTATAACATGTACACTGTTCGTCATAAAGGTGGAATATTTTTTTGCCGCTATAGCGACATGATTTGCTCTGGCTTTAATTTCTTGAATATGTTTGTCCTTGCTTTTACTTTTTGGGACCCTGGCTATATCTTGGACATTCTCCCAACTCTTCACGTGGACCTTTTTCTAAAAAAAAGTTTTGTCAACCCCCGTGATGCCCATTTTTGTCATTTTTTCTCATTTTGGGGCCCTTTTTTTGTTTTCCCGGCCGATCAAGCCCCCCTCAGTCCTACCCCCAGGAAACGCGACTGAGGTGTATTGTTTTATATCGCTCTTTAAGTTAAATTTATATTTCTGGGGACATGTTAAGGTCTCTTGTCTAGGGGAGGGGTTGAAGTAAAAAACAAGATCCGTGAAAATCCGGAATATTTTATTCCATCTTTATGCTGAAAACAAAAGAAATGAAAAACCACCTTTAACCCTTAAATATCATCATTTTCCCTTTAAATTTTGTTTAGCCTTGATGACAAGGCTGTAAATAGTCATTATTGATAATATTTTATTTGATTTATGTTTGGTTGAGATTTTACAATACAATTTAGGGAAGATACAAATGTCCATGGTGTAAAAATGAATAAAATGAATGTTGAACCCCAATCAAAATATATTTAGACCCCTCCCCTAGACAAAAGGGTCGAGCCTGTAACCATAAATCTTGATTTTATTTAAAGAACAATAACAAATCTCCACCTACGACGTGTTTCCTTGGGGTAGGACTGAGGGGGCC
>CALNVZ010002974.1:30106664-30138060 GCA_940671915.1 Paracentrotus lividus | reverse complement strand
CATACTATGGTCCAGCTCAGCCCGGTTTGCGCAGACCAAACAAAATCGCTTTCCGCTCGTCCTCGCGTAAATAAACGATGCACCTCTGGTGCCTCCCGGCGTCGTCGCACGTGTCCCGTCCTACTCGGTCAACATAGAAGGATCAACACTTCAGTCTTCCTGACAGACATCGTAAACGAGAAAAGTTGTCCTTGAACAGAGTACCAACATAAGACCCTAATGCTGGCCTGTCCGCCAATGCAGCCTTGGATGTCCTCTATTTCTAGTCCAGTGGATCAGCTAACTCTCCTAAGTCAGCGTTGATTGCTTGATTGTCATTTTGTGACACTTCTACTTACTCAGCTTGTTGGACACTTACCTGGATCTGACGACGGTAGCAATGCCTCTTCCCTCCTGACATTGCGAACCTTCCATCCATCCTTCTACCAGGGTTGGAACCCCCCTGGTCGCCCACCAGATGCTTCAATGCACGCTGTCATCTCTTCACCCCTACATCTATGTAGTGTATCTTGACAAGAACTTCTCCCACTACTTCAGTTGAACCAGCAGAAGTGAATAGCAGTGACCATGATGAGGCCACAAGTCAGCTTCTACTTTCAGTGGCTCCCCTGATTTCCCTGTCTGCAGAAGGTCAACGAGTTCTCTGGCCCCCTGCCAGGTGACCCGATGCCAGTGGACTTTGATGTCAGTGGTGATGCTCCCTTCCAGCATGCATATCGCTCACCCTTCTAGCAAGTCTGACGTTGTGTCCTGGATCTACGCGCCTTTGTGCCACCATCTCTGACAGAGACCTATCGGCGAGTCCGTCCAGACCACTTCTCTTACTTGCTCGTAGTGACTCCATTCGGCCGCCCAACCGGATATTAATTAAGCCTTGAGCATGTGAGTCCTTACCTTCAGCCTTGCCCTCGACCTTTCGTTTACAACACAGATATTTGTGACTTCCTCAAAAACTGAATTGACGGCTTTGTATATAATAAACAATTCGACTCGATAATCAGGATTGGACTGTAAGATCTACAGGCAAACCTATTCAGTCGTTGACATAGACGCCGTTATACCTCTATTTCAATGTTTATTTGTATTTCAACCCTTTTCTTTTTGTCCATAATTTTTCGTATGCCTATGATGGACATAACTTATATTTATATGCTTATTATTTGTATTTATATACAAGGTATGCATTTTTATGTAGTGGAAAACGATGAGCGTTATATGTTGGTTTGGATTTAAAATATTTACTCAATCCTGTTTCTTAAATATTGTTTTTTGCGTTAAAAAAAAAAACTCAAAGAAGGCGAGGGGAAAGATATTTGCCCTATATTTGTTGTTCATTTATATGCTTTTTCGCGTTATATCGTCATCACTCTTTACAGGATGGGCAAGGTATTCAATATACTGATATGTATGCATATTAATTGTATGGCAGTTGAATCAAAATGTGGCCTAAACAGTGTTTATATGATACAATCATATCCTTCTTAATATTGATTTTTTTTTGTTGTTTTTGGTTTTTTATCACACGCTTTTTATATGGAAGTGATTCTGCATATGAGATGTTAACTGTTGATTGTTTCTAGATAGTCTGTACAGGCTTACGCAGAATGGGATAGGTGATACATTAAAGTTACTGCATAAGGTTTATTGGATTCTATGATTTTTTATATAACGAATGTGTAGGCCTATCTATCTATTTTATACATTGCGATGTGATTTGTCTAGGTTCAAAATTTAAGAAAACCACTCTATATTTTAAATTGAGTGTGCGTTCAGGCATTTTGTATTATAGTTTATGATACTTATATATGACTGTTTTTATATTCCTGATATTATAATGTCTTATTAGGGGTTGCCTGATGTGTCAAATTATCACGATAATGGTTAAAACTGCCCAATGATGTTTATCTAACTAGGCTTGGCTCTTTACCCTTTTCTATATTGGAGAATGATTGATTGGTTTTGTTACTGAATTAATTTATATTGGTTTCATGAATGTGTCCCATGATTATCAGGAAGAGTGCTAATTGTTTATGCTGAAACTGGTAGAACTGATCATTTGTATTGTAATGTATATGTGTCAGTTATATTACAATACTGTACTTTTGCTGTGTATCCATATATTTATATTTTATATTGATTATATATATGCATTCATATATCCTTTCATTAAGGGTGTTTAAAAAGTTTTTTAAGTTTTCACAAAAGAACAGGATAAGCAGATTCAGTGTGATACGATGCATGGTGTTTTGTTTTCAATGTTTGTGGAAGTTTGAGATTCTTATTACTATTCATTCTCCTGTAATATCTATTTATGCTATGAATTGTGTTCCCTAATATGTTAGAATACATGACAGGCCATATCATGTATCTAGGTTGTTAAAATGTGTTTTTGTTCCCTTACCATTGGGAATGTTGTTAATTTATAGGGTATAGTGTTGACTTAATTTGCACAAGAATTTATACATCATGAAGGGTGTTACTTAGATTAGGATATTTTACTTGTGCTTTGTTTTGTATTTTTGAAACACATGTGTTGATTTTGGTTAGTTGTTGCCAAGCAAGGCTTCCATGTAACATAAAAAGAGTTTAAAGAAGGAAGTGATTGCGCATGGCTTTTATGTTGTGGCTCAATTTCAACATCAAAGGAGGAAAGAAGAAAAAGTGATTGCGCCATTGCGTTATGTTGTATACTGCCAGCTTGCGGCTATGCTATACAGGCCTATGTTAATCGGGTCGACTGTATTCGTCCCTTCTGGCCGGCTGTGCGTTGCTGAGTATGTGTGAATAATGCTTAAACCTTAACCGTTGTGTTCTGGTTGTCTCTGTACTCATTGTCTCAATAATGGCGCTAACTGGCAAGTAGAGGGTGAATACACAAACTAGAGCGATTAGCTATTGTTGTCAAGCACCTCGCCTCGGCCTCCTCCCCCCTCGGCCCTCCCCTCAATCTCCCCCTCCCAAAGATTTTGTTTGGGACAAATACACACCGGACGTCAACTGCTTGAACGACAGCATCTTCCCTCCCCTCCATTTTTTTTTTTTTTTTTTTTTTTTTTTTTTTAAATCAAAGATTCTTTGATGAAATTATCATTAATCAAAAAGTTAACCAAGGAAAATGAACATTTATAATGTAAGTGAATGTTAATTGGCGATTCCATGTTTCAGGTACAGGATCCTATGAAACATTGCCTCATTCGTTTGCGACTCTGGTCTGCAATCGATCAAGCATTATTAGTGCGATGGTGTCATCGATTGTCATGATTACTCTGACGAAAATGGGATGCGGAGGTAAAAAAAATGAGATGAATAAAATAAACAATAATAAATAAATAATGATAAAAACAGAATAGTGGTGGAATTTAAAGTGCACACCTCTTATAGTTGTTATTTGAATTCACCCCTACCTGGATTCGCCACTGAGTATTAAGATTAAGCTTATTCAGGTTTTATTGTGCTCTTTCCAAAATGTATTCATATTAAAATGTACTTTTTGACATGAGATTGGCAATTTCATGAATAGCAATAATAGGTTCACGTGCAGATATCGGAATAGGAATGATTGAAGAAATAGTATTGTGTTTATTGTACATTAGTTTCTTGGTATTTCTAATTTTATGAATTTTAACATTTTCAAGTTCAGTGGTTTCTTTTAAGTTGACACCTAATTGTAACGATAGTGTGTTCTTTCTGCACAGAACACCTGAATGTTAGGACAGTCCAAAGTAAATGTTGCAAATTGAATGCCTATTGTGCTATTATTAGTCTGTGCGAGAAATAACAATGCATTCGCATTTTTCACTTTTTACTTGCCATTATATTCACGAGTTATGCATTCAAAACATGATTTACTATTGCAAATAGGTTATCATACAAAGAGGAATAAAATAACTTTTTAATGTATCAAAATTAATAATGATAAAAAACCCACATTAAAATGTATCAAGGTCAGGTTGTGTTACAGAATTTAAACTGAAAATCATTTTTCACTTTGCCATGTTTTCAGTTGTTCTGTGGACCCAGGCATGAACATCACCAGACAAATTAGTATCAATCAAACTTAGAGGGAATAAATGAAACTTGACAATTGGTACAAAACCAAATAAAAAATTAGAAAATATTCACAAAATTGCGGAATTTCAATGAGATCAATAAAAATGCATTTACAAACATTGACTTATTACTTATTCTCCATATTTTTTATATTATTGTGCATTGAAGCATGTCAAATCATTACAAATAGGATATCAATAAAAGGAAATAATTATCTTTCTAATTTATGAATATCAGGAATAACTAAAGCGTACCTGAAAAGTTATTCATGGACCAATTTCAATTTGCGAAACTTTTTGTGAGGGCTTAGTATAGTCGAATTATTTTGTTGATCAATTAAAGTGAACATGCATATTACCATGGTGCTTGATAAACTTCCGTTAAAATAATATTAGAATTTGATAGAGAGAGGTGAGATAAGACAGGTGTAATCATAATTGTTATTGGCAATTTCGTTACGATAGACGACGCAACCGACACATATTTTTTCTATGATTTAGATATGCATTAATTTTGCTATGAACATTTTATATAACGCACGATTACGAGTGTCGTGATTACGATATCTGCCTAGACGACAGCAGTGTGATGGGCTGGTTGACTGTCCTTCGGAAAGACGACGAAAACGGTTGGTAAGTATCGAACTAAAGGAAGAAAGAAAAAGATATCATTCTCCGATGTTTGCAATTCTCGTTTTTCTAATTTCAGTCGCATACAGTTGGTTGCTCCCTCTTGCCTTGGATCGATTTGGTAGGGCGCCCCAAAAAGATGAAATAAGAAAGAAGAAAAGAAAGAAAAAAAAAAAGCCTAAGACGAATTGCCCCTTCTTATACACGACTAAGAAGATCCACAAATTCACAGGGTTCACATACCTTATTTGCTATGGTGAAACGCTTCAAATTAACAGAATAAAGTTGATTAAATATTGTTGGTGGTTGGTTTTCACAAAGTGTTCCGAGGTTTAGTTCACGGTAAATATTTTTTCAACTTGGCACGAATTAAAACACTGTGATTGATGATTATATCAAAACCCCGGAATTTTTTGGTTTTTAAAATTTGCATTCCACACTGAGAGACACTGCGTTTTTTCAGCAGTGGATTTTACGTATTGTAACCCATTCGAAGTCCTGGGGGGAAGGCATTTCATCAAAGGACTGTCGGACATTTATCCGACAAAGTTTGCTCTCTGCAATCAGATGCAAGCATTTCAGTAGCTTATAAAGTTTGTCGGATAAAAGTCCGACAAGTCCTTTGATGAAAGTTTAGATTATCATGGATGATGTTTTCATTATCTACTGATTGATAATCCTGCTTTCATCCTTGTTTTGATTTTGGGTCTCAATTGACTTTAGGATTGCCAATCTTCCAATATTTGCAATTTTCTTATGGATGTACTTAATATGATTTACTTTTATTTGCAATGGCTCTGTATCAGAGCCATGTTGCTGAAACTAGGTCTTTTCCGTGATAATTGAATGAATTATGTCAAGTAAACCTAGTTCCTTTTCAAATACTAATTCAATAATCTTAATCACTCAAATCATGGTGATAGGAGCGTAGATCTCTATAAAGCACGAGGCTTGAGTTGATCGCCATTACAATTCGACTCAATTAAAGTAATTAATTCTATTTTCCGTCAAAATCTTGCAGTGTCCAAAGGAACAGTCATGTGCGAGTTCTCCTTACAACGACGTCATGGACCACTCCAGCCCTCATGTGGAATACCCTGATTGGGAACCCATGCTGATCAACTGTACTCAAGGAGGAGCCATGAATCAAGCCCGATCCGCACTAAGACGGCTAGTCTTACTGTGAGTTTCCAATCTATGATTTTGATTTGATTTGATTTATTTGTCAAGTATAACAATTTATATTAAGCTTAACGGGTGACCCATGAAAGCCGATAGCTTATTTTACAACGAGGTCCAACATCTAGAAATAAACGTAATACAAGTTACAAAATTATAAATTGTTATATGGTACATGGAACTATTTACAGCAAACTTTAAACGGTATTACACATAAGAACTAGTTCAAAATAAACACATAAAAAAAATCATAGTAAACTTTGAGAAAATATGTGAATTTCAAGACAATATACTGTCGCCATACTACTGGTGCTTGCTTCAAATTTTTTAGTTCTCAATTGAAAATCTTACAGCACACTCTCTGAAATGTGCGCATAGTTTTCTATTGCTTTAATATGATTAGGAAGAGAATCAGTATTTGATGGATTTGTAAATAAAAGCAATTGCCAATACTACCAACTCGATCTAAGCAAGCTAAAGTTATAAAGACTATTTTTGTATCAAAATCACTGTAAGTTTGAGACAAGGTTAAGCGAAGGTGTAATTTATATGCACCAGGTTTATGAAATATAATATAATGAAATTTCTGTCTGCCTTCCTTATGGTTTATTCAAATATTGATCGTCTTGAGGGCAAGGTTGAAATTGTCAACTTTTTAATTTTATCGTCTTTAAGGTTAAAGTGAAGAATATAATGATGCTCCTCGAGTGATAAAGTTTATGTGCGGTTGGTGCAGTATTAGTTTGTTTGATCTTTCGTATTTACATATTTAGAATAGGTCCAGACCCTCGTTGCATGACGAGCTATAAAAGTTGCTTTTATATCATCATGGCAACATTCAGAAACCTGCATTTTGATTGGCTGATGAGCCAGACTCTACTAATCGGTAGTTTACCATTATTACAAAAATCTACAATAAAACAGTAAACTCTCTTATGCAAGGAGCCAGGCGCCGCGAGTCATTTTGTGGAAACGACGCAAATGCACCACATGAAATTTCTGTCTGTCCTTTATCGAATCAAATATTGTCATTCTTACCGTGCGTGGTGACGACAATTTCAAGCTATTTAACTTCTATTCGTCTTTCTGAAGTCTTAGACAGCTGGAGAAACCCAACGGTTTGATTTATCATCCTAAATAATTTTTCTCCCACAAGATCCATGGCAAACCCAAACTCCTTCCAAAATTTTTACATATAAATTTTTCAGGACTCTAATCTTGTAAACTGTATCAATCTCTCTAACTTAATGAATAAAACTAATTTTGCTTCTATGATTTCCCGTTTTCTGTGGAGTCAACTTCTTTTATAAAAATGTATCAGCTTTCATACGGAATTCCCGAACCAAACATATCGCTATCCCAACACGAATTCTTGCAGACATCTAACAACCTTCAAAATGAAATTCGCTCATCTGGATTGAAAAGAGGATCGTTCCCTGTGTTAAATTCTTCACTTCGCATTCATTTGCTCTCCAGTCACTCTTCGGGATTATTGCATAAGAGGTTGAACATAAGACGTAAAATCTTTGAAATATGTTAAGAAGTAATGAGAATCTTAGCTCTTTGCGAAAAAATTCTACCATAAATCAAAAATGATACTCCATGTTAATGCTTTACAGAAAAATAAAAAATGAAGATATGCCGTCGTATTAACATGTACACTGTCGCTCATAAATGGTGAATATTTTTGCCGCTCATAGCGACATGATTGCTCGGCATTAATTTCTTGAATATGTTTGTCCTTGCTTTTCACTTTTTGGACCCGGCTATATCTTGGAACATTCTCCCAACTCTTCACTGGACCTATTTCTTAAAAAAAGTTTGTCAACCGTGATGCCATTTTTGTCATTTTTTCTCATGTTGGGCCCTTTTTTGTTTTCCGGCCGATTCAAGCCCCCTCAGTCCTACCCCAGGAACGCGACTGAGGTGTATTGTTTTTATCGCTCTTTAAGTTAATTTATCATTTCTGGGACATTTAAGGTCCTTGTCTGCGAGGGGTTGAAGTAAACAAAACAAGATCCGTGAAATCGGAATATTTATCCATCTTTACGCTGAAAAAAAAGAAATGAAAAACCACCTTTGACCCTTAAATATCATCATTATTCCTTTAAATTTTGGTTTAGCTTGATGACAGCTGTAATTTAGTCATATTGATAATATCTTTATTTGATTTATGTTTGGTTAGATTTTAACATACAATTTAGGGAGATACAAATGTCCATGGTGTAAAAAATGAATATAAATGAATGTTAACTCCCAATCAAAATTATATTACGACCCCTCCCAGACAAAAGGGGTCGACCGTAACCATAAATCTATGATTTTATTTAAGAAACAAAACAATCCACCTACGACGTGTTTCCTTGGGTAGGACCTGCAGAGGGGCGCTTGGTGGGTCGCGTGAAACAAAAAAGGGCCCCAAAAATTAAGAGAAAATAACGAAAATGGCCATCTCTGGGGGTGACAAAATTTTGTGTGAGAGAACAACCTCCGGGAAGAGGGTTGAGGGGAACTCTAACGCTAGCCGAAGACTACCACCCAGGATCCCAGAATGGAATGTGGTGACTAAACACATTCAAGAATAAAACGGAGCAAATAATGTCGCTTGAGCCCAAGAAGAAAAATATCCACACTCTTATGACGAACAGTGATAATCTGCAGTTTATCAGCAATGGCAGAAGCATATCTATTCTTGATGATGTGATTGCGTATCATCGTGAAGGGTATAATTTATTATGCACTATGGTTTTAGTCTATGAATATACTTTTTGAGTTTGTATAACAAAAACTTTACTTTTTTTGTCGAAGGAAAACTATAAGCTAACAATCGTTTGAGAGTTCGTTTCCTTTTAATCTCTTTTTCGCTCCATTTCCGACGAACACCTTTAACGGATTTTTTACTTTTATTTCATCGGAAAGAGCATTGTGATTGAGGTGATAAGGCAAATGAAGTGCTAAGGCTTTATCACGAAGATTCTAATTTCCTCTTATCTATCTGCATAGCCACAATTTCATTATTGTAATAGTTGTTATTGTCATGCACGATTGAATTCGTGTTTAATACAGAGAATGTTACACTGTAAATAAAATATGAATACAGCAAATGATCAGCAGAGTCGCCATACAAAATGTTAATTAACAATAACAGTTTGAGGACAAGGTTAAGCGAAGGTGTATAATTTATTATCGCACAGGTTTTAATGAAATATAATATAATGAACATTCTGTCTGCGCTCTTTCCTTATGTGTATTCAAAATTTGATGGTCTAGTCTAAGGGCATGGCTTGAAATTGTCAACTTTTAATTTTATCGTCAAGGTGTAAGTTGAGGTTAATATAATGATTGCTCTCGAGTGAATAAATTTTATGTGTGATGCAGTATTAGTTGTTTTGAATCTTTGTATTTACAATTTAGAATAGGTTCCAGACCCCTCGTTGCATGATGAGCTATAAAAGTTGCTTTTTCATCATTGGAACATTCATGAAAAACACTGCATTTTGATTTGGCTGATGAAGCAGCGTACTTGGTAGTCCATTGATTACAAAATTACATAAAAAAGTAACTCTTTATGCCAAGAGCAGCGCCCGCTATTTTTGTGGAAACGACGCAAAAAACATGAAAATTTCTGTCTGTCCTTATGGTAATTCAAAATATTGATCTTTTGAAGGGCATGGGTGGAAATTGTCAAACTATTTTATTTCTATGTCTTTTGAAGTCTATAGACACTGAAACCCCAACGTTTTTATCATTCTATAATAATTTTTTTCCCACAAGTCCATGGAACTCCAACTCTCTTCCAAAATTTTTCATATAAATTTTCAGGACTCATAATCTTGTCAAACTGTCGGCTTTGATACAGGAATTTCCTTCACGTACACTGTAAAAAAATATTTGTAGTTTTACAGCAAATCTGCTGTCAGCAGAGTCGCCATACAAAAATGTAATTTAAAATAACAGTTTTGCTGTAAATTTCTCCTCTAATAATTAATGAAAGAGAAGAAAAAAAATCATTAGAGCTCTATAGCTTACACAGTTGGTTAAAACGGAACAAATGGGGTTACTCCTGATGTATATTTTGTATTTCTCATGTAATTATTAGCAGGAGAAATTTACAACAAAACTGTTTTTTATGATACCTTTTTTATGGCGACTCTGCTGACAGCAGATTTGCTGTAAAAATGCAAATATTTTTTTACAGTGTACGTGAAGGAAATTCCTGTATCAAAGCCGAATAAACACTTCATTGTAAAGAGAAGAGAAAGATTCGGCTCTTATGAAAAAAGACAAATTAGAGAAACAAATTTATTGGCTCAAATTTGATAAAACTGTGATAAAAATTGACAAGGTTTTGAATTTCTTTTGTTCCTATAATTTGCAAAGAGAACAACAAAGCGAAGATGAGAAGTATCGAAAGCAGCATCAGATTTTTATACACAATGGGTTTTACTGATAATTTGGAATCTCTAGTTTTAAAAAAACACACACAATAAAAACAAATAGTAAGTCAGGTGTTTTTGAGCAGGCTTTTCGCTTAAAGAAAATCCCAGTCAGCACTTTTTGGCGCCATCTATAGTCGTAGAACTTCCAGTCCGAGAAGCATGTACAATGTGAAACCAAAATATGAATATCCACAAGCCAAAAATTAAACAAGGAAACAGTAATCAATGAGGATTTGAAAACGTTCTCAAGATGATAGCTGATTGGTTGGAAAAGAAAGAAATGACACCAAGTTTAATTTCGACCGATGCTTTTGTAATGAATAAATCAATTTTGGAAATTCGTGTAGTGTTGGCAGTATATAGATTTGCAATTCAATTATTTTAATCAGTGGTTAGCCTATATGTAAGTAAAAGGGTTCGAATGGCAAGGCATTTAACATAATGTTTGGCTATAATTTTGCCATGACTAATAATTTGTCTTTTTTTACTTGCTTTATACAAACAGAAATCTGGTCGGTGCTGGATTTAGAAACCTGGAAACCCAAGTATTCATCGGTTTCAAAAACTTACATACACTGTGAGATGAGTTTGTATTAATATGATGTGTATTCGCATGATTGTACAATATTATGTAGAAAACGCAAATTTTCTTCTTTTCTTTCTGTTATTGCATTAAATGGAATGTGAATTTATCTAAACATGTTTTTTCACATGAGTTATATGTAGATTACACGTCTTCATACGTTATGCTTTGCCTATATATTCCTGAAATATTATTCTTCTCGTGAGCTGTCCAGTATTTAAAAAATATGCTCATATAACTGAAACAGTCATGACCCGTTATTTGCAATAGCGCCATCGCGTGTCAAGTGGAAGACTTGACAAAAAAAAAAACAAACAAACAACAAACAAAAAAAACGTGAGTTCCAATTTGAAATAAACATGGACAGTAATCGGTCTCTTTTAGAAGACGGAAAACCGACCTAAAGGGTTAGTCTGTTGTGTGGTATCATCCCTTTATCAATCAGTCTGTATATCTTTATTATCTATTAATAACAGAGATCTATCATCAAACCAAATATCTTTGCTAACTCCTGGAGTCTTTGATGGGCTGAATCGTCTGTGGAAATTGTAGGTTTGCTGTTTCTTCTGATAACATTGTTTTTATCACTCATATTATTTTAGAGTGGAAATCCATTTTAAAATGAAGTTATATTTAATTTATATTAATTATGTTCATTGGTTGTATTTATGTGATAGTTGATATTTAATGTATGTCCATTATGTTTATCAGCTGTTAACACTATACTAAGAAACACCAGGTAAATATAAATATCTATGATAATCATTTTAGAGATAACCATGATTTTCACTCGCAATAGGCTGAAACTAATTTTTACTCCATAACAACTTGCATAAAGGAAACAAGAAAGCAACGACTTCTTTTCTTTCTTTCTCTCATTTTTTTTTTCTTTCTTTATTTTGTTTCCAGGGTATAATGGATAATGATAAGATGGATCGTATGTCAAAATACATAGACAATCAACCTAGGTAAATGATTTGCTATTTTAAACATCAGCAAGCGATAAGCCTAAAATTGCATTTGTGTGTGTGGTTTTTTTTTAATAACAGGCAGATTATCAACAACAGCCTGACATATCTGGAAAGCAAGACGTTTCGAGGGTTGTTTAATTTGAGGCTTCTGTGAGTATTGAATAAATTATATCTGCTTTTTCGTTATCATCTCATCGCCACGATTATCAGATGGCTATGCGTAACCGTTAGTAGGCGTCAAGCAAGCAAAATGGAATTATCTTTTATGTTTAAAGAGACCGAAAGGAAGATTTTTTTTTTTTTTTTTTTTTAATGTAGAATTTAAGTTTGTCACTCCTGAATTTTTCGAGGCAGTTTAAACGCCAACGATACATCACAGAAGTAATGCTGATACGAAATTACATCTGACATATCATTTCTCTGAAATATCATGAATGCCATGCAAATAAGTCCTCATGTGAATATTATGAATGGTGATCTGACAGTTATACTATTACGATGATTTTTTTTTCTCCTCAGCTACCTGGATCTGAATCACATAAGTAGATTGGACTCAGGTTGCTTCAAAGACCTACACAGTTTGTTCTTCATGTAAGCAATTTTAAAGTATTGTACAGGCCAACTAATGTATAGATTTTTACTAGCTGTTTATAATAATAAAATTGAGAGATATTTATATTAATTTAATTTTTTTTTTTTTTTTTTTTTTAAGTTGAAAAGATTAAAATCACAATACCATGATTTGTGTGCCACTGTAAGGCATTCTCCAATACGTTTTAATAGATTTTTCCCTATTTCATCGTTTTATATGTCATCATTTCTTTGTGGTTTATGATGAAAACATCCACAGCCTAAATTTGATGGGAATCGGTTCAATAATTTAAATGGAGTTAATTAGGATTTATTTTGCAAATGCAAATGCAAATGCAGATGCAAAAAAAAAAAAAAAAATCTTTTTGACACTCCATAAAAGCGCACTTTTTGATACAGTATCACGCAAAACGGTGAAATATCCGTTAAAGATCATAATTCCTCCTTCGACATTTGATATATTAAAGTTTTAAAAAATAAATAATACTTGTTACACCTTGTCTTTGAGTTGTCTTGTAAACTTGTTAATCAATAGTGACTTTGATGGGAATAATCTCACATCACCGATACCCCCGGGATCGTTTCGAGATTTAGGAAAATCTCTTCAGCGACTGTGAGTACATTGGTCGGTAATCTCGAAGCGTGACTAATGTTAGTACTTTAGCCATGCACCCTTCGAGAATACTGGACTAGCGTTTATAAGCATTTCTACCATGTCTATGTAAGGTTTTTTCGGGAAATTACGCATTAATTGATACATTTTGTTTTGTCACACATGATTTCAAAATAAACTTCGTCATTCAATTGGGTTAAGGTAAGGTGAGAACAAGTTTAGTGTAAATAGGAAAAGGGGGAAATCGATACTTAACACTAATAAGGTATAGCATAATATTGATCTTTCTTTGACAGTCGTCACCTGTAAATTATATCTATACAATAAAAATTCTAGTTTTTGATGATTCCTTAACGCATGAGTAGTTAAAAAAAGGTATGAGGACCGTGTTTTGTTTGTTTTTAAACAGATTTTTCCATTTTGTTATAGGATTATTACTCACAACCACATCACTTCAATAGATGCGTCTCTATTCACAGGGCTTGAACAACACCTAAATATATTGTGAGTATATAGCCCTACAAGGGCCAATCTAAGATAAACTAATTAAAACTTGCATATAAATTGGTATTTTATGAAAAACAATTTGTATAAGTAGCATCAATAATCTATATAATTTTATTTTTTAACAATACAGAATATAGATTAGGATGTAGGACCTGCCTATAATTCGAGTCGTGTTTATTCAAAGGAATGCGTTGCTGATAAGCGAATGATTAATATTACTGATTTTACTTTTGAGCTCTCCTTTTAGAAGTTGACTACATGTATATTATTTCATATTTTTGTTTTAACAGTCTTTTAGACAGTGATTGAGTGTTCAAATTGCATAAAAATGTGTACTTCGCATACGTGGTAAAAGAAAAACAGATTGAAATACACCATGTACACGTATACTTATTTTATCTCCTGTTCTACGTTTACAGGAATGTCGAGGGTAACCGTATAAATGTCATCGCACCAAATACATTCAAAAACCTTACCGCGATGAGAAACTTGTGAGTAGTGTGTGACTTTTTATATGTTCTTTAAAATAATGGTAAATACAGTCCAGTATGAAGTTGCTTGGTATCAACAGTAACGGAAAAGGTGAAGATCCAGCGCAGATTAACATCAGCATATATGAGCTTCTTTTCAATATAATTTTTTTAAATGTTAATGAATGGGTCTTTTTATAATACGAAATTAACATAAATTGATTATCTGGCTCTATGAACTTGAATCTTACAACCTATACATTGAGCATGACTGTTTGAAATTCTTTATTGCGATTTAAAAAAAAAAATTGTTCATTGCTTTTGCCTCTTCGTTGCATATTTTTTAATGTGGTTATAGGGATATTGATTTCTAATACAATCTTTAAAAAAAAAAACGTGAATCTCAAGTGAAAATGAGTAAAGACGAAATAAACATAGGTGTCGGTGAAAGCGATAAAATGTTACGTTGGGGGGTCGTTCAGAATTAATTTACATAGTGGTATCTTTAATGGGTGTTATAGTAATCCAAGGGCTAGTTGGTTTATAGTAAACGAATAATCTAATGGCAAGTATATTTACATAATATGCATTATTTTCTTGTTTATGCTCATGTATTAAAAAAGGTATTTGACGATCCCATCAGAAATCCGTTTACACCTCTACCCAGAAATCTTCAATGGCTTGACTCAGTTAGAAGCAGTGTAAGTTCACAGTTGGATATTCATGTGATATGACAGAATTCTGTGTATTATACCTCTTCCCCTCTCAAACTATATGATCTTTAACAAAAATCTTTTAGATTATTTTCTTCTTTTTCCTAGTAAGAATACTAATGGTTCGATCTCGAACGTTGATATTGGCATCGATTTCGAGGAAAGATCGAACGTACTGGATCGTTATTATATTCCAAAAATGACAATATTTAACAACATTATACACTTTAGTTCATCAAATCATTGTGAATCTTTTTCTGTGGTGACGAGTTAAAGGACATTTATTCTCCTGAATATCATGAAAATGGTTTTTTGAAGCCCCTAATTGATTTTATATTTTCTTTTATATTTTAGACATGTCAACGATCCTCGGATTTGTTGTGTGATACCAGAAAGAGCATCCTGTATCGAATACGAGCCCGCTCATCCTCTATTCACCTGCCGTAAGACCTTCCTTCAGAACGCACCCATCAAGGTCTTTATCTGGATACTAGGAATCAGCGCATTGGTCGGTAACGCTTTCGTCATCATCACCCGCTTGAGGAGTACACCTTCTACAGCTGTAGGAAAGGTTCAATCCATACTCGTTACCAATCTTGCCTTGTCCGATATTCTGATGGGAGTCTATCTTTTGATTCTAGCCGTCATGGACAATGTCATCTCAGAATCATACTTCTGGGAGGGGAGGGCCGAGGAATGGCGCTCCAGCATCCCCTGCCAGATTGCAGGATTCTTTTCGGTTCTAAGCAGCGAGACGTCGGTGTTTCTCATCACCGTTATCAGCGTTGATCGACTTTCATCGGTTCTGTTCCCCTTCAGCCAACGCCGCCTTCGTGTCAAATCAACAAGAATAGCCGCTGCTGTTATTTGGACAATCTCCCTTCTTCTAAGCGCCACTTCTACTATTTTAAACTATCTCGATCCTGATGCCTATAGTCTCAGCGATGTATGCGTCGGGCTTCCGTTGATCCGCAAGAATATCAACCTGGGAGCATCACTTGAAGAGAACACCTTTGAGGAGACAGGGATTATTCAGTATCGGACCGTTGCAGGGTCCTCCGAGTCGACTTGGAGATTCAGCATTGGACTTTTCCTCGGCGTCAACCTTGTATGTTTCTCTATCACCCTCTTCTCTTACCTTGGCATTTTCATATGGGTCCGAGTAACCCGTAAGAAGGCTGGAAGGCACTCGGGTTCAAGAAGTGAGCTAGCGATGGCAAGGAAGATGTTACTGATCGTTGGGACAGATTTCTTCTGTTGGATGCCCATCATCATCTTAGGAATCTTGGTCCAGGCTGATGTCATCACACTCAGTCCTGATATTTATGCTTGGTTGGTGGTATTTGTCCTACCAATCAATTCCTCCATCAATCCATATCTTTACACTTTTATCCATAGAATGTCGAAGGAGAAAAGGAAAACTCCGCAAACACTGCAAACTGCAGCTAGCGTGAGCGGGCATATCAAATCTAATACTGGTTTATCAATTATCAATAGAGATACTGATAATAACTAACGCCCCATGATTTTTTATCTTGATCACGCTGGCAAGATCAATCCAAACCGACCACATAACTTGCCATTCGCGAAAATAGAATGTTTTTGACGGCCTGGCTGAAAGTCTTGTACAGATGATTATATTTATCTATTTATTTATATCAATTATACCCTAGGTAGCCTTATCAGTGGACTTGGGCGTGGATGCTCTGGATTGCACATGCGTGTCTACTTTACCTTCTGATTTTTAATTTATTTGTCTATGTATAACAAATGTGATATGATGTTTGATGTTAATTTCCTTCTGCATTCATCATAAGTACGCGATTTTTCTTTAGTAATTTACTCACTTTCACATGCGTGTCTACTTTACCTTCTGATTTTAATTTATTTGTCTATGAAATCATGCATACCGTCGGCCTTAATTAGTTTTACGGACATTATACTATAAACATAATAAAGACCGGTAAGGGCATTTTGGCATGAGGCCGACAATGTATGAATATATATGATGTGTGTGCGTGTAGCTAATGTAATCTTGAAAATGTATTTTCTTTCGATCAATATTTGTAATTTGTAATATGTTGCACTGAGCACTTTACTTTTTATTCCCTCCCCCCCTTAATTTTATGATAGGTCTATATCGCAATTCTATACGATAAGTATACCGTGTACAGTTTCATTTGATAAAATGACTATCTTTGACCTTTGACCTCATTTTTAGAGGTCAAGATTTGATTCAAAGAGTTGACTTTCATTTTAAATATATTCTTCCTTTTTCAATTCTGCACATTTTGATACTAATAACATCTATATACTATATACTGGTGCTGAAATACGATTCACATGCCATTCAGTATGTATGATAAAATGACCTTATATGACCTTTGACCTCACTTTTGGAGGTCAAGATAGGATTGAAAGAGTTTACTTTTACTTTAAGTATTCTTCATCTTTTAATTCTGCACATTTTGATACTAATACCATCTTTACACCATATATTCTGACACTGAAATATGATTCATATGCCATTTAATTTAATAAATGAAATAACCTTTTATGACCTTTGACCTCATATTTTGAGATCAAGATTTGATCCGAAGAGTTGAATTTTATTTGAAGATTTCTTCCTCTTTTAATTCTGCATATTTTGAGACTAATGTCGTCTAAAAACCGTATTCTGGTGCTGAAATACAATTAATATACCATTTTATGTGACAAAATGACAACATTTGACCTTTGACCTCATTTTTCAAGGTCAAGGGTCGGTCCAAAGAGTTGACTTTTATTTTAAGTTTTTTTCTTTTTTAATTCTGAGCATTTTGACACCAATTACATCTATATACCATATTCTCTTGCTGAGATACGATTCATAGCTATTAAGGGAGATGCAATGACCTTTGACCTCCAATAAAAAAATTTCCCCAGCCCCAATCTTCCCTTCTTTTTTTTTGGTAGTTGTCCATACCCATATCTACCCAAATCAGTTGAAATTAGCTTCTTTAAAAATTTTTCACAGATGAACGTTTAGTTAGGGATACTAGAATATAACTTTGGATATAAATCTAATATTTCAGCTTTGGACAGTGCTTGAATGCACAACACTTAATAAATTTATGTGTATACATTGCACCTGACACCTGAGTTAATCTTTGTATTATTTATTCTTGCGTAGAAACATTGTACATGTAATTTTCTTTAACAGCTATATATTTATGCAAAACTACCCTCTAGTTGTTGCTATTAGCAACTGCCATCCACCACATTTTAGACAGCACATGCATGTGCTTCAAGCCTCTTGAAGTTAGAAAGCAATATTTATTTTTTCATCTTCTGAGTAATTTTTGTCACTTTAGTAAATGTTTTATCATCTCGGAGAAGTTCATAAAATTAAAGTTGGCCAGTTTTCAGTATAACATACATTCATACCAAGCTACAAAACAAGGTTAAATATTTGCCATGTTGTTGTCCCTCTTTTGTGCTGTAAGCTTACAAATGTCAAATGGGCCTCTGGGATTAGTTGGAACATCATGGACGGGGTTTATCTGTTTATTGGAACATGTACTAAGAAAATGGGTTTCAGCTGACAAAAAATTAAAAAAAATCACATAATTCAGTGTGAAGTGTTCAGAAATATACCTATACATGTATATAAATATACATTGGAAAATTTTAATTTTGGTTTAAACGAAATAAATTGCAGAATGCTACTTCACAGGACTTCACCCTACCTGTATGTGAGTGGATGTTGTTGTGTTATAAAACATAAAGTTCTAAAATAATCCGAACACCAATGTTTAATATTTAAACTGGAATCAATAAAGCAAGTTAGCTGAACCCATGTAATATTGTTGTGGGTCGTTTAAGTATAATTCTGAAGAGACCATGCACACTGTAAACTTACCCCATACCATGTTCCAACTAACCCCGAAAGTGGGGTTAGTTGGAACACTTGGCATGGTCTTGTTCAATGTGAATTTTTTTTCCGAAACCGTCACTACGTTAAAAAAATTTATGGGGTGCATTTGTAGCATACAGATATACACTCAAGCTGATTGTTTATTGTTTCTTGAATATCATCTGTTTTTGTTTTACGGCCATTTTTGTGAAAAATGTTCCATATAACCCACTCTCCCCTATGTGGTTTCATAGGTCAAATTTATTAAAGAAGGACTGCATTCACAAGAAACATGGAAGAAGAGTACAATTTATAAACGTATTGGTAATAGAGCGAGAACAGAGAAGGGGCGGTCTTATAATAACGTAGATATTCAGTGATCACAATTATCCTCTCCTTTTGTCCTCGTTTCCCCTTTGACGCCACCTTTTCACCCCCCCCCCCCCCCCCCCCCCCATCCTGAGTTTGAGGAGTTTCTGGCTTTACGTAGGCCTAGGTTTATGTTTTTTATCTTGTTCTTCAAGTAATTACTTGAATTCATCTTGAGCACACTGAATACTGACTAATCAAAAAAAAAATTATTGTGGCTCTTATCACTAACTGGCACTTTCCTCTGTCTAGCTCGAATCCAAAACGAGTAGAACCCGACCAATCTCTCGTTCGGTCTGATCAAACGTTGGTTTGGAATCGATCTCGCTCGTTTGACTGCGGTAAGACACCGTAACGAGTTGACTCAAATGTCAAAATCGAAATGATAACACTTCCAAAGTCGAAACGTTATTCATTCATGACAAAAGATTTTAATATGTCAATAATAACCTCATGAACTGTTCAAACACGTTACGACAGATTGCATTGTCTAATGTCTATAAGCCTTTGTGAGAGAATAGTAGCACTCGATCGTCTGCTATTATTGACCCAGCGCTCTGTGTGTATGCTAATTTGCTCAAGCGTCTACGCGTCATGGCAACCGACCAAGCCCCCTACGTTGACAGCATCAAATGGGGGTTTGTGTACGTAGGCTAGGGTAAAGAACCTGGTGCATGGTGGTATACATGATCGGGTATTCAGCAGGGGTATTACAAGGTATTAGGAACACAACACCTGTTGATTTTACAAGAGCGAGCAATCATAATACTACCTGCACTTGACACTCGTAACCAAGTTCAGAGAGACAAAACATTCTACGACCCTTGATACAACCATTATAGACATTAACTTGCTGCCGTTGGTGCTTTGAGTATAAGACGGTGACATTTTATTACCACAGAATTTGACAGAATGATGATTTTTATTTCGTGAATATAATTTGTGGCTATCATGTCCCATCTACGCTCTGAAATCTCGAATATGCTGAACATTGATGGCATGTTCACCCCAGGAGGAACAAGCCAGAAAGCAAAGGTAAGATGTTATTATTATTATTATTATTATTTTATTACTTATATATATATTATCATTTTATTATTTATAATACTACTGGTTCATCCAGTCATTCGTTTTTATAAATTAACGCATTATAAAATGCCTTTAAAATATATATGCATCTGTTAAATTCATTAGAAAAACAATTAAAACGGAGAAGGATGCTGCAAAGCATGACGATCATTATGGCTGCAAAATTTAATGTAGTTTTTCAATTCAATTCAATTTATTTCCATAATTACGCATTAAGCTCCTACTTGTTTATAATAATAATAAATAAATAAATAAACACATACATGGTAAAAGGAAAATGGGGGAATCCAAAATGCTAGTTGTTGGGAATTGGGATAATCCCCAATTTAAACCAAATCTTAAACAACGACATTTTCCCCTGAAAATATACATGTATAATTAAGCCATTGTCAGTTTTATCATTTTTTTATATTGATATCCACTTTTGTTTATATCATGACCTTTGCTTGACTATACAGCCGAGACTATAGTATGTTGTTGACTTGCATGTAATTATTTTAAAATATAGGAGTGCGATTATGGGTGGGGTAATCTTCGATGAATGTTGATACTGTGATCACCATTACACTTTACACCATAATTACTTTATTGGTGTTATTTTCGGGATTGTATCATGCTTCATAATTTAACCAATATTTATGATCATTTTTATTACACTTTCGGCTTGTATCCATACTTGATGAAAGTCCAAGCAATCAACCGTGGTGTATTGTTCACGTTTAACCAGTAAATTTTTTAATGAGCATCATTTGCAATGGTAGTCTTAATCGAGTTAAACGTGTATAAAAACATATAAGGAACGGGTAAATACCACTGACTATGATAATGACGAGTCTTCATGGGCACTTGTTTTTGCCTAAAAATTAGGGCATAGGGGCACATGCTCATTGCCCCCCCCCCCGGCCAGAAAAAAGGGTTATTATATAAAGAAAGAACAGCATGGGCGACCCAAGTAAAAATGACCACCCCCCCCCCCCCATGGTATAGTAATTGATAAACAAAAATATCTGTGTCACTATATAGGACCAACGGAGTATCGGCGTATATATTCAATAATAAATGATGTCAATTTTTGTCTTGGATTTTATAAGCAAATGTAAATATTTTGTTTTTCAATAATTGCAAATCTATGTATTTGAGGGAATTATTAAGAGATTTCTTTCAATTTTAATCTTGAACCTCAGACTATGCAGAAGACAGACGTTCACAACCAGGTATCTGATCCAGGTCCTTTTACACCTCGCGACCCTGATCTACCGGGCACTCCGCAACCCTTCGCAGTCATCAGTGAACACTGGTCCGACAGACTCAATCTCCCGCCCTACCACGAGGACGATATGTTTAGCTTCGGGAAGGTCTACGAAGACGCCATGTATAAGTTAATTCACAAACATCTCGAGCTTGACACCCACGATCGCTTCGCCTATGTCGGCAACAGCAAGGGCAGCTTTGCTGAGAAACTGAAAGAAAAGTTCTGCTTACTGCAACCTATGGTTAACATTTACCCAGGGTTAATTCACTACGAGGAAACTAGCAACCAGAGAATGTTGCCGTTTAAGATCAAACACGTAGGTGCGGAGGAGTACTTTCGTCAGCTGTCGAAAGATTTGGCAGAAGGCTCGAAAGATCCACCTTTTGATAAGATGATGCTGAAAGATGCTAGCGAACATTTTACGAATCCCGCGGAAACATTTTCGCATATAATGAAAACGATTTCTTCGTTAGGAAAAATCTTGATCGTCCATAGACCGGGACCGATGAATACGTTACCTTTCTTTTCAGAAGCGAACAGACGATTAAACGAAGAAGATACCGAGGAACCGTACACGAAACTGCTTAAAAGCTTGCAGCTTCTCCGAGTCGATGTCCGATGGGAAATCGAGACATTACCAATCGTCATGCCGAAAGCAAAATGGCTAGCAATGCTACAAAAGAAGTTCCCACCACAAATGGAGATCGTCAGCAAGGGGCAAGTGCAACAGGGAGTACGTGAATTGACTGAAGGGATGCTTAAATACGCAGGGGAAACAGTTGAATTCTATGATCGTCTCCTCTTCATTACTGCATGTCATCCTATGGTCGACTCCGAATATCCGAGTGTACAGAGAAGCGGTGCATCGGCAACGCAACCGTATCCGGGATTGCTGAATCAGAAATACACATTGACCGTCACGCCGGATATCTATAAACACTTAAGAGAGTTGGAGAACAAACCGGCTGAAAAGAAGAAGATTATAAGATGATGATTTATGACCGTTAAAATTTCTGTGTCGTCCTACATGGATGAGATAATATTCGGAAAATCTTTCTGTAGATTTTCATCTGGAACAGATATCCTTAGAAGCCGAAGAATAAGGAAAATCCAGGCTGAAAAAATCTGATGACAACTGTATACACTTGCTTTGAGTTCTCTCCCTCACACGTGTTAAAAAGCGAAGATGATCATCATGATCATTGAAGGATTATTTGTACCCTGTCACGTGACCAAAGTGGAGTGACAGGTATACCTCGAGCAATTACGAATTTTATAAAGTTATGGTGGTATCTCACCTGTCATGAGTCGGGTTGGGACTAACTTGCGACTCTACACACAACAATACTTATTGCCGTCCAATTAATGTTCCTGATATTAACCATTCAAAACTGAAATCAATTCGTTTGTTGTTTTTTCTTTCTTCTTTATTTGGTTGGGGATGTAAGTATTTATATGCCAAGTGAATTCGTGATTCTGGTTGGTCTAAATCTATTTGTAGGCCCAATGTTCGAAACAAATCAATTCAGTCAACTGAATGCATCAGACAAGAGATCATCACTATAATTGTTGACATTGAGCAGACGAGGGTTTGAAGAGATCGCAAACATATTCTGACTTCCCACAATGGGGATCGATATATGCTATCAATCAATATCGATTATGGACCACATGATAATGACTGGCGAGACAGGTTTGAGATTTGATTTTTTTTTTTTTTTTTTTTTTTTTTTTTTTTTTTTTTTTTTTTTTTTTTTTTTTTTTTTTTTTTTTTTTTTTTTTTTTTTTTTTTTTTTTTACAGGGTGTTTAAGAAAAAGTAATCAAATTTAAGTCATCGAACAGCTCATAAACTCTTGTTTGTTTGTTTGTTATATATATATATGTATATATATATTGTTCAGACAAAAAAATAAAGCGGTAAACTTAGTGTATACATGTATTTGAAACAATACTGGTCTTTATTGCTAGTTTATCCGCACCACCTTCTTTAAATTATATTTCTTTCTCTTTTTAAACACACTGTCCAAACACATGAAATCGGAGTGGGTCAAATCAATTGCCTATTCTTGACATTATTTTACACATATTAAAGTTGAATAATTCATTGATTATTTCATTCACTGCAAATACACCTACCATGTCCGTAGATGGGGATAGATATGACTATCGCGCATTGCTCTCAGAATCCATCGATAGACTATAACGACGAGAAATTCTTAATTCTGATGAGATTTTTCTTTTTAAGGACATGTAATATGATTTTATACGTACGTACACTTTGAACAATTAGCATTTTATCCAATTTAAGCAAAAAGGTGCTGCAATAATTGATAGCCTTTTTGCTGAAAGCGATATTTCGTTTCATTTTTCTTTTTATTTATTTGAATGTTCATTTTGATGTTTTCATATAATGTGTTCTGAAATTACTTATTTGCGAGTCAAAATTTATATGTGTTGTAAATTACTTATTTGCGAATCAAAATTGATATGTATTGTAAAATTACTTATTTGCGAATCAAAAGGTCGTTTTCCTAATATAATCAAATTCAAGAGAGAGAACGTTTGTGATTATAATTCATTGTGTATTGCATATATTATTGGTCTCTAGTTTGGACAAGGCAAAGTGTTTTTTCAACAGATAAAAACCTTTAAATAATTAGGTTACATAACGAAAGGTATTATTGACTAGTCTATTTCATTAATATGTCATGTATGGTCTGTCATGCAAAACGAAGGCTGCTTATACAATCCGTCCAACAAAAGTGTATTTATTTATAATTAATCGTATGTATAATTCAGATGTTAAATATTTCGTTATGATAACGTGTAGTAAACATTTCATTTTCGAACTGCATGGTTGTGATTTACTTCCTTGGTATAATTATGCAAGCATATTCCATTGCCTTTGTCATTCTTGTAATCAAAATTATTTCGAACAAAAAAGGCTATAATCCAGTATTTGTATTGTGCAATCCAGGCTGAACTGTGTGTGCGTTTGTAGATTATATACATTTCATTATAGTTTGTAATGTTTATGTTTTGAAATAATTTTCTCCTTGTTGTATTATATGATATTGTTCGCAGTTAGAATTGCTTGTTTGGAGGAACTACTCTAACGCGTTGTCGAGGTATGAACCGAAAACTATACAAGGAAAATGATTCTATTTTAAATTCTAAAAATGTCTAAAATATATTTTAGGGGTGCAACGCCGAACCAGAAAGTGTAAATATATGTATTCATCTATCATTTCGTCGTTACTGAACAATTACATGGCATGAAATGTATTCGGGTGTGATTCTAGACCTTCTTGAAAGGGCACTTCTAAAATTAGATGGTTGCTAAACAAGGCTTGTAGAAAAACCAAACAAATATGATTGATATTTTATGATTAAAACCGTAAAAACGTATTATGAAGAAAATGCAATTACTCATTTGAACAACTTACATATAAAATCGATATTGATTGATGCTAATTATGACCGTTCTTCATTTGCATGCTTAATTACTCTAAATTATGGAAGAAATATAGTATCAATTATTGACGGAAACAAAAATGATGTTTCTAATGAATTAGAAAGTGTGCTTATTGATTAAGGCCCTATTTATGTTTATTTGTTTTGCAATATGAGACAAGCGTACATTCCATAACGTTTTTCTCTTCTGTTTCCATCTTGGCAGTAATAGGCCTATATATTTATATTCCTGTATTCTATGTACTCGATTTGAATGATTAAATAAATTACATTAATCTTGTATCAAAAATTATTATCAGTTTGCATTGTATTTGTATAAATCAGCATAAGTTTTCGCCTAACTTTAACTTAATTCTTCCGACATAATTACAATTAGAATTTCATGTATGTTATCATCAACGAAGTGAGATACCACCTTAAGGTTAATTAAGAACCAAGGGGTGTACAAAGTAAGATTTAATGGTGTAATGGAGGATGGTGGGTGCAGAACCAAAAAAAAATCATGTCAAAAATTAATGCTCCCTGTCCCATATTATACCAATCATTATTATTTGAAAGTGTTAGATATAAAAATAATGGTCAATCAACAAATCGGCATTTGTAGGTACATCATAATGAAACGATCTGCTTCATTTGGGAGCCCAAAATATCCCATGCCCACTTGCAATCATCAACATATAAGCCGATAATTATAGGAGCTACAGATCATAAGGGAGCGTGTCAAGATTCTGTTTCAAGATAATTCAAGATAATGCCCTTTTCCTTTGTATTACTCTTTGGAAAATGTCTACGGGTAAAAAGAAGGGTACCCCGAATGGGAGACCCCTGGACACGCCATTGTTAAATAAATTAGATGTCATTCATATCATGTTTACGCCATCTGATTCTCAATTTATTTGATGTTTATTTTAATCTACTATATAAAACCACACTTGATTTGATATTAAACTGATTAAATCAACTTTGGGATGGTGCATAATGATTGGAACTACCCTCCACAAAGCAGTGCATTGTCATAGAAACCAAATTACAAATGGCCAAGGACGCTGTAGTGGCAGGTGATATAAAATGTACTCGAAACAAATTAATTATAAATAATTTATGAACTGCGTAAAAGGGAGCGGGGTAAAGTAAGGATTTAATGTTATAATGATACCATCGCTTTTTGTAGAGCAATATCCTATATCAGGATGTCAACTTGACTATAAAATTAAGCTCAAAATACATCTTATATCCATGCATGTGCGTTTTGGGGTCCGTTTTAATTATAAGCTGACGCACGTTCGAATGCAATACATGCCTAGCTGACGGAAGTTATAATATAATATATTCCTTCATTGAGGGCGCTATTTTCATCAAGGCTTAGAGTGATTATTATTGTAAAGCTGGTATGTCTCACTGAGTCTTTGGAGTCGCGATGCGATGTCTCCAAAGTCTCGGGGGAAACTGAAGCAAAAGTTTTTTTTTAAGTCAAATTTTTTTTCATTTTTAAAGACCTTTTCGAGTCAAGAGAAAGTCGTGACAACGCCCCTCGACTTGCTCGTTACTGGAAAATATCTCCAATAACATTGAACATTTCTGTTTGATTTTTTAGTCACAAAATAGTCGCAAACTCGTCTCATGGCCAGTGTACTATGACCTTAAGTAATGACGTTGGTCTTCCCATAAAATAGAAAATTAAGAAAAAAATCTTTCATTGTTTATAAACATAAACAATCATCAAAAATGCGTGCTTTCGGATCCGTGTTACAATGGAGGGACTTGCAGAAGTCGTAGCCAGACGTAGCCATGGCAATATGGTAAATTGGTAAGTAAATATACCTACTAAATGGTAGGTGTTGCATGATCAGGATAATTCTAAAAAACACGTATGTTCGATGTTGAATGTATATAGTTTTGTTCTGAACAAGATACACTTGAACGTTCTCTCTTTATTTCTCTGAAAGGCGGTTAGAGGGATACATTTGCAATGGGAACGGCTAAAAAAAAAAAAAAATCTGCTGACGTTTTGAAAGTATTATATATTACTCTACGGGCATTAGAAAACATATGTGTGAGAATTGATGTGACATTGCTTTCGTTAATTCTGACGGTATTTAGTTTTGTCCAAAGGGGTACCCTTTCGAGACGCTGGTAAAACTCAGCGAGAGGCTCAGCGTTTTCTCGCACGACAAGCGCGGCGTGATTGCACACACCGTTTGGGTTGTGTATACAGGCAAATGGAAATTCTATTTCACACGTCTTATAGCCTGTATTATGAAATCCGATGTGTTACGTTTTTGGATGAAAGGATATACTTATTACTTCATTAAATAAATCTTAAACCAACAAACAAGGACAAAAGACTGATAATTTGTTCGTTTCGTGGGAAAAATAATTTCGCGAGCGGCGTACCCTCTCCCTCCCGACCCGCACTTTTAAAAAAAAGCGTACCTTATACATGTTATATCGGCAGTTTTGGGCCTCTTCCTCCAAATTCCCTCCCCAAAACAATTTTGACCTGCGTGTCCAATTTTTTTTTTTAGGTGTACACAAATCTGTATATTCAAATCCCCCCTTCCCTCATTAATTCATTCATCCGCCACTGACAGTCCGTTGTTATTTATACTGGCTCCAAGGTATGTACGATTGATACAGTTACGACCGCCTCATCTCGCTCAGGCTCCGGACGCTTTTGATCATCACAGCAACGGCAGCATGGTAGTTGAGCCTTGAAGTCGCGAAGACGGGACCAATTGGATTGATGACCTGTTTCAAGCAAATGAGATTGAAAGCAATCCAGTCAAAAACTCCAAGCCATTCTTGATCCTCAAACAATCCCAATCCTTCAAAGAGCAGGAGAAAGACCAAAGGTAGTCAAGAGATAAAGGTCGATGCAACAACAACAGTGAATGCAGGCCCGTAACTAAAGGGGTTCGGGAGGTTCGAACGAACCCCCCCCCCCCCCCCCCCCCGCTGGCGAGCAAAGCGGACTTGACCAACCAAAAAAAAAAAAAAAAAGGGATTAAAAGAAAAAAGAAAATATCAAGTAAAAAACGACCTTAGGACCTTAACCTTCCCCTATAGCTAATATTTGGTACTCTTCTAAACGGCCGAAGGCAATTTTTTTTTAAACACCTACCCCCCCCCCTTATGAATAGATGAATTCATTAGTAATGAGAAGTATCCCATCACCTTATGAAAATGAGTCATTTACAAATGCTTACGCAAAATTAGCTCAATACCAATATTAATGCATGAGATAAGGCAAGTGTTCATGGAAAAGACAATACTTACCAAAGCGGTTAGTTGCATAATAACATATAAAATAATTCACAAATATAATCAGGGTTAGTAAACTATTGCTTAAGATTAGGTTAATATAGTTTCAATATTTGAACCATTATACGCAGGGGCCGCGGAGCCGCGGGGGCTAGGGGGACTGCAGCCCCTCCACTTTATGCAATAAACGTGTACAAAAACGCGAAATGACCATATCTGTGCGATTTTTAGGCTCTCCAGCCCCTCCACTTTCGGCTCAGCCCCTACACTTTCAAAAATTCTACGCGGCCCCTGATACGTCTCTCATTATCCTATTTTGAACAAATCAAAATTTAGTGTTCAATTATAGTTTCATACTTTTGTGCGTCTTTCAACAAAAGATGGCGCCATTGCAAAATCACCTGTTAGAGTAGTCACTTTTATTATCGCTGTAAACGAATTCCAGTTTCAACTTCGCAGGACTACGGAGGAGCTCATCTAGAACGTTAGCATTATGAAAGGCTTTATTTTCAAAAAAAACTCAAACACCAAACCCCTGCATACTGTTAGTACAGGAAAAACAGTGTGTAAAACTGGTATTTGCTAGAAACGGCTGGCAAGCGGTTTAATTACGAGTTTTCGTGTGCACAATCGTGGGGTTTTCCCTAGCTCCAAGAGATAGCTCCCCGTTGTCAAAATCTACAACGCTATTTTGGGGATATGTACGTTCTCCTGAAACGTAGAACGTATAGGTTCTCAGCGAAGAACGTAAGTCAGTTATAAGCCAATAAGCGAGGGCTTTGATAGGAATGTATACAGGCTTTTCCCCCTTTGCTAAAACATAAAAGAAGCATACTTTGATTTGACTAATCATAAAGGCTGGGCGGTAGGCGTATTTTTTTTTTTACACCACTGTTCTGCCATTTATTCAAAATAAGCCAACGAAACTGCTCGCGAGTGAGTCTAGTATAGTCGACGCAGTGAGCGAATCTTGGAAATCTGGGTGCGTTTACGCTAGTCTGCAAACACAGACTATATTTTAACAGCGGAATACATGTACCTGCAAAAGCCTCGGTATTTATACATGTAATGTCCTGACATGTTAAGTAAAAATATGAAGGTAGAAATCCACAGAACAACGAGTCATCTTTAGTCACAGTGCAGTCTCTTCCATACATACTAATATGCATAGAGGTTTTGACTGCAGACTAATTAGAAAATTTGGACTTTGGACTTGCAGACGAGCTCTATCCTCATTCGGTCTTGTTCACAACACACACACACTCTCTTTCTCTCTCTCCTTGCCTTCTATATCTCAGATACTTGTCTTCACTGTCATAATAACACACCACCCCCTTCTCTCTCCACCCATTTATTTTGTTGTGAACGTGTGTATTCTTCGATCGACTGTTTTAATTTTTTAAATCAATACTTTCAATTGTATCACCTGGAATTTTATTGGTTTTAAAAATAGACAAAGTCAAGTACAGAATCAAAATTTTAATTTCATAATCTTCGTTATTTTTTGTGGATTTTCTTCAAGCTTAAATTTTTTGATATATCACCTAAAAACAATGATTTTAAAGGGCTATTTTTGCTATGCTCAAGATGATAAATTATTCTTAACAATAAATCGCAGGCCCGTAACTAGATTTTTACGGGGGGGGGGGTATGAATCTGAAAAAGTGGACCTTTTTCAAGGATTTTTTTTTCGAGCGCGAAGTGCGAGCGAAATTTCTGGAGTTAAACTTGGAGTAAACTATTGCATTTTATCATGATTAGTAGCTCTGAATTCAGTATCCGCGAGTACGAAGCTCAATTGGGGTTAAGCTGTGGCATAACCTTTATAGTATGCGAGCGCGAAGCGCGGCTGAAATTATTTAGGATCTTAATGGCGTTTTAATTTTTATTGTTCATTTAGTAATGAACTATAAAGGATATGCGCAGCCGAGCGCGAGCCCACTAATTTTGAGATCAAAATTGGGTTTATTGTGGCAATATAGAGCCTATTTATATCCTCGGGCGAGTGAATAGTTTTGAGCTAAAAATTTGTGCCTTACTAGACTCTTAGGATCCATGTTGAAGAACATATAATCTTAGGCTCATTAATAATCTAGCGTTTGAACCACCCCAAATCTACCAACACAATATACTATTCTTTGTGACAAGGTTTGTCTCCAGCAGAGGGACTGGGTTCCAACCCTTTCATATGAAACATCGTGAACAATCAAACAACGGACTAGTGTTATTTTTATACAACACGACAGTTCATACATGTGCTCTACGACAGAAAGAATTCTTCGGGAAATGTGTGTACTGCGGTATAGCTCTTCTACGTCTGATCGTCGAGTATTGCGATAACATGCCTGAATAAAGACCGTTGTTAAAAGGGGTGCGAAGCTGTGCAGTCAGGATCGCGACTTTTTTATGATATTTTTTTTATGATAAAAACGCGGGGAGAAATATCTGACAATCACAAAGAGTTTAATATCTTGAAAGGAGATTAATATTTTACTTCACTCAGCGTAATAGGAAATCGATGCGCCTGCTGAATTTATACAAGAAAGCTTTTAGTGGCTGCTGTTTGAACCAAAAAATATTTTCACAAGAAAAACGCTCCAAAAATGCTAAAATGGAGATTTTAAAGCCAAAACGCGAGGGTTGGGGTAAAAAATATTCTTCCAAGGTTTTATTCTTTTTTATATACTAACCTCATAAAACTGTGTTAACTAAGTAAATGGATCTTCTGATTTTTTTTATTCAGTAATTGCAAGCAAAATACCCGTTTTTCGGGCATTCCTTCCATTGACAATCGGTGCGTGAAAATGGTTTTCCTAGAAAGAAGCCCCAACGTTTTCATATGTTTTTTAAAATACTTATTGTTAATTTTACAGTCACTGTGGTGAGTGCGAAGTCGCATAGCGACCGAGCAGGAAAATTTGGGGTTTTAAAAGACATAATTATGAAGTAAAGAAAGGCCCGGGGTACTTATCACCTTTAATGGGACTTTTACGAAAGGCTTCTTTTTAGTATAAAAGGGGCATTTTTAAGCTAAGAAAAGGGACACTCTGCCCCGCGTTCCCCGGTTCCACCGCCTCTGTTACACCCCAATATCCTCAAGCGCGAAGCGCGAGCCGAAAATTTGGGGTTTTAAAAGACATATGGAGTAACAAAGGGGGCCCTTTTTAGTATTAAAAGTGCCCCCTTTTTAACAGAAATTGTCCACGGGACTTTTCAAAACTCTGAAAAGCTTCTTTTTAGTATGAAGATGACACTTTTTAGGGTATAAGGGTATAATAGGGGTACTTTTATGGTGGATGAGAAAGGGGGG
>CALNVZ010002974.1:30016733-30083455 GCA_940671915.1 Paracentrotus lividus | reverse complement strand
ACTATTACCCCTTTTGGTATCTCACTTCGCGGAAACACATTTGAGACGGATTGTCAACATGGTTTTGCCATTATAGCTTGTGTCTCATTAGTCTCCTCTTTCTCCTTAATTTTCAGACACGTTTCTTAGGTCCTACACTTTTATACGTGAACAAAGGATTCCGTCGCGGAGACGTCTCCGCGACAGAATCATATCCGCGACGGATAAAAAGTATTAGAGACGTCTCGATACATTTTCATAAACTGTAACAAAGCAATTTCAAAAAACCGTCTCAAAGTTGTAGGCCTATCCACGACTCAGGAAACGTTTTAAACAAGTTTTTTAAAAAATTGTTGCGAGACGTCTCTGAGACGTTTCATGAGTCGCAGAAACTACTTTGAGACGGTTCTTTGAAAGTTCTTTGTTACATTTTTTAAATGACGTCGTGGAAACATCTCCGCGACGTCTCCGCAACATCGGAGACGGAAACGTTATTATTTTTTTATCTGTCGTGAAGGCGTTTCCGAGAAGTGAGATACCACCCAAGTGAATTGGCCATGTTTATTCATGGGATTTGCCAGACAATTAATTGCAAAGACCACATTTTACCTCGCCATTTTACCTCTGCCATTTTTACATCTGCCATTTTTACCTCTGCCATTTTTTTACCTCTGCCATTTTTACCTCTGCCATTTACCTCTGCCATTTTTACCTTCGCCATTTTTACCTCTGCCATTTTTACCTCTGCCGTTTTTACCTCTGCCATTTTTACCTCCGCCATTTTACCATCTGCCATTTTTACCTCTGCCATTTTTGGCCTCTGCCATTTTTTGCCTCTGCCATTTTTACCTCCGCCATTATTACCTCTGCCATTTTTACCTCTGCCATTTTGCCTCTGCCATTTTACCTCTGCCATTTTTGCCTCTGCCATTTTTACCTCCGCCATATTACTCTGCCATTTTACCTCTGCATTTTTGCCTCTGCCATTTTTACCTCTGCCATTTTTACACCGAACCGTTCTGACCCCCCCCCGCCCCACCCCCACCCCCAAAAAAGTTTTACCGCCCTACCAAGCATCCCCTCTCATTGCTTATCAGCCAGATTGTGGTAACCATCTTCTGGGGTCTCCCAATACCTAAAAATGGGCAGAGCTGCCCATCCCTCTTCCCTTAACAAAACTTTGACCAAGCTTGGGTGGACTTAGGTACTTCTTCCACTAAACTTTGGACTTAAGTACTTCTTCCACTAAAACTATGGACTTAGGTACTTCTTCCACTAAAAATCATCGTGTTTTGAAAATGGGGGTTTCCTGTTTGGGGCACTTAGGATTTGATTTTTTTCAAAACTGACTCTTGCACCAGTTTTCTGATGATGTTTACATAGATATTATCAAATAAACTCATTTTTGAAAAAATGTGACTTAAGTACTTCTTCCACTAGACTCTTCAATTATTGTCCCGGTCTCCCCTACCATCATCAGGGGCGGCGATTTCATGTGATGACGGTCAGGGGTGGGGGGAGAACGGAGATCCCGGAATGGGAATTATTATAGACTCGAACGGAATAAGGCTTGCTAAATATTTGTATACCCAAAATTCGAAATAGAATGATCTATGATCTATTTTACATATTATGCAGAAACTAATGACAATTTAAAGAATATAAGGTTGGAACAAATAAAACATATTCCACAAAAAACGACCTGAAGACATAGTTAAATTGTTAAATCATTGTATTGTTATTTGTTTGTGAGCGCGAAGCGCGAGCTAAAAATTTTGCTCTATAATAACATTAATCATTGTATTCACTAGCTGATAATCACTACCCTTAAAGAAAATACAATTCCGAAGAGCGAGTGAAAATCTCATTAATCAACGTTTTACTATATATATATATATATATATATATATATACACCGAGTGAGTCAAAAAAAACTTTACACCTAGAAAAATGTCAATAAAACGAAAACCAATTTATAATCCTTAAATTATTTGACATATTATGAAAGAGTATCTCCTCCCGCATCTTCTGGTACCATTTTTGTGTAGTATGTGTTTCCGCTTGGATGAACACAACGCATTGTTTGCCAACATGCAAATTTCGAATTGTGCCAGGGTGGGGATGAAATTGAAACAACAAAAGCTGACAAAAAAGCAACTTCATCATGAATAAAATAGCATAACTTTTTAACGAAAAAGTCTTCCGCTTAATAACTTGACAGGGGTGTTGTTACACATATTGATTACATTTTGTATGAAAATGAGATAAATTTGTAGAGTCAGGCATGAGTGAGCACACGTCAAAGACAAGATAATCTCTTTTCAAAAGTATTAGGAGGAATTTGAGGTCTGTCAGTGGCACTATACTCTTTGATGCAGGGGCGTATCCAGGATTTCCCAATAGGGGGGGCGCAAGGAAATTTTTATCGCCGTCAGGGGAAGGGGGAGGGGGTTCCTTCTAATTAAGTATGTGCTATTGAAAATTCCACATATTTTTCAATTATCACAAAAGTTACATAGTTTCTATACCCTAAGACAATGTATGTTGCGTAGAACCTATTTATGTGTGCATTATATATCCTTCTGAATTGGAATCTGCGAGCGCGAAACGAGAGTCGAAAATGTTGAGGTTTTAAAGTTATATGAAATAAATAAAGGGGCATTTTCTAGTATAGAAAATGGTAGATTATTGTGTATAATAGACCAATTTAGTATCCGCGAGCGCGAAGCGCGAGCTGAAATTTTTAAAGGTAAAAATTGGAGTTATTATTTGTGCATTATGATTTGGTATCAGCGCGAGCGCGAAGCGCGAGCCGAAAATTTGGGGTTTAAAATTTTTTTTAAAGGTAAAATTCAGAACTATTATTGTGCATTTGATTTGGTGTCAGCGAGCGCGAAGCGCGAGCCGAAATTTGGGGTTTAGAATTTTTTAAAGGTAAAATTTAGAGTTATTATTGTGCATTTGATTTGGCATCAGCGAGCGCGAAGCGCGAGCCAAAAATTTGGGGTTTCAAAAAGTATTTTGAATTAAAAAGGGGTACTTTCTAATAAACCAGGAGGCCGAGGGCCAGGAGGCAGAGGGTCCAAGAGGCCTCTTTTCTTTGTGAAATTTTGAAACTTTAGTTTTAAATATTTTTACTTTTCGTCACTAATGTATTTCTTTTTCTTAAAAAGGGCGTTTGAGCAATTATTGCAAAATCCAATATGAGAAAAGTCGGCCTCGTGGGCCTCCCCCAATTAAAGGCCTTAGTTTATGGTCGTTTAGAACCAAATAAAGCCTATTTCGGCGAAAATTGTACAAGCATCGAGCCTTATTCCCTTCTCTTTCTTTCTTTTTCTTCTTTTCTTTCCCTTTTTCCTTCTTTCTCCCTTTTCTCCTCCTTTTTTTTTTTTTTTAGTCGGCCAATAGGGGGGGCGCGCGCCTGTTTGCGCCCCCCTGGATACGCCCCTGTTTGATGTGTACTCATTCGTGCATTACTTGACGAGTCAATCTAATTTTCATACAAAATGTAGTCAATATGTGTAACAACACCCTGTCAAGTTATTAAGCGAAAGAGCATTTTCGTTAAAAAGTTATGCTATTTTATTCATAATGGAGTTGCTTTTTTGGCATTTTGTTGTTTCAATTTCATCCCCACCCTGGCACAATTCGAAATTTGCATGTTCGCAAACAATGCGTCGTGATCATCCAAGCGTAAAGACATACCACAACATAAATGGTACCAGAAAATGCGGGAGGAGTTATTCTTTCAGAATATGTAAAATAATTTAGGGTTTTTAAATTGGTTTTCTTTTTAATGACATTTTTCTAGGTGTAAAGTTTTTTTTGACTCACTCGGTATATATGTGTGTAATCCGTTTCTGAATATGGTCACTTTTTATAACGATACGGACCTGAAAACAAAGAATTTAAAGAAATTTAAAAGTTTATTTCCATCACATTTGGACAAGTGGGCAAATACAAAATTTATCCAAATTATTTAGAAAACAAAAACAAAATGTGAAGCTTTGAAAATCAAGGGGACACGTCCCCCTGATTGCCGCCAAATTTGGAGAGGAATTAATTATACACTAGATCGGAATAAATAAAGTACCCCAAAGAGACCTGTGATATAGGCTAATATCTAAAATGCACAATAGAATGACCTACCTCACACATTATGCCAAAGTTACAAATAAAGCGTTGTAACAAATAAAAGAATAAATGAATATAGGGACCTGAAGAAAGATTCTTAGCTTAATTATTGTCTGGTGTTTTTGTTTGCAAGCGAAGCGCGAGCCGAAAATGTTGCTTTTTAATGACCTGAACTTGGTACATTTTACGCACACTGTGCCTCTTCGCCTAGGGTGGACGATCCCCCAGAAAACAAAAATCGATGGGGGGGGGGGCGGGGGACTCGATCGTCCCCCCGTCCACCCGGGACGCCTCCAATACCTACCGTTGTGTAGTATTGTCACAGAATATTTTTTTTTTCTAAGGGATAGTTTCTTACAGGAATTGACTAAGTGGTGTTTGACCAAGTCGACTTGATTAGACGAAATGGGAATTAATTAGACCAAATGGTAATTTGACGAACTGATTGAAGACAAACATCCAACAGGGATGAAACCAAAGGGCATTAGTCAAAGTGGATTTATGGCAGTTTACTGCTGAAGTTTGGTAGTCGTATGGTATTCCTGTGGTACTTCGTGTGGTACTATGGTAATTAGCTCATTTGCATACAATGTTTTTGTATGCACAAATCAGTATTTTGTGAAGCTTACCTCATTGACTAGTAATTGCCTGCAAATTAATATTTTTCCCTTAGGGAAATATATTTCCTAAATACAAAATAACATCAAGAGCGATAGTTTTGACATTTGCATTATTATCAAGAAATATAGAAAATAACTAACTGTGACCCAAAATATTTTTGCTAAATAGTGGTATATATACCAGTGTATGGTATCCTTGGGTGACTAGCGGCAGTACTTGTGGTATCCCTGAATTAACGGCGTATGGTGTTCCGATCGTAACGGTATGTCATAATCCTGGTAACTGTGTGCGGTATTGATGTGTGGTACTAGTTTGGGATAATGCTATTAGGTATTTTTGCTGTCTGGTACTCCTGTATGGTATTTTTTTGGTACTTGTGCTAAAATACCACAGGAAATCCTGTGGTATTTGTGCCAAAATACCATAGGAAACCCAATGGTATTTTGACTGTATGGTATTTTGTGTGGTATTTGTGCCAAAAAACCATAGAAAATCCTATGGTATTTTGGCTGTATGGTACTGCTGTATGGTATTTGTGTGGTATTTGTGCCAAAAAACCATAAGAAAATCCTGTGGTATCTTGTATGGTACCGTTGTGTGGTACCACACGATATTTTTGTAAGGGAAGTAGCCCTACTGTCATGCCTAATATGATAAATATGAAACTAATCTGTCAAACAATAATACATGTAATAAAAATGTATGTAGGGGCACAGTGTGCCCACCCTCCCTTTGAGTCTGTGTACGATCAAAATACCTTGATAGGGTCAAATCATTCAAAAAGTTCTAACTGTGCAAAGTTTCTATTTTTCCATATTTTTCACCCCCAAAATAAAATGATTTGCTTTCTTTCTTTAATTCGATTATTGGTAATTTTCTAAACTAAAAACTGCAGATCAATACTAAAAACTCATCTGTTCTAATGTTTCGTTTTGTTTTTGTTTTTTGTTTTGCCATTAACACCAAAAGGTGGGCAGTGCGGTGCACTCTAAATTGAAAGGATTTTGAAAAACTCTTAAACCACTGTAAAAAGGGATTCATCGATATTTGGATATAGATTTGAATATTCACAATATAAAATCAAATTTTAAAAACCATCAAATTGGAATTGTTAAGATTTGCATTGGAATCCCCAAAACCAATTGGTTTAAATCCTTGTAATAGAGTGTATGGTCAGGCAGTTTTTAAGATTTGTTTTTACTATAGATAAGGAAACATAATATTGAATCACCACTTTCTTGCGTTATCCATAATTGAATAAAGAAACATAATTGGAAAAAAAATACATTTCTATAGCAATCTTGTCAGCAAAGTCACCAGTGTAAAATTACTGATTTTTTTTTCTCTGTCTACAGCAGGCAAATATTTACATGAGAGGTACAAAATATATACTGGTAATATATATGTAGTATAACATTCATGCACGACAACATGATAATATTATGTCAATAAACAATATAACAATGACGATGAGTAGGCATTTCGCATAGGATCAAAAGAATTGTTTAAGCTTTTGGAGTTATAAAAACCACAGTGGCGGATCTAGTTTTTCTTTCCATGGGGAGTGGGTTGACATAACGAGGGCTTAAAGCCAGAACAGTTTACACTAGCGTACCCGGGGGCGGAGGGGGCGCGCGCCCCCCCTTGAAAAGAGAGAGAGAGAGAGAGAAGAGAGGGGAGAAGAAAGGGGTAGGGAGAGAGGGAGAGAAAGAGAGGGGAAGAGAGATCAGAGGGCTCTTAAGCTATCGCCTTCTTGAAAGGAAGATACACTGTCCTTTCACGTGCACTGGGAAAAGATGAGTGTAGCATGCGCGTATTCTATGGGGGGGGGCTTTCGGGCCCGGGCCCTCCGGGTAGGCGCCCAAAAGGGGCGCCAAACTGACCTTAGAGGGGCGCCAAATTGAGCAACAAAAAGCCCAAAATATTTGAAAAAATATACATGATTTGAGCCGATTGACCCTCTTAAACCTAACCCCATGGGCGGATCTAGGGGCCGCCCCCCACCCCCCTATTGGCGGGCGAAAAAATAAGGGGGAGAAGAAAAAGCAGAGAAAAGGAAAGGAAAAAGGGAAGGAGAAAAGAAAAAAAGAGAGAGATAGAGAGAGAGAGAAGAAAGAAGAAAAGTAAAACAATACTAGAATAAATGGAAAATAAAGCCAAGTCGTAGTTTTCGCTCGCGCTTCGCGCTCACATCACCTGATTAAATCATGTTCATGAGAACGACAAAATTCATGCTTCCAATTTCAGCTCTCGCTCTGCGCGCAGATTATATTTTGTTAGTTATAGTCTATACGTAGGCCTATCCTGGTCATGACAGTTATAACCCCCCCCCCCTCAAAAAAAAAAAAAAAAGATACTAAGAATGTCCCATTATTTTTAAGTCAATATTTCAGCTTGTACTTTGTTGCAACTTATCTATTTTAGAGATATGCTTATCCTATTTTTGAGCACATAGCGCTCAAAAATTTTCTTTGGGATAACAAAACACTACAGGCCTATTGACTCGTTTTTATGTTAATATATCAAAAAGATTTTGCTCATGATACTCACTCAATTTGTTTACCAAGATGATTATCCTCTTTAGGAGCATAGCACAAAACACGCTGAAACATATCAAAATATTTCGGCTCGCGCTTCGCGCTCGGATTGTTTAATGAGATAAGTATATTCCTTAATATAAACGTAGCACAAAAAAAAAATAAAAGTGCAAAAGTTTCGGGTTGATAGGTCAAAAAAAAAATGAAATAAGTATATTCTATATGATCAACACAGATTGATGTATCACAAAATTTTCAGCTCGCATTGTTGAATGAGATAAGCATCGCTTAATAAGTTTTTGCACCAAAAAAACACCGCTTTAAATGCTATGTTATCAGTTGATATATGAAAAAATAATCGGCTCGCGCTTCGCGCTTGCATTGTTTAACAGAGATCTTCTTTATAAACTTAGCACCAAAAAAATCTAAAAATGCAATGTTTTTCGGGTTGATATATAAAAAAACTTCGGCTTGCGCTTCGCGCTCGCATTGTTCAATGAGATGAGTTCTACATGCATAATGAGCAGCACAAAAAGCGCTTAAAATACTCTGATTTCAGGTTGATATAGCCAAATTTTTCGGCTTGCATTGTTCAATGAGATGAGTTCTACATGTATAATTATGAGTAGCACGATATGTGCTTAAAATGCACTGTTTTCAGGTTGATATAGCCAAATTTTTGCCAACATTTTTTTACGCTACTGGTTTATGTCCATTTTTTGCAAAATACAGATATGTCCACCACATTCCATATATATGCATATGTGTTTATGTGCCAGAACTGTCTATATCCTGTGAGGATAGTTGTTACAGACAAAATGTACATTGATATGCAGAAATTTGGTGGTCTTAAAAAATGGACATAGACCGTTCTGGCTTTAAGCCCTCGTTAATGACCTTGAGCCACAGACCCCTAGTAAGAGAGAGAGTGATTAAAAAAAATATAGAAGAATATAAACTAATACATTCATCTATTATTAAAACAACAGAAAGGGAAAATAATAGATAGTGTAAACTTCTCCAAAATATAAGCAATAGTCACTGACAATCAATCACCAGAATCAATCAAACATAGCTGCAAACTATATGAAGTAAATTAATCTTTAATCACAAGCAGGAGCCAAAATTAATAAACTAACAGAATGAAGTCCAGTACAGCTCTGTCTTTATTTTCTCTGATACAGGCTGCTCTCTGCAGATCATCAACATTCTAATAATCACAAAGTATAGAGTAAACCAGGTGGAAATGGTAACCAATAGAAATGAATGAGAGAAAGAGTGAATGGAAAGTGACCATAGAATGATAATACGAATACAACAAGGAGAACAAATAAAGAGATAGAGATGACATGAGAGGGATCAAAGCATGAAAAGTGCATAACCAGAAGTATGGAAAGCTACAAGTAATTAATTATAAAATAAAGTCATTTCACAAAAGTAGTCTTCTACAATAGAATATATGTTTCATCGTTTTTGGAAGAATATACTTCGATAATAACTTACCTGTGGGTGAAGAATTGAACCAAAAATGATCAGAATCCCCAAAGAAACCGACGAAATCAGCGAGCGCCAAGTTAAAAATGAAGATGTTAGACCATTTCCGTAACTCTTTAAACCCCACGATACCACACATTGACAAGAAGTTTAATAAAACCCCTAAGCCTGTAAAAGCAGTTGGAAAGGCGACCGTTAAAATTTCCTCTATCGAGGCTTCCTTCATCGTCGTCATGGTCGTCTGTCGAATTCATGGTTGTATCGGTACCTAATGATAAATCGCGATAAAAAGTGTTGTGGAAAGTTGTTTTCTATCAATACAACTATATACTGTATCAGCTTCTCTGAGCGCGAAACTTAAATATATTATATATATATATATTTCAACGGCAAACACACTCACTAATCTTGGGCGTTGTATATCGAGTTTGTCTCATATACATGACAATTATGCATTGTGCAGATGCGTCCGTGCGCAACAGACACGGCCTCTTTTTCGGGAGACGACGAAAAATTCTGAACCCCTATTTTCAAAACCAGGAAATCAATATTCTTGAATTTCACTGAGTATGAAAACAACATAAATATGCATCATTACAAAAAAAAAATAATAATGATGATGTTGATTTGCCTACACAGTCATATAGAAAAATAATGTGAAATATAATGCTACAGTCACACAGACTCATACGTTGAGTTACGTCCGGTTGCGTCCAAAAATCATTTTCTTTTCTGCAGATCCCCACGGATGCCTTTCTGTCAAATTCAGCAGTAGGAATAGTGATAATTTCGTTCATCCAATAAAACAAAGAAATATATAAGAAATGAGGGAATTAAAGATTAAATAAGGATAAAACAACGAATACGTAACTAAACGTAAGTGCCTGTGTGACTGCAGTATTTGAATGAATCATGTCGATCAATATTGAATATCGTTTATAGGATCTTGGTAATTCGTCCTCGCCATGAGAATTATACCAGAATTTGATTACATAACAAAAAAGAACAAAAGAGGGTTATTTTGCAGCTATGAGAATTATACCAGAATTTGATTACATAACAACAAAAAAGAACAAAAGAGGGTTATTTTGCAGCTATGAGAATTATACCAAGGCAGAATTTGATTACATAATAACACAAAAGAACAATAAAAAGGTTATGGGCTACTGAGCCAGGGGATCTAAAGAAAGCTAGGGAGGATAAGTCGAGACAAAAGAAAAAATGGGCTGGAAATGGAGAAATGGATTACTGACGAATAGATCTCCTTGCAGAAGGACATAACATTAAAGCAGAAGCAAAAGGGGACTGCAAGTAGGCCTACTACAAAACGCCAATGTAAAAGAAAGAAAAGTTACACACAAAAATAGCACAAAAAATTGTACGTAGCTATGTAAGCTTCTTTCTTTTTAATAGTGAACACGTCGTTTTTAGAATTAAGATCTTCAAAGTATGTAGGACCTGCTTTAAACTATTCTTTGGGAAACTGAGGGTCTGGAACTGAGGGATATGAAATTCTCAAGGGGGTACTAGAGGCGAAAAATCTAAAGTTAAAAACTTGGAGTAGGGCCTATTAAAGTCTGAAGATGCATTGACTAAATACTGTAGGCCTACCGTTCCGTTGCAAAGTTTCTTTAGTTAAATCAAACCGGCAATTTTAGAGGTGTAAAATTGCATCATTTCCGACTCATTAATTGTGGGTAGCTATCTATCTCATCCCCACCAACACACCCACACCCTCAACAAACACACCCACACACATACACACACACACACACACCCACTCACACTCCAGGCCCGTATCTAGGATTTTTACGGGGGGGTTCGAAAATTGAAAAGTGGACCTTTTCTGAAAAAGTAAACCTTTCGAGCGCGAAGCGCGAGCCGAAAATTTTGCCTTTTAACTAACCGAAGGGAGTATACTTTGCCTCGTAATTTTCTTTTCGTTTACGAGGTGATGATCACCTCCCTTTTAGTAAAATAAAATGTGAGCACGAAGCGCGAGCGGAAAACTTTTCATTATGTTACTTCACTTTTGGAGACAGGAATCAGTCAATGGGCCTTTTTATGAAAACTCTGCGAGCGAGAAGCGCGAGTCGAAAAAAAATACACAAAATGATATGAATGCTGTGCATTTGAAATACATTTATTTTTTTATATATAGGACTAATTTGGCCTTTCGAACGGCCGGATTGGACAGGGCGAGCGCGAAGCGCGATCCGAAAATTGTCCGTTTAATGATATGGAGGCTGTGCATTTTTAGGCACATTTGCTCTTTTTTATTATTAGTATTTCTGTTTACTGTGTTTGTTCGTGGTGATAGGGTGTGTGTGTATGTGTGTACACTTCATTCTGTCAGTATTTATTTTTAATCTTCAATCATCTATTCTACACAATTGAGATTCTGCTATCTTCTGAAGATTGTCCGTTTCTCAGTCATGCGTACCAAGACCAAATTAAAAGCGTACCCACAAATGCTGGGAGGATGACACTTCCAAGACATATCACGAATCCCATGATTATAATGGTCATGTTTCAAAACAAGACAACTTCAAAATTATGGGACATTTTTGGTTTTTACTCGGTATAAATCCTATCATAAGTAAGTGAGAATATTATGTAAACTTAAGGGCAAAAAATGTATAATTTCTTCTGATGAATGGATCAAATTAATGTTGAGCACTGAGTAGCACACAGCAAAGTTGAATGAGTCTGGAAAATATACATTTGTAAAGTTTTCTTCTCCCGATCCAGGGGCGGATCTAGCTTCTTCTTTTTTTTTTTTCAAGGTAAGGTTTGACCCAATGACAATAACAGGCCTATGCGGCGATGTGGGCGGGGGGGGGGGTCCATTCAAACGCTCTTAATTCCCTCGTCCCAGTTCTTGGCCTACCAAACGTCTTTTTCCGCTTTTCTTTCTTATTTCTTTTATTCATGTTCTTTTTGGGGCAGCTCAAGAGGGGAGGGGGGGGCACACCCCGCCACTGCGATCAAGTGTAAAATATAAATTCCCAGGCTCCTCATTATATACTGATCGTATTTACTCGAATTCCTCAATCATGCACGAACGAACAAAGATTTAAAAGTATTATTCTCCTATACACTTCTCTAATTCTAGTTCAGTCAACCAAATCTAGCATGCTGATGAATCAGTAAATACATTACCTTATACCAGTCACGAACGGATTTTCGGATTTCTTCTTTTCTCTATCTCTCTCTCTCTCTCTCTCAAACATACAAACACAAAAAACGCACACACCCTTTCACGCACACGCATAACCACACACATACAAAGACAACCAAATGCGGGGGTGAACAGACTAAAAATCACAAATCTATTGTCATTTTCTCGTTTTTTACACTATTTGCTAAAAACAGGGCTGAAGCTCCCTCCCACTTTTTTTCAGCAAACGTCAGTCCGCTCCTGTAATAAAAAGGTGCTCAGTATCAAGTCATTTACCTTGTTGTATTGTACACAAGTCATAGCAAAATGAACACATGTTCACATGTTTAAAACTGGAACTGGGAGAATCATCTTGTTGTAAGGAAATCTCATCGTATTGGTACTCATTACAGCGGGAGTAGACTGTACCTTATAAAAACCTAAGAGTAAGAACACTTTCACAAAACAAACAATATTATTTTGGACAAAATATTGCAGCTTACACATGATTCCGACGGAGGAAGTTATAGACACCCGACACGACAATACAGTGAACATAATGATTTAAATCTGTAAACATGAGCGCATATTTTGAAATAGTGTAACATAGTTAGTAAAATTTTTTTTATTTTTGTATGAATGTGCAAATATTGTGATTTCATTGATTCAATAAAACTTACTTTGGTATATATGTTAGCCCTACATACCCCATTTTTAGGGTATCAATATTAGACCTCCTTGGCTCAATATATATACGACTTAGTTTAAGGTAGATTACCTGAATTATTATCGCAGATTGTTGTCAGATAAGATGACACAGATACTCGAAGAGAGGATCTGAAAATGGTTTATTATGTCTACCAAAATGTAAGTCAACGCAAGGACAATCTTGTTTTTCGCTCGTTGTTACAAAACAGCGGAATGATCTTCCGAACGAAATCAAAATAAAACCGACAGTGTCTGCTTTTTGGAGACATCTCTCCATCCACCTTCCATGTTAATGATGTAAGCAAATATACATCTTTGAGTGCCTCGTTTCAATATCCTATTTGAATGTAATATTTCTTTGATAATGATTTTACATGTGCCAAGCTTAAACAGCAGTTGTGCATCTATGTAGACTACATATGTAACTATCTTTAGTATTTCATGTACTTTTCTGTTTCCTCGTGAATGTATAGACATGTAGTTTCTCTCTTATTTATTTTGTCTTCTCTCTTTATTCCTTTTTTTTTTCTTTCTTTATTCATTTTTTCTTTCTTTCCTCTCTTTTCTTTCTTCAGTGTAAATTGCTTAAAAGTCTCCAATCATTTTTTAATTAGATTGTAAATAAACATAATTTTACATGCAGATTCGAAAAACAAGAACAAAACCAAATAAAAGTATCTTGCCACACGTGTGGAACTAGGCTTGACTAGCACTTATGTTAACTTCTAGTTCCTTTTAACATCTTAACCTTCTCTCTCCTCTTTAATCACACTCGGATTTTCTATGTATCATATTCTGTCAAATTTTATTCATTATTGTAAGATTGTATTTATATGCATTGTTATCATGTGTTGCAATGGAAGAGTTTTCCAAAGCGGTTCATTTGATTAGAATGTTTTGCATTTATATATGTGTGTTAATATTTGTATGCTTATTGTATTTTAATTAATTTTGTTTTCTAGACATGTATCTTACGTTTTTATAAAAGTACGATTTATTTCATGTAAAGCGCATTGGTATTGCAAATAGTGATGAAATGCGCTATATAAAAACTAAATATTATTATTATTATTATTATTATTGATGATAATAAATAAATTCAATGCAATAAAAAAAGACAGACAAGAAGATACAGCACATTTCAACTATTTGACACCTTTTCGTTTCTAAATTGAGCATATTTATTGCTTTGCATTCACACTATCCAAACACATTCTTGTCCATAAGGCATGCATTGTAGAGCAATGAGTCTTGCCATACAAATTGTACATATCTCATTCACAATTTCTCATCCCCATCAATTATCAAAAACAGATAACACCTTTAAAGTAGTTTAGTTTGCCTGTTATCTACAATAATTGTTTAAAAGACAAACATGGACCGATTTTCTATGAACGTGCATCTTAGCTAAGGTTAGTACAGTTTGAAAAGATGTACTGTAGGTGATTAATTCTTACATCAGTATCATAGATACACAAGTAGAAACAGATGTGCATTTGTTTTCGTTTAGGATTTTCAATCCTAGTGTGACATTGATTACATATCCAAATATGCTACAATTTACGTCATTGGCATACAGGCACATATTTTAACAAACTATTCTACTGATACAAGCTCCATTTTCATTCATTTTCGATAATACAAAGTTGCACTACCAAATAAACTCAGGAGAAAATTCTTCTTACCGTGTGATAACAGTACATCTATATTTCATAAGAATAAACTATGTTGAGCATTATGATTCAATAAGATCTTATATACCCCAAGCAAGAGAGCAATTTACTAATTGGAAGAACAGTATATTGATATGACTCGTCATGGGATTAAGATATTGGTCGGAAATCATTGTGGCTAGAAAAATACTTTTGTCGCAGTGCATAAAATAATTTAGAAGGTGTTTGTGGGTGTTTTCCAAATTTTTGTGATTATAATGCTTTCAAGATAGACGCCCAGGAACACTTTCTGTGTCTTCAATTATATGACATATATTGCAATATGATGACCTTTATTCAAATCATTATAAATCTATGAATAACAAAAAAAAACATGATCAATTAAAATTAGTACCTGTATACAGAGAGCAGCAACATAGGGATTTGAAGACTCATTGAAAGAAAAGTTCTTTCAATTCTGCTATCTAAAACATGTATTGGTGCATCAATCATGTTTAGAAATGTTAGCACAGACAGTATGTAGCGTTCAGATCTTAGATTATTGCTACTCTCTGTATATGGTACTCCAAACAACTATTCAATTCACAAAGTGCTCCATGCAACTCAAACATTCTGAATGCTGATAAACCAAACAAAATCATTACTAAAACATTAATTTAAAGTCACCAAATGAACAGACTATGTGGCAAAATAAATATATATTTGTATAACTCAGAACATAAAATATTGGGATTTGACTGTGTCAAAAGCCAAACTCATGCTCTAACACTTTGAGATGGACTAAAGTTTTTATCGACTTTTGAAAACTTTGCTTAGTTAAACATTTAAATCCCTTTAATATCCAGTCATGATCTTGAGCCATTTTAAACCACATTAACATTAGTTTTCTAACCATAAAGATATTCTTACAAACTATTTTGCTAAAATATTGACAGGGTTTTCAGAGATTGATCAAAATAACAAAGAGTAAATAAATATTTATGATCTAACAATAGTGTATCAAATAATCATCAAGTGGCTATATAATGCTCAAATATCTTTTCTTATAAATCTTCCAGTCTATAACATGATGTTAATGTATTATCAAAAGACTAGTACAAAAACAAAAAATAAAACAAAAACAAAACGGTTTGATTAGCCTTGTGATCTCTATGAGAAACTAAAGGATGTTGCGTAAGTTGACAAGAATAAAACAAAATAAAAAAACTTTTCAAGTGACACTGACAACCTCCTACAAATCACGTGATTAGTTTAAAGCTAGTCTTTGTACAAATCTTGTAAAAAAATGATATTCTTGTGTCTTTTATCAATCATTGGTATACCACTCTTTGCATATTATTTTCTATAATTTGGATAATCATGATGGATAACATAAAAGGCTCATAAATCTGTCTATAATTAGTCATATACCATTTGAAATCAATAGAAATATCATCAAGCAAGCAGCATACATCTCGAGTGTTTGCTGTATGCTAAGGTTCCATATATCTGCCTGAAGGTTTTGATTTGAAACACAAGGTGAAGTCTAACCGAGCGAATCAACGCATTCTGTGACCATTTTCTTGCCATCGAAGACACTCTTGAACTGCTCAGGAAGAGGGTATTCCGTCTGAAAAAGGAGAGGGTTGAATAGAACAAATGCAAATTAGGAAATATTGACACCTGTAATTACTAATTAGAGTATATATTAATTTCTTTTATTTACCACCGACTAATGTATGTAATTCAGTCAGTGATATGACGTATGCTCTGGACATCTATAAATTTGTTGTTCTTTGAATACACCAGATTAAGCTTACTTAATATCTTTATTCAAAATTAGATATGAATTAAATATTTATCTAAAAAAAAAAAGGAAATGTCATTTGAGAAGAAATGCTCATGAGCTAACTCTGAACTTGCTAATGACATTCTTGAAGAATACCATTATATATAAAATGAAGTTGTCAATTAACAATTCATAATACTTTATAATACTAACAACTGTTTAATTATTTCGACTATTTTTTTTTTAAAGGAAAAAATTGATACAGAATTTGACTTACGTAGTCTCCATCTGAGCCTTTGGGGATATTAACGTTCATCTCTGAAGACTTGGCACTGATGATCTGAGCATCTTTACTCTCCTCACTCAAGTACACCATACACCCATCTGTCTTGTCAATGTTCACTATCGCAGCCTTGCCAGTTACCTAGAATAATAATAATTATAATAATAATAATTAATATCATTTATAATGGATTTTTCCCCATAAGGCTCAAAGCGCTTCACGGTAGTTTGTTACCCCGTTCATTGAATTAAATTCCAGCTGTCATACATTTTACAAGTGCTAATTTATCCTCGCCGGTACCCATTTACACCTGGGTGGAGTGAAGCAAATGTAGATGAAAAGCCTTACAAAAGGACATAAGTGCCGGTGCCAGGAATCCAACTCACGACCTTTGCATCCCCGGTAAAATGTTACAACCACTAGCCTACTTCTACAAAGTGATTAAACCAAGATTAGAATACAGCATTATGAGAAATAAAACCAATCTGTTTCGTCAATATTCACTCTACGAGCATTTCCATTTAACTATATAGATTACAATACAGCATTGTGAAACATAGTACCAATCTATTTTGTCAATGTTCATTATGGAAGCCTTGTCAGTTACCTAGATTAGAATTCAGCATTATTACAAATGATACCAAACTGTTTTATCAATATTCATAATATGGAGCCTTGACAGTTACTCTATAAGCCAACATTTTCGTGTACATAATATTTCACAATATTGGTTTGCCCGAAATGTACGTAATCCTTCCTCTGCCACATTTAATTGACATGGCGAATTCTGAATAGACTTCCTGTTAATTGATCGTTTAATTTCTCATCTTATTGGAAACTTTCAATGTAAACAATGTCAGCGAATATAATGCAATGAAAGGTGGAACCAAAAAATCACACACCATGTGTTCAGTGCTATTGTTTGTGTGTCTGAACAGGGGATTAAAATGTGCTCCATCTCTGTTGTGAATGGATTGTGACTTGCAGCGATCCTAGCAGTCTGCTGAATGTTCCGCGAGTAAAAGGAAGCAGGCAAAGAGTTAAAATATCCTATTGTCAATCACATACCTGAACTTGGATGCTCTGGCAATTGACGATATCCAAAGACCCAAGCACACTCTCAAAGACCACACCAACCTTCTTGCACCCATCTAAAAGAAAGCAAAAACATGAAAGAGGCAATGATGTGAGGAGGATGTAAAGAGAGGTAAATGGTAAGAATCAATTACAGAGACTTGTCCCTCTTCACTTGAACAAGGAATTCCCAATTAATGAATTAAAGAAATGTTTTGTGATCATGCAACATACCAAAATGGTTAATGATATGTTACATAAATATGAAACCATTTTCTATCATATTAACATGTAATGTGTGCTATACGTACATTTAAAATTACTATTATTATCATCATATCATTCTTATCTTTATTTTTCTCATCGTTACAATATAAATACAATCATCATCATTATCCTCAACATTACCACTAATACAATCATCATTGATACCTACCAAGAGTGATACTGTTCACTTTACAGGGTATTTGGATAGTACTCTTTTCACACTTGTAAATGTAGACAGTCTGCTTCATTTCAGCTTCATCTATTCTCACGTTGGGGTTGTCCACATGATATTCCTGTGGTAAGTGTGAAGGAATTAGAATAGAAAATATAGAGTAAGCATATTGACCAAGAACTATGGAATGATGCAAGCGTGGCATACAGTCTGTATCAAATAAAATGGTACAAGTGGACAACATTTTTTGAAGGATGAAAATTAATCACAAGCTAGTAGTGTTTGATAAGTCCATAAAGAAGGAAAATCAGGCTTTCTAGTTATCACTAACATTGTAACTATGTACTGTTCTCTATGTAATTAGTTGACAAATAATATTAGTAAGGTGTTATGAATATGAGCCATGGGATTTACCTCTAATGGCACCATCCAAAGGACACCACTGAGATTATAAACCAAGTCTGACCAAATTTAGTTTTGACGATAAAAGCAGAGAGCTATAAACAGTGAGCATTATCGCTTCACCAACTCTTGTACCCATTGTCCCCTTGTGAGTTCTATTTATGCAGGCTTGACCATGGTACATTGGTAAATTGCCATTTGGTCTAAGCCCACTTTGACTAAAGTCCATTTGGTCTTATCCCACATGGTCTAATTCCATTTTGTCTTAAACCAGTTAGTCTCATTACAGTACCTATTGGTCTAAGTACCACTTCGCCTATTTACCATTTACTCTTGTCGGGAATTGATATTTTCCATAGGTAATTAATTGGAAGCCAGGTGAATTTCATAGCATGAAAGATTTTTTTTTCTTTAAAATTGTCTCTCGACTCTTTTTCTGCTTACATTTCCGGACATCCACAAATAACTCATAGTTATCTAGAGAATTCCATGTCTTGGCAGCTTTCCAGATACTTTAGAAAAATAAGAAAGTGGGTATTGTTTTGGTGTAGGGCTATGCCTATCACCTGTGAGTGTTGTTCTATTAATGGGTTTAAATACTCCTGTCTTTTGTTTTGATAGTCCATACAAGATTTTTGGTATTGATGGCATGATGGGATAGACAGTCGACTAACGCTTGGGTGAAACATGATGTTCTATCTTACGACTTAAAAAGTAGTTCTATTTTATAGCGGAGACTTGAAGAGTAGCACCTGTTAAAGGTATTAATTTGGTTTCAAAAGAATTTAGGAATCTTAAATGTTATGGTTATGCAGAGTAATCTTACTTTTGGGTGTGGCTGGGTTGACGCGTTAGGTGTATAAGGAGAGTATAGAGAAGGAATGATTCACTTGTCATCCCGTCTACTCTCTGAACCTCATCTCTAACTCCGTTTGCCATGAAGTTACACTTCAACTTGCAGTATTTGCTCGTAGCCGAGTAGTTTGGGCGAACTAGAAGGGTTTTTCAGCCAGAAACTTTAGGTACGTTGCTAGTTTTGATTTTGTGAAATTAAATTAGTTTGGAAACACAATTTTATGAATTTTATACGAATGTCCAAAGCAAATTTACGCTAAAGTAAGTGTGGAGCTATACATGGGCCCACATGTAAACAATTAGTGAGGGCTTATCGAGTAAGGTTGTTTGTACAAGTTTAGACCATAAGAAATAATTGGTTCACTTCAGTATGCTATTTCAAGTTTGAAATGTTGTATGCAATGTCTGAATTATATCAAAGAAATTATGAAAATATGTATTTACACAAAGGAAATCTAGGGATGCATGTTTTGGTTGTTTTAGGCTTATACTTGTATTGGGTGTGTACTCTATTGTAGTCATTTAAAGATGGCGGCGCCCATGTACTTAGGGATTTGATATAGAATTTCAAAGATGTGAAGATTTCTTAGGGGATTACATGAAACTACTGTGGATAAAATACATGTGTAAAGTAACATGAGATTGAACAATGATTTAAACTTGCAAACTTATCTATAAATGTGAATACCTCTTGTATGTGTATTTGAGATTTGTTATAGGAGAGCTATGGTCTCCTTTAGTCAGAGCAATGATTGGTTGAATAATCTTCTTAGGTTGATTTAATAATGCTTTTGGAGTCACAAAGTTAGTAATTAGTCATTTGATCCTTTGAAATTTAGCTGGCAAACCTGATAGATTTTTCTGATATCCTGCCGGTGATTTTCCAGTAGCCAGTGATGCTGGTGTCATTTCTTTGTGACCTTGGGTAAGCATCCTATTATAAATATTAGTAAGCATCCTATTGTAAATATTAAGGAGTTTTTGTATTAACTCTTTATGCACCACTTGAAAAACCGGCCTGTGCCACATTATTTCAGGGACACGCGTTTAAGGCCAATCTTTATAGAGTCTGCTGAATCAACTTGCTATAACTTTTTACTGCTTGAACCTAACAAAAAATATTGTGTAGCAAAGTTGAAGAGTATAAAATTTCCGTTTTGATGATGCCACACTCGTGGCATTATTTATTATCATTTTTATAATAATCATAAATATATATTGTTTAATTTTTTATATTTATGACAATTTTTATTTCCTCAAAAATGTCTTATTTACCAATGAAGACATACTTCCAAACCAAATGCATTAGCAAGGTGAACTTCTAAGCTTTCTTTTGGTGTATCGTACTCTCATACTAACAATAAAATACTAGGGTTAGGGTTTTAAAAAAAAGTTCAAAGAAAAAGAAAGATCAAAGTGTCCCTCTCAGCCACTCTTGGCAAAGGGGTAATCCCTCCCATTGAATCCCCCCAGCCCTGTACGCCACTCTTGACAATGGGGTTATCTCCCCCATAGAAATCTTCTTCCCTGGTCATCTACCCTTGACAATGGGGGTGATCTCCCCATTGAAACTACCCTGGTCCTGGTCATTGTCGATATCCGGCTTAGCGGGAAGTGAAAGGGAACATCAGAGGGATCTCCTTCTTCTTTTGTTGCCATAAATCAGCCTTTGAAATGAAGAACTTTATTGATTTTTTTCCCACACTATGTATACAAGTACAGTTTATTGTAATGCCAGATGTACACAAGTATATGAGGACTTATAACAAGAGCAACAAAAAAAAAAAAAAGAAAAGACAAAAACAAAACCAAAAACGATAAATACGCTGTTATTTCAAATGTAACAGTATGACGAAAAGTAGTTTATCCGAAAGCATGACTTGTATACAATGCAAACAATACAGAGCGCGAATAATTGCTGCCCGCTACGAGCGGTAGTATGAATGTCTAATTGACTTGTGTACTATTGTGCAAAATTGCGCTCACGGCACTCCTACGTACGTGCAATTCTGCGCTCATGGCACAAAAAGAGTTAAGAAAACTTATGAAAATTATTTGAAGTCTTAATTAAAGTATGAAAGATTGTTTTTGGTCACATAAGTTTATTAATGTGGAAATTGAAGTTATGACATGATACAGAAGTTGGCTTAACTTTTTTTTTGTGATTCATACATAGAAGTCATTGTTATTGATTATGTAAAATTGTTTTTTTATAAATGGAAGAATTCTAATTCTTTGAGTGGAACATTGGCTTTTAGTATGATCTTTTCCTGCCTTGATTTAAGATGATTGCAGAGAAATTGATTGAAAAGAAAACAAACAATTCATTTCCTTTAGAGGTAAAAAGATTTTAACGACGATAAACTTGGACATTTAAGTCCTTAATGACGTACTCTGGTGTTTTGGATAAATACTTGATAGTAACATAAATTGTTTCATGTATGATTATATATCGGAATTGACTTATTGTAGATTGGAGGTTTCAGATCTTTGGATTTATTCAATGATTCAATCTACTCACTCAAATTTTGGCAAACTCAAAATATTTACCTTTTAGCTCACATTTTGTCTTTCACAAATCATATAATGTTGATTGATGATGTTACAATGTTTTACGAGGTTTAATGATTAGAATGGGAAAGCAGATTCGAGGTATTTGCTGTCGCTAGGAGTTAGTGACGTTGTTCTCACGAGCTTAATATCTATTTCATTGTAATCTGTAGGATGGAGAAACAGATTTCCGATGTTGTAATGAATGTGATATTAATGATTCTAATCGAGGTTCTAAACGAGGTTATACAATGATTTGTTGATCACTGGAAGGGAATATATCTTGAATTAGTCAGGGGATAATTAATTAATCAATTTGAGATCTTATTCTTTTCTATATTGTGATGTTTTGATGTAAATTGATTCTTTATATTTCTATATTTGCAGGGCTTTTGGCCTTTTGGCTCTTTTGGCTTTTGCCTTTTGCTTGTGCATTGAATGATGACCTGACCAATAAAGTTACTTAACCGTACATCAGGCTGAAGAGTCTTTATTTGGAGTGCTAACACCCCTCCCCCAACCCACGACACTCTAAATCCTATTTCGTCTAATGTCCACTTGGTAATAGACCAAATATTCATTTGGGCAATAGACCAAAATGCAATTAGACCATTTGGCTATTAGACGAATAGGCACTTAGACCAAGCAGTCATTAGACCAAGTATGTATTAGACCAATTATTGTAAATTAGACCAAAACTGTTAAAAGACCAAATTGGTTTAGCCCAGGTAGTATTAGACAAAATAGACCAACTGCTGTCAGACCAAGTGGATATAAACCTGTAAATTGAAGCCAAACACTTACCACATCCCACCTCTTCTGAATGAGTTCAGTTCTGGGAGGTTTCTTGACGACTGGTTTAGCAGTTGCTACAGGCTTGGCAGCAGCAGGTGCCTTGTATGGTTTAGGGGAGGAGGATACAGGCTTAGGTGTTTGCTTCCTCAGCTCAGGGTTCTTATGGGTCTTCATGTCGTCAGTCACCTTCTTCAAGCCTTCAGGAAGACAATAATAGTTTATTATCATAATGATAAAATTTTGCCACTTTAGAATATGTTTCAGAAATGTATATCAGTGGAATGGTGTTAACTCTTACATTTGCAATTAAATTATTTTCTAAATTAGCATAAATAATTTTTAGTTAAAAAATTTCAAGTTCTGTGCACCTCATGTAGTCCTATCAAATGAAATTGGTAAAAAGACAATCAGGAAACAGACAAAGGAGAAAGCATTTTGAGAATGTGCAGACATACATACAGACGCACATGTATAACCATGGAACCTGTTACATAGGCCCATCCTAAACTTCGATTGCCTGGACAATTAATGTATTTCAATTGAATCCAACAAAACAAGCTTATTACATTGGGTCTCTTGTGTACTTTGACCTCGCTTACATGGCCATCATTTAACCTGCCTTCCCTATCAACCGGCCAGGGTTTTTGGCCACATTCCCTTTGTATTCCTTTTTAAAGTCACATAAATGCCTCACTTTTCTCTTTTTTTCAACGTGGCCAGATAAGCAAGATCAGAGTGTATTGAGTTTGTTCACAGTCTGTGTGATAGTGCAAAGTATTCTGAAAAGGATTCTCTTACCAACAAAGGCAGACAATAATCAAGTCTTCATGTGACTTACCGCTGGTGACTTCCCCACCCTTGTTGAGAGCTGCAAAAAGGGCAGCACGACCAGCGTCGTCGCCACTTGAAGCTGGAGCGGCAGGACCAGAGGGGGCTTGAACAGGGGGTGGTGGAGGGGGTGCAGGGCCTCCTCCTGGTGGTGGTGGTGGGCCCCCAGCAGCAGGTGCAGCAACTGCCTCCTTACCCTGGTAGAAGAGGATGTTAAGGTTGATTAAAGAATGGAGAGATATACAAGGAATTTTTAAAGGGGATAAAATATGAACCATATCTGTGACTTGAGCATCCTTTCGCAAGACGTCATTCTACAAATTTGCCACACTCGACCCAAGTGAGGTGAATGGGTACAGGTACATGTCGGAACCAATTCCTTGAATGACAAGGTGAATAAACATTTTTAAAATGTAATTATATCCATAATAATAATAATAAAAGAGTATATATATTGCGCAGCCACTATAATAATATATTCTACTGCGCAGAACAAAATAAATCATACATTTTAGAGAGTAGTACTAAGAAGATAAGTCTTAAGTTGAGTTTGGAACATAGTTACTGTGGGTGATTCCCTAATAAAGAGTGGGAGTGAGTTCCATAATTTGGGAGCCGCATATGTAAATGCTCTATCCATCATGATAAGAATCTGAATACGTGACTGGTCTAAACCCTGTCATGTAGCTAAAGAAAGTTACTACCAACGTCATGAAATTAGGCAAAAAATGCCATGAATCTGACATCACAAGCCAGGAATGGTACATTGATCAAGTGATAGTGGCCTATCGAGTGATCGAAGCTGAGAGCAAACCTACTAACGTTGATTCCCGTCTACACTTAACAAGCAGGGAAGAATCCAAAGTGAGTAAACGGTACGCCCAAGGCATAGAAATCTACCCATAAATTTCTTTAGATCTAGAATCTTTTGATACCGATGACGGATATAAATCTATTATTTACGACCTTCAGGTTTTGGTGGAACTATGGTCCACTCAGTGATGCGAATGCGACTATTTTCGTTCGGGGCTGCACCCCTCAGGAAAATAGTCGTATTCAATCGCATCACTTCGGGGACCATAGTTCCGACCACCCCCTCTGGCGGCCGTATATAATTGTTCACTATCTTGTTATCATTACTATTGAACAGCAAATCCTGCCCCAAAAAAGGGAAGGATCATGAATTTCTATTTTTAAAGTTCCTTTGTAAACTTCTAAATCAAACCAAGAATAAAATGTATCCCAAAGGTGTTCCTGTAAAAGATACTGAATGAATTAAACAGAGTAAGGATCATTAAAACACATTTTTTCCTGTTGATCTTGAGAAGCCTTTATACTAAGGCCCCTTCTCCAAACAAAGTGCGTCAGTTTCCCGCAGCTTCCTGATACAAGGTGGGAAACAATTGGCTTTCTGCTTTTAACGTGTACACATGTATAAGCCGTATTAAGATTTCAAGATTCTATTCAAAACCCGATAAATCGTCTTTTGGTACAAAAGATGCGGGAAGCTTGCGCACTTTGTTTGGAGAAGGCGCCTAAGGTTCAATGCTACACATATACAATGTACATAGGTAAATTTACTTAAGATTGGACTAGGACATACTGTGTTAGGACCAAGAACTCACCTGTCTGTTCCAGGAGACACCAGTCAGATGGTGATCCTTAACGTAACTCTCTAGACCTTGGATGATCTTAACTAGGCTCTTAGTCCACTCTGCATGGGTTGCATCCCTGTAGGGAGAAAGAGATGGTACATGGTATGTATTTTTACAGCAAGAGTATGATACATTTACATGTACATGTAACTCAAGCTTGCTCATGGGTGGTCCCACCAGACTTTGTACACCTACTTGACATAATTCACTCATTAATCTGATTAAATATACCTTTGATCACATTGATTGGCAACATCAATTTCAGTTTCACATTCATTCCTATGTAAAGTATTATAGCAGAAATGGGCATATAAGAAAGATGGTTTTGATTCTTTATTTTAATTTGTAACTTATTTGTTAAAAAGGGATCAAGGAATTTGTAGTCATGCTAATCATAAGAATGTTGCATCTTGGGAGAAGACAGTGTGAATTTATCAAGTAATTTAGAGCATACATTAGGTGGTGCTACACAGAGGTGATTAATGAAAATGCGCCTCTAGCTCTTTAACGGAAAGGTGGGGCGGGGGGTTCAGCCCCTTCATTTTCAAAGATTATGCCTCAACTGCTAAGAGCTTTGATATTGTTGTTCCTCTTTTTTTTATTATTACTTTTTTTTTCAAATGTTTTAGATTTTTTTTTTAAATCAAACATTCTGTTAGAGATTTCAGGGAATAAAATACACAACAGCCATCGACTGCCATGACGTCGATGCCCTTGTCTCTGGCCGTGATGCCCAAGGGAAATAAATCAAGTCACTGCCATCTTGGCCGTGCCTTTTTTCCAAGCTGGCCGACGTGCCCTTTTAGGAAATTTATTGCCCTTTCATGAAGGACTCCAATATTGTATTCTATTGTATTGTATTTATTACCAATATATTGCAAAAAATATATACAGAATTCAATATAAATATGCATTTGGTAAATGGAGCCAACAAATAGCTAAAGCTAATCGTGGTTGGCCCTGTCCATTTTCATTACTGTGAGTATAAAATTTCACATAAAGTAAAACATGTACAGTTGTCCGCAAAATTGTTCATACCCCTGTAGTTTTTTAATTTTTTTGAGTTGTGCTACTATCTGAATGCATTTCGTTAAACTTTCTGTTGACAATTGAACAATTAGGAAAATTCAAAATTTTGAAAAATTTGGTATTCTAGGTGTATTTTATTGACAGATTTACTAAAAACGCCATGTTCATAATTATTCATACCCTATAGGGATGCCAAATCTAATTTATTATCTATTCATCTGGATTATATTTATTTATTTAAATTTTCACCTAAAATACAATAAATGTAGTTCTTGCGAATGTCCAGAACCATCATTCATGTCTTCTGTGGGTTTTGACTAATGGTGTCCTCTGGAAAACGTCCAGGCTGTGTAAGGTTGCATGGTCTTTGAGCCATTTTGTGTGTCTTCAACTTCCCGGACACATTTCTACGGGGATTCTTGTCAGGCCATCAAATTTTCCTCTCCAGATCATTCATTATGATTGTCCTTAAACTACTCGTTGACTAACTTGGCCATATGCTTCTGAACTTCATCCTGTTGATATGTCCAATGCAGTCCCAGGTAACATTAACAAACATAGTTTTCATTCAGGATCTTAATAAAAAATGTCCTCACCGGGATACCTCCTATTCTGAACAGATTCCCAGTACTACCCGCACTGATAATCCCTCATAGCAGTTCTATGTGAATGCCACGTGCTAAAATCAGAACACTGATCTTTAGATTGAAGGATTCGTCTTTTTTTGCCAAATTGAAGAAAGTCTATATCACTCGTAAATTCTCATTTTCTCTAATCAACTTATATAAATATGGTCCAAAATTTAGAATTCTGGTTTAAATGAGCTCAGGAACTGTCCAGAGGCCTCACAGTGGGTCTGACTGCAAAACTGGAGTCTCTATTGAGTTCGTGTCTGTATAGATATCCTCTATGCAGCATTCGCTCATTCGCACCTTCGTCTCTGGCTGGTCTGTGGTGTCCATTCCGACTTTGGTTGTGATCTTTGGGTTGTTGTGGGCCTCGCAGTATACTTATTTGGCAATTCAAAGAAACACCTTGCACTTTTAGTCATGCCCAGGGAAGAATTAAAGAAGCACTTGAGTGTTAATATATCGGGAATTAAAAAGTGTGGGTAGAGTGGTCATTTCATTTCAATAACATTCATATGAATGTTTCTAAGTGAAGAATTCAAAGTCCTAATAAGAATCCAATAATAAAGGGGTTGGGAAGCTGAAGACTCAAAGGATGGCTCAAAGACCATGCAACCTGACTCAGCCTGGATGTTTTCCAGAGGACACACAGGCCAGACCCCACAGAAGCCATGAAGAAATACCATAAACTCTTGCATAAACTATTTCAGATGGTTATTTGAAGAAAATAATATGTACTTGTGGTTATTTGATGAGAAATTGGACTGGGTACCCCTAGGGTATGAATAATTATGAACATGGTGTTTTTTTTTCGTAAATCTGTCAATAAAATACCCTTGGAATACCAAACTGCTCAAAATGTCAAACTTACCTAATAGTCCAGGTGTTTGTAACATACTGATCACCAAAAAGTTTGACGAAACTTTGCTTTGAAAATTTATTTCAAAGCAAAATTGAAAAAACTTTAAAAATGTCAGGGGTATGAATAATTTTGCGGACATACATATTTTACAGTACTTATTTACACTATTTACATACGAAATTAATTAGATATGAATATACTCTGCAAGAAGAATTGTCTTATATGATAGTCTAAAAGTTTTCCATGATTTAAATTCTCTAATACTATTTGGAAGAGCGTTCCATATACATGTAAAAGCACCTGAATAAGAAACAGACTGTTTTCCAAGATTTGTCCCTACTTTGATGACAGTTCATTCATTCATTTATTTCCACATTAAAAACATATTACAAACAATTTGTCTTCTTAGTATATACAATTGTGGCGGGAATATAAAAAGCACAAAGGAGGCTTGTTAAAAATATTATTATTTTCATTGCTAAAAATATTATTATTTTCATTGCTTCTTGTCTTGTAAGGGTGTTTAACAAATGAGAAATAATCAATGAAACGATGAGGAAGTTTGTTATTCAACAAATCATGCATGAATGTTGCAATCATGAGACGATAATGCTTAAAAACATCTAAAATCGTTTACTCAGAAAACAAGGAGCTGAGTGATGATTGAAGGATTTGAATAACACGAATAATCCTCTTTTGTGTGACCAAAATTTGACTAAGGAATGTTTTGTTTGCAGCTCCCCAGACTTCTAATCCATAAGTAATGTGTGGTAAAATAAATGCATTGTATAACATAACCAATTTCTTTTTTGATACATAATGTCTGATTCTGTACAGAATACCTGCTTTCTTGCTGACAACATTACATTATTAATATGTTTCTCCCAGTTAAGATCCTCATCAATATGAAGACCTATAAATGGCACTGTATCAACTAAGTTCAAAACATTACCTTTTATTTCCAACTGCTCAAAAGTTGATATCTTTCTACCTCTATTCTTAAAAAGCATATAATTTGTTTTGGATACATTTATAGTAAGTTTATTAGCTTCACACCAAGTGACAAAATCTGATAGGTGTTTATTTACTTCTCCTAGTTGTATTCTGTTTTCTCCTTTGTCAAATGTGTGAAACAGGCTCGAATCTTCAGCAAATTAACAAAATTTGAAATATGAAGAGGTATTTGATAAATCACTTATATATAATAAAAAGAGAGTCGGTCCGAAAACTGAACCCTGTGGAACCCCACATGTAATTTCTTTCTCTGAGATTCCATACCATCATAACAAACATACTGATATCTGTTATCCAGGTAATTTTTATCAACAATAATATGTCACTATTTTGTCACATTAAAGTCTCAAAAAGCAATACAGATCATAACTTTTATTGGATAATCCTATACAGAGGTCGTAGCAGAGCTCCCCAAGACCTCCCGGGCAGTTAACCCTTTAGCACCTAGAGACTGCGTAAAAAGGGTAGGTTTACTCACTGGCGGAAAGGGATATACTGTGATTCAATCAGATTTTTGTCAATAAGAATTGCTCGTCCCTCAAAAGACTGGGGGCCATCATGGGCCCTGTCCCCCTCAACATTTTCCAAGACCATTCCACCTCATGAATTTTTTTGATCGCGCCTCTTGCTGACTTTATACTTTCAAGAGTTAATGGCCATCTGACAGGAATTGTAATTTAGCAAGGCATCCCTGTTTGTTTAATTCTCACTAGGCGCTGCTGCACCAGCTTGAGCTATTTCAAATAGCGCGCTATTTGTTATCTGATGAATTAGCTCGATCAGAGCAAATCCGACTTTGTGGTCAAATAGCGCGCTAATTTGGAGAAAATTCAAACTTGGGTCATCTTAGGTTTTTTTGAAAAAACTCAAGCTGTTTTGCGGTTTTAGCACGAAATAGCGCGCTATTTTGCGCGGTGCTGCACTAGCTCGAGCACCTGTGCGTGTAGAAGCTAGCGGTAGTTACCAGTTCCGCAATACACATCGGGCTTGTTTGTTCAAGGTCGGGTCTGGTCGTTAAAGCGAAATTTTAAAATAACTTGAGCTAGTGCAGGACCGGTTTCTTTTTTCAGGCTATTTTCCAGATCCACCAATTAGCGCGCTATTTTTTAGCTCGAGCTAGTGCAGCAGCGCCTACTGGTCTGGGTTTTGGATGTGCTGGAACGTTACCACAGTTATTATTTTTAAACAAATCTGTCAGTACGTAAACAGAATGTGATGTTTACATTATTTGGACAGCCAAACAAAATTTTCATCAGCAAATCCCTGTGGAAAGGAATTTTGTGTTTTCCCCAAACAGAAAAGGCAATATTTTTAAACAGAAAGTCACAACCTGCCGACCTGGCTCTATTTTAGAAAAAAAAAAAAACCTTTGATGCCCTTTTTATGAGAAAAAAATGGCCGTGGATTTAAGGCCTGAAATTTACATTTTAAGCACAAAGGTCATGCACAAAAATTATCATTGTCGTTCAAACATTTTTAACTCTGGACTATTCTTGCATACAATATTTGGGAGTGATAACAGGTTGACTTACTTTTCCTTGAACTCTTTGAGCACTCTATTGGTGTAAAACTGAGCTGAGCCAATCATATCTTTGACATATGGGGCTGGCTTGTTGGGCTGTAAAATAAAATATTATGAAGAATATTTCATTATGCAGTAGGATTTCAAAATCTAACACAATAAAAATTCTTATAACTATAAGTATATTGCTTTTCTGTTGTATTATCAAGCTATATGTGATACGTCTTGTCGAAATGAGAGAGAAGTCGCAGATCAAAGATCCGAGTAAATCGACAAACTAATAAAAAACTCAAAATTTTGAGGAAATTTTTTTTTTTGATTTTCTGTTCTACCATGCTTCATCTTTGCTCTCTTAAAAAAAATGAGTGAAAATGATAACGGAAAAAGTGGTAAAAAAAGCAGTTTTTCGGCGAGTGTTTTTTTCGGTCATAATTTTTTTTTCCGGACATACAAGCGCACGGTCCACGCTCATTTCCCCTCTCCGTTTAGCTCCGCCTTAGCAACGCATGCTTTGTTATGGACGTTCACAGGTCATGTGATGTTGATTTCAACTGGCTTTTTGTTTCGTTTTTGTGAGCGAATAGCGAACTAAACTCTCTTTAGCTGCACTCAGAAAATTTGCGTGCGATGCCACAACCTGCTGTGAATAAAGCTGTTTCATTCGGGATAGCGGAGCACGCAAACGAATGTCAAATCTAAACAATCGGATGGGGAGAGGGGGGGGTTATGTGGGGAAAAGCTATTTATTGCTTGACTTAGCTATCTGGATCCAAAATGAATGTTAATTTCAGCATTTTATTTTAGGGGCCACGATATCTGTGTCCTGATGGGAAATTAAACCTCCCATAAAACAAATTTGGTTCCATCAGGAAACATAGAGCATACAAAAGAGCGGCATATTACCGTAAACCACAAAGTAAAAATCCGAACAGGCGCAAACTCTAGACTCACACGACAGTAATTCATCCCCGCTCTAAAAAACATCCCAAAGCACTCCTCCTGTAAATTTAAACAATCTCACCCACCACCCACGCTAATGCGATGACTCAAAAATACTTCTGATCACCAGTATTTAGCGTTAAAGTCTTAAGACGCGAAGAGATGCTATCTTAAAAATTGAAAAAAAGTACTGTTTTAAATTGCTGGTTGATATTGCAATCATGTGGAAACAGATGAGCTAAGGGGGGGGGGAGTGGCAAATCAAAATGAACTAGTTTATAACTGCGGCTGGTATCTCACTTTTCGGGAACTACTTTGAAACAACTTTAAGACGGCTTAGAAACAAGTTTGAGACGGGTTATTGAGACGTCGCGGAGACGTCTCAGAGACGTTTCATGAATCGCGGATACTAATTTGAGACATTTCTCTGAAACTGCTTTGAAATAAAGACGGAATAAACGTTATCCGTCGCGAAAAATCGATTCCTTTGCGAAGACGTCTCCGCTATTTTTGTAAACAAATTTTTAAGCTAACCTAGCCACTCATAAAACATGATCAGAGAAATTCTAAATACATTCGTGATGCGCAAATAATTTATTAAAACATTTTTGGAGGCTTATCTCTATCATATACTTATTCAAAGAATATAAACAAAATGCATAAGCCCCTGTACAAGAATAATTTAGTCTATAGACCATTATTATGTTCAAAATTTCCAACAGAGTTCAGATCAAAATGACTCGCTTTATTATGAGTAAGAGTATACGCGATTGACATTCAAAGAACGCACGCAAACATCGGAATAAAACCCCCAAAAAGGTTTTAAAATAGTTTTGTTTCTAACTAATTTAGCGCCAGGATTGGTAAACACTTTTCTTAAAAGAGCGGACTTTTTCTTAAACAATTAGAAAGAGCATGACGTTTTTATTTATTTGACGAAATTCAGCTTCTTTTTTTAGAGAAGATTGAATGTTATTTAGACAACATCGCCGTTGTTTCTGCGCTTGCCTCGATCATGCGTGACGGACGAGTATTGTTCTCTGTATACCTGAATGCAGCCTCCTCATTGGTCAATCGTTTCACCTTTGTAACAAGTGGTTGTTAGGGCATTTCGGTGAGTACAGCGGTGACAATTATGTTCTTATTTTTCTGGCGTGGAGTCAAACGGAAGTCAAACTTCGCAGACGTTTTTCTCTTGATTTTGATTTCCAAGAGCACAATTCTCCTCGCGTTCAGAGGCTAATATCTCCACTTCTATTTACTCTTTACAGTCGGGTTATATATCAAATTCAAGGCAATGAATCAGGGATCAATAATATCAAATAAAATGGATTTCAAAAATCGCGACTAGTCTCTCATTTCGACGTGACGCATCACATATATTTTATAGATTTACATGTTTGTAGACATGCAAAAATCTACACTATGGCCCGAATTCACAAACGTGGTTTAGTTAGTCCATGGTCTAAATCAGGGGTTTAAACCACGGATTTAGACCATGGTCTAAATTTTGGTATTCACAAAGGTGGTTTGTGAATACCAAAATTTAGACCACGGTCTAAATCCGTGGTTTAAACCCCTGATTTAGACCATGGACTAACTAAACCACGTTTGTGAATTCGGGCCATTATGTTAGAAAAATGCAAATGCATTTTAGCTGTACCTAGACTTGTTTACCTCAAAATAACAATGAAAATGCTCCCCACTGTCATCATTATCATCTTCATTATCATCATTTTCATTGTAATCTTCTTCATCATCATCACAAATATCATCATCATCATCATCCTCATCTTCCTCACCATCATTATCTTCCCTATCATCACCATCATTACCATCTTCCCTATAACCATCACCGTCACTATCACTATCATCACCATCTTCCTTAGAACATCATCATAATCACCATCACTATCATCATCTTTATCACACCATTATCATACTTTTCAATATTATTATCATCAGTATCATCATCATCATCATCCTTTCCCCTCGATGGTTAACTTACAACAGTCACCCATCCGAGCATGTTTGCACCCTCACTGATGGCGGAGAGGTGATTAAATGACTTAGAGGGTCTCATCATTACCATCAGATGCCCTATCATTATTATCACCACCACCACCATCATCATCATCATTATCATTATCACTACCACCACCACCACCACCATCATCATCATCATCATCTCTATCACACCAGTATCATACTTGCCATTATCATTATCATCAATATATCATCATCATTTTCATCAACACCATCATCATCATCATCATCATCATCATCATCATCATCATCATCATCATCATAACCATAACCACCACCACCACCACCATACAACACCATCATCATCATCATCATCTCTATCACACTAGTATCATACTTGCCATTATCATTATCATCAATATATCATCATTTTCATCAACACCATCATCATTATCAACATCATCATCATCATCACCACCACCACCACCACCACCACCATCACCATCACCATCACCATCATCATCATCATCATCATCATCATCATCATCATCATCATCCTCATCATCATCATCCTTTCCCCTCGATGGTTAACTTACAACAGTCACCCATCCAAGCATGTTTGCACCCTCACTAATGGCTGAGAGATGATTGAATGACTTGGAGGGTCTCCTGGCTTCACGGTATGCCTGGATCTCAGACAATTTGTCAGACGTTGGCTTCAGAAGCTCCACAAAGACAGCCTAGAAAACAAGGAAAGTAAATGTCATTATGTATTTATAGAGAAAGTGTGATTAGGTAACACAACAATGCAATGCAAAACGATTCCTGCAGATAGTATAATGTAGTTGTAAAATTTCATTTCTGAATTTGTAAGAAAAATATGATTGCGTTATACATGCCCATGTAAAAAGGCATGGTGGTTCATCACTGAATTTATCATTTCGTCATTTTGAGGGTACTACATGTACATGTACATGGATAATAATATGTTTAATAGTCATTTTAATACTGTATGAAACATAAATTTTAATTATGGTTTCATACAATGTATTTGACAGGGACTTCTAATTACTCACCATACCCACACCCATTACACAACCTAACATGCAGTGCACTATATGCATAAGATACTGTGGAGAGTAGTTCAAATCCTTTTTTGCAATGGATGTTTATGGAATCAAATAAAAGTGGATGAACAATGTTCAATACCTCTTTTGGTGGTTTGCTTTCTGCTGCGATCGCCATGAAAGCTCGCTGGGCATCAAAACATTGCTTCAGCATAGCAGCCTAAAGGAAAATAAAGTTTCATCAGAATGAGAGAAGGCATTTCACAACTGGTAAAAGTTCAAAAACTGATTAGTATTTGCACAAAAGTTGATTGTAAATAAGAAACTTTGAATAATATTAATAAAGAATTTCCTTACTTGTATTCTGAAAGTACGTGTAGAATATTTTAAATGCCTGAAAACTGAAATGTTGCATCTAAAATCATTTCTGGTTTCCAGGTTTTGAACAACCATTTTTGGTTGCTTTTTAGTGGCACAAATCAAAACTATAAACATTCTTAATAATCTTTTTTAAACCTTCAGTTCGCTCATATTGGTTGATCTTTCTTCTTTTTAGAAGCTCTTAAATTCTAGGTTGAATTTCTCCTTTAAGTGTCACCCACTAAAACCTTCCTGAAACTGAACAAATAAATGTTGTCATACCAATTCTGCTATTTCACCTCCCAGCTGGTTGCTGATCTTGACAAAGTCAGCGACTTCACCTGCAATAAGGCTATCATAACCCTGGACAAAGGCAGATGATCCTGAAAATATAAAACATATTTTATACAATTAAAGGGTGAAAAAAAAGGTAATGATTTGATTACAGCAAAAGCACATAAAAGTGATTCCACAAACTTTCCGACACTCCATGGATTCCTGATGAAGTAATCGGTTCGTAGTATGTACATGAAGTCTGGGGTTAGTTTACTTAGATGTAGATGTGAGTGGGATACATGGATATAAAGATTTAAGAAATATCTGACTATAAATGAAATAGATTACTTTAAAGAGCAAAAGACATACTGTAAAGATATGTGTACATTATGTATCTCTGTTTAAATGTTAATAAACACATAACAATATGGAAATTCTCAAATAATATTCAGAGAACATTCCCATTGCACAGCATCCAAACTGAAATCATTATCATTTTCTGACTGCAGATAGTCCATTTCTGCACAACTTACTTTTCATCATCTTTTAAACTTGTGCTCAGCAAAATATAATATTGTGAAATATCTTCTGTCATATAATAACCCAGACCTTCAGCAACTACATGTAATGTAACAATTATTTGAAGGTTTCCTGAATCAAATTCACATTGTCTTTGAGGCCAGATCTTTAAAATAACTATTTTTTATTATTATTTTTTATTTTTATTTTATTTTATTTGTTTTGGGGGGACACCTGGTACATGGACTCACCAATACAGAGTTCAGTGTTGACAGAGTTCAAGGTAGAGATCACATCTGCCAGAGAGGCTGCAAAGTCTGAGCTCAGCTCAGCCTTGTTGATGGTATCTGCGAGTTTCCTGAGGTTTCCCGTCTCCTGCTTCAGCTGCATGACAACGTTTAGAGCATCCGCCGCCATCTTGGAAGACTAGTATGGTAGCTGTCTGCGAACAAAAAAAATGTGAGAATTTATTAATTTACATGTATCTCCATCATCCAATGTCGGTTGTATCTCTTGATTCTGCTGCAAAATTACAGTAGCATGTAAGCATGTCAGTTGCCATCCCAGAAGACCAGTTGCTCTCCAGGGGCCCCATTTAAATCAGATTTAAATTCAAAAGGCATCCAGTATTCAATGTGTATTGATCTCATTTAAAGATGCATCCCCTGAGTAAGATCTGACCAATGAAGTGAGGCATAATACTGCAAGCAACTAGTATTAAATTTAAGTGTAGCTTTAAGTCATGTGTAACTGAAACACCCCTACATGTAAGTGAATGAAAAAAAGAAAGAAAAAATAATCTGTTATTTTCTTTCTCAACACATCGCAATAAGTTTGTTTTCAGGGATATCAATCGTTTCTTACATGTACTACCATACATGATAGCAGGAGAGAACAGCATTTTTTTTTTTTTTTCAACTTTTCAGAATAAATTTCAATAAATTCAAAACAAATATCTCAAGTGAAATGATTTGTTTTTTTATTCAACATACATGTATGACAATATTACTAAAAATTCAACTAATTTTTTGACTTTATGAATTATCCTTCAAAGGTCAGTTCAATCTGCCAAAAATGAAAGTTTAAAGAAAAGGTTGATTGTTTCAAAGTGAATTCCTTAATTTTTTAAAATCTACAGTTCATATTGTACATCAACAAATGTGTTGACTTTGTTGTGCTTACACTACGAGACAGACATCGAGACAGACATCGAAGGCTTGTACACTCTGTGTCTGTCAACAATATTAATGAGGGTATGGAGGTCTCATCTTACATATAGAGGCATGGATTACAAAATACTTGATGCTAACAAGGAAGTTGGCTTGAATGATTACAAGATAACCATCAGAAAATAGTCATCTCCATGTGACATCATAAATCAAAGTAGTGTGATACATAAAGCACACATATGTAACATGAACACTACATACGTGTACATGTGTACATTAAAAAAAAGCAGGGTAAACCCTCAGAGGTGTGAGAGCTCTTTTGTGTGATATTTCAAGCAAAAGCTTTTTTATTTTCTTCATTAGAACAAATAACAAAAGGGGAATGGATGGATCATCATGGTCCACACGGAAGAAGTTTAGTGTTCAAAAGGAAATCAATCTTGGAGCAAAAGTAGTAGCAGCTTGACCCGGGGTACATTTTCAGGAAATGTGAAATATGCTGTACCTTCAATCTTCCTGCTGGTACATGTATGTGCATGCATAACTGAATAGTATGTCATACTGTGCATACTGTTAAAGAGAATCTAGTGTAGTGGGAGAGGTGAAGAAATGTGAAAGACACTGTCTAAATGTGATTTGGATAGGTTAATAACAGTTCAGCTAAGCATCATTTTGTGCTGTGAGGTTTTGGAATCGCCAAAATTAACCCAATTCAGCTTTGAGCCACATGCACTTACACAGAATGTGGGGCAACACTAAATGTTCGGGACCCAAACATGCAGCTGTTTGGGTATATTTCGGGTCATATTATGACTATAAGGGCAATTGAAGAGCAATCCTTTCTTGTGGAGCTCTTTATCATAATATTCTTCCCAAATACCATGAAAATAATAGGAAATCTCACAAAAATGTCTTCATATTTCTCAGTCCTTCCCACTAGGCCTACACTAGATTCCCTTTAAAGGGAATACTCAATTTTATAATTTAAAGATATTGGTTCTCAAGATAATGGTTTCAAATAACCTCTAAACATATTTAAAAAACATTAATACAGAGAAATATTCTTTATGAAGTCTTATTCCTCATCAAACTTGGGCAAAATATCTCTTCTAAATCCTAGGGAGGAAACATTTAAAGTCAATTTTGGGGTAATGTTATATGAATACTGGTAATTGTTTGAATTTAAGCTGAATCTGGTGTAGATGTGATTATCAATCATAAAGGGGAAAGTTCACACTGGATTTCAATTGTTTTTTTTTTGTTTTTTTTTTTGCAGAAAAATAAAATAAAAATATGATTATGAATGAACATTTGAAGAACATCAACCAAACAAGATGAATCCTCGACCGCGCGCGGTCCAAATATATGCCTCCGCCATTGCCAGATCAGAAAAATATCGCACATTCATCTACCGGTATTCATTTTGCTTTATAGAATGACATTTTTGACCTTGACCTTTGACCTTGTGACCCCAAACCTAATCAGACCATATTCCTCGGTGAAAGATACTATGACCACTTAATTGACAGTTTAATCCTTAATTGGGTTCCCGAAGTATCGCGAGTGACAAATCCAACTACCATGGATTTCTCACATCTTGACCTCGGTGCACCCTTGACCTTGACCCACTAGTAATCCATAATCTAATCAAGATCATCTCTCTGGGACCGGTACATACTACACCTAAGTCTTGAAGCTCATATCTCAAATGGTTTCTTAATGATATCGCACAATAACAAACTCAACACAAACATAAAATTTCAAACTATTTGACCCTCCGTGACCTTGACTTTGAAACCTAATACTCCAAAACTCTAATCAGATCATCTACCTCCAGCGAAGCTGGTACATACTATCCCAAGTTTGAAGCTCATACTCCAAATGGTCTTGCAGATATCGCACGTAACGAACTCAAAAAACAGAATTTCAAGTATTTGACCTCGGACCTGACTTTGACCTACATAATCCAAATCTAATGAGATCATCCTCCTATAGTGGTACATATTAATCCCAAGTTTGAAGAATCATATCTCAAATGGTTCTCGAGATAGCGGGCGTGATTCGCGATAACGAACCCAAAACATAGAATTCAATTTTTGGCTCCTCCGTGCCTGACCTGACCTACATACTCCAAAATCTAACTCGATCAATCGTTCTAGGTGGTTACATACTATCCCGCAATTGAAGTTGAATCTCAACGTGCGTTCGTGAGAATTATCGCGAATAACGAACCCAAAACATAGCAATCTTCACTATTTTTTACCATCAGTGACCTTGACCTTTGACCTACATACTCCAAAATCTAATCAGATCATCTTCCCTATGGCTGGTACAACTATCCCCAAGTTTGAAGTTGATATGGTCAAGTGGTTGGTCTTGAGATATCGCGATAAACGAGCAAGCGGGACGTACGGACGTAAGCGGACGTACGGCCCGAACGTCACGGACGAGACAACCCGTACAGACCTCCCGGCACCACCTCTCGGCTGGCGGGCATAAATGCGAGATTATGAATATTAAATGTTTTGATCTGGACCACACTCAGACAGCTCCCCATGTATCCAAATTTTGACTTTTTCATGATTTTTGCATAAAAGGAATGGTCATCATGTGATAGAGGCATGTATGATGAAACATAATGGTTTGTAGGTTGATGGTGTACTCAACCGGCACCAGTGGAAATTAATATCATTTTCTCTGAAAAAATGTAACTTATATGCGAATTTAAATTTCATAACACATACATGTAGGAGAGCAGCTTCGCACGTGGACATCACAGAATAAAGTTTAAATTATTCTTTACGTTCGTTATTTTCTATTGATGTGCTTCAAACTCCTTCACTCATAAATGTCTTTTATTTTCTGCATTTTTTTTAAAACCAATTAACCCAGGGTGAACTTTCCCTTTTATGATCAGATGTGATTGTTAATGTTCTATTCTATCCTTTGGATACACGTATTGATTACAGATTATAGATTTAAAATAATGAAATGTTGTTGAAATTGGATATCAGCAATGCAGTTATATGGATTATATGAACTTGGATAGCATCATCAGCGCTCATGCCATTGAGGAGGATGGTGACAATGACATCACTATTCTGAAATATTTATAGCCAGGCGTTGACCAAGTTACCTTGGGCCTAATACTGCTTCTCATCCATGCCTGACTCACCCAAGATGTTCTGCCAATCTGACATTGCACATCAATTTACTGACACCAGAGATGTGAAATTTGTACATGTCATCTGTAGTTTACGGTTTTCTTCAAGATAGGGCGCGACTATCCTAAAAATCTAGTCTCATTTTCCATCTCAGGTGCAATTATACAACAAACATACGCATTATGAAAATTTCCCAAGTTTTCCCTCTCTAAATTTTAGGAATTGAGTAACTATTAAGAGTTTAACAGCAACGAATGATCATTTTGTATTTCAAAGATTTATTTGAAACAACAGTTATTTGATCTCAGAAGGGTGTGATTTTTTTTTTTTTTGTGTTGTGGTTAGTTAGAAAGGGGAAAACACATATCTAATGGAGACAGGATCTATTAAAATAGCACTGGGGGATGCTCTACATGTTCATGTTCGCATGTTTCCCAGGTACCCATGGAATCTTGGTAAAATGTACAATTACACAGTGTATTGCAAAATAATCAAATATTAAAGACATTCATCATTAATTTGGTGCAATCTAAAAAGTACAGAGAGTAATCTCTAACTTTTCATAGTCACTAGTCACAGATGTGAACACTGCATAAATGGAATTTGTTGTGACTGCAATGCCTCATTACATACATGTATTATTTAGTCTTCATCCTGCCAGACTCATTGACATATTATGTCACAATTTCCTTCTGCAGTAGCGTAACAAAGAGTAAGCAGGGTATGTCCCCAAATCCTCTTTTTATTAATAATAGCAGCATCCAAATCTTCCTGATAACCTACACTGCTCTGAGCTATGATTCGATATATATGCAGCAAAAGCAATTTGCTTTTAAATTTTTTTACTTTGAGAGACCCAGTGTTCCCGCTACTTTTGGGAAATTTTGGTATTTTCAAGGAATTTTCAGGACGTGAAATAATTCCAGGAATATCTGAATGTAACAAATTTGAATAGTCATGATTATAGAATTATATACCTAATTTTGGAGCTCAACATTTTTCTGCTCACACTTCACACAAGCATGATTGATGATTGATTGTCCGTTTTGCAGGTGGTACATGCAGACAAATGAGGTCTTAAAATTCATTGATTTCTGGTCACTAGGCATACTTCAAGCTATCTGCACCGTTCTCCAAAGGTTTGTTTTTTTAAACAAATTGAAGATTCCAGGAAATGCCACTGAATCTTTTTTAAGTTCAAATGTATCAATTGTAGTATCAAGGCAAAATAAAGAGAGAGAAAAACATGTTTAAAGTCCTGCTTTTTTTAAACAAGTCAATAGCCAAATTGTGTCTCGCCAACCCATGACTAAGTAAAATGAAGGTTTCCCCAAGTACATGTACATCCTTTACCAAGCTTGATATTTCACAAGAAAGTCTTGCAAATAAAATTTAACATTTGACCTTAAATGACCTTTGACATCTCTATGTGACCCCCGACAGCACCCCAACATGATGTTACCCTAGTGCATCTATCACCCAAATTTGGTTGACAATGGACCAGCAGTTGCCAAGTTATGCGTCATAAAGAGTCTTGCAGGTAAAGTGTGACGGACGGACAACAGACAGACGGACGCAACTAGGATCCCTACATTTGTATGTCTCACCTTCACCTTCGGTGGGCGAGACAAAAAGGAAGAAGGCCTTTTTTTATTCCCAAATTACTGACCAATATTAAGAATAGTTTTTTTCCAAGATGGCCACCAGCCATATTTTTTTTTAATCACCTCTTGGACTTTGGGGTAAGAAAGACACTTAGGGCTGGATGCAATGGGAAACAAAAAAAATGTCAAGAGTTATAATTTTTCTTCCAAAAAGAGGAATGAAATTTATTTTTGGCATTTTGTCTGCAGAAAAAAAAAGGAAAAGACAAGCTTTCTCAAACCAGAGAGTGATTTTTTGCCTTTTTTTTTTACCACTTCAAAAATTATATACCGTATATACCTCAGACAAAGATATTGAAAAAAAAAAATTGTATTAATTTTGATTGTGTGCCAACAAATCACTAGCAGTTATAATGTCTTCGTTGTGACATTCATCCAGCCTCTGCTTTATGTAGCAACAACCATCAGTGGTTTCTTCATAGTTGCACAGCCACAGGTCTTCATACTTTCTTCATACTCTACATTGTAAGTAGGGTGGATGTGTGGGGATGGGGTCTACAACGCTAGCAGCAAAGCCGGGACTGTGGGAAGATTTTAGTGTGAAGACTAAGTGCGTTTCAATACGGTTTTTCACTATCGGCAAAAAATCGGGAGTGCTTTTTATTTTTTATTTTTCATGAAAGTGAAATCAAATTTATTGAAAACCTAATCTCTGATAAATATAACTACATGAAAATATAGGAGGGCTTCAATTTAGAGTCGATATCTATTGCAAAAAGAAGAAAAACCTTGGGGAAAAACCAATGGACTAAGATGAGAAAAAAACGGGCCACCCATAGTCCCTATTACTAGGTCAATACTTCCTATTGACATAGTATCCTATGAGTGGGGTCTATAAACCTAAACCTATACTAGTAACCCCAATAATGATGTCCAAAAAGCAGTTATTGCTACATATTTTATACACTGGAAGCAGGGGAAACCATTTTCTTCCCTGTTTATCATATTAAAGGATATGCCTTTGCATGAATTTACAGGTTTGTATTTTGTGTTCATTCTTGAACGGATCGATAGTGTCATCCACTATCATCCTGCTTGTTGATATTTGATTGATGTTTATTATGATCGCAAGATTCTTCTCATGAAGAAGCCACGGGTCCACAAGTGATAGTTGCTATGGCAATGAGGATAAGTGAATGTCAAAGAGAAGACTGGCAAACAAGTACTAAAGTAGTGATAATTTGAAATACAATTTGAAAATACAAATTAAAACAATTTATCCTTTGTTTCCAATTTATTTGGCCATGGTAGGCCTACTGCTAATTTTGGAACTGTCAAAAAGTGATACTGCATGTTAATGCAAATGAGATAATTTATTCATCACAAACTCTGTTTATTGATGGCTTTGGCCTTGTCTCCCCGACACTGTACAATAAAAATCAACTCCATAATTATGCACGAAAACTATTTGCATATGAACGTAACTCTTTATTCTTAGGTTCTCATTTTCATTCCGTTTATTTCAAAAACTATTGCACCATTTGATTAGTTGAAGTTCATTTTCTGTGTCATTCTGAGGTACATGTAGTCATATGGCATTATTGCGACCTACACATGTATTTGCTATCTTTAAAAGCAAATTTTTCTGTTTTGATCGTAAATTTGGTCTCCACATTGGTTGTGATTGACAGCACGCACGATAAAGCGTTTTTTTGGAGAACAGCTGAATTGCGTTATTGTTCAGATATGGTCAACACACTTTAGTCATCACAACTGCTTGTTGACCAAGTTATTGAAATGAAGTAGATTATTTTTTTTACCACTTTTTTCTTCATTTTTCTCGGCCCCCTACTGCCTGAAATTTAAACAAAGATACGTAGAAATAAGGTATAATTCATCTTTACGACTTCTACAAATTTATATACCCCTCTACTTAAATAATGTAGAAAAAAAGTAGAAAACTCACCGCATTTGCTCCTGTAGTCCACATACAGGAATGGCGCCGTCAATGTGTTTACAGCGTGCACAAATTGCTATATTGTTAAAAGAACCATCACAAATCAACTCGGCCCTTTCTAAATTCGGTATCAATGTAGAGCAGCTAGAATTACATTTCGTCGATGGTATATTGTGTAGGGCGAGCCTCTGATTCCTCAGATCATCGTATCTCGGGGAATTTTACATTTACATTTACATGTAATGTTTAGTTATTGTTAATTTGTTAATACCTTTATGTATTTTTTATTGTAAACATGCTCATTTCCGCACTTCGGCTGTCAATCATGTATGTACTGCTTTTATTCACAATAAACCATTCTTGAACTGAATTGAATTGAAAAAAAATTATAGGTAGAGTTGACTCGAAGCTTCGCGTAATGCTGATCTTGTCGAAAGATAAGATGTCAGCCTAGCTATATTTGCTAAACTTCTTCTTGCGTTGGTATTATGGCAAGCATTTGGATAAAAATATTTTTGCCACTGCTATTTTTTATTCATATATTTTTCTTTTTCTGCTCTTTATTATTATTATTATTATTCCTTTGTTTCTTGGACGTCTTTCTCCCTGTTCCTCCCAATTTTTCCCTCCATACTTCTCTTCTTCTTTTTTTTCTCCCTCTCTTCTCTCTCTTCTTTTTTTCCCTCCATACTTTCCTTCCCTTTTTTTCTCTTTTCCCTCTTTCCCTCCATACTTTTCTTCTCTTTTTTTCTCTCTCTCTTTTTTCCCTCCATACTTTTAATCTTGTTTTCCCTCCTCTCTCTCTCTCTCTTTTTCTTCTCTCTTTTTCCCTCTCTCTCTCTTTCTTCCTTTTTTCTCCATACTTTTCTTCCCTTTTTCCCCTCTTCCTTTTTTTCCCTCCATACTTTTCTTCTATTTCTTCTAACTTTTTTTTTTCTCTCTCTTCTTTTTTCTCCATACTTTTATTCCTTTTCTTCTCGTTTTCCCTCCTCTCTTTCTCTCTCTCTCTCTCTCTCTCTTCTTTTTTCTCCATACTTTTCTTTTTTTCCTCTTTTTTTTTTTCTTCTCTCTCTCTATCTCTTTTTTTCCCCTCCGTTTTTCTTCTTTTTCTGCTTTATCTCTCTCTCTCTCTCTCTAATATCTGTATCTCTTCCTTTCACACGATAGCCAATCAGAGCGCCCAAAATGTCCTCTGTATATACAAGCTCGTAGACCTTTCATTGTGCACCGCCCTCAGTCACTCTGACATGCACAATTAATCTGACTTTTAGAAAAATAAAAAATTCTCATCATGATCACCAACGAAATTTAAACAGATACGTCACAATGCCAGAGCTTTCCAGGACTCCTTCTTTGTTACAACCGTAGTCGACTGGAACAAACTACCTGCTGACACAGTAAACTCTCAATCCTTGGACTCTTTCAAAAACAAATTAAACCTTAATTAATGCTACGAGCCACTCCACATGTAGCGTTGCTGTTCACAAGTTAGCGTGATGTGTCAGGAACTGACATTTTGCTGACCCAACGATACAGATATATGATCAACAAGATCATAATTGGGCGCTAGTGTAGTTAAGCATCCAGCCGCGAGGCCTGCTGCTACGTGAAGGGATAGGGTTGACAGCGACCCCCACACACTAGGGTTAGAGTAGGTGGTGTGTAGTGGATACTAAACCGACCAGCCCCCGTCGCGAAGCGACGGGAACTGACGAGTCAGTACGCGTTTCTAGCGAAGTTTTTTTTTTTCTAGAGAAAAAAAAAATGATCACAAATTTCGGGGTCAAGATAATTCATACTCACATTGAATCCAGACTGTGAAGGTCCTTCCTCGAATTGGTGACATCTGCAAATATTTCACTTGAAGTAATAAACTAAATAAGATAAAAAATACTGGAAAACAGAAAAAAAAATTTTTCTAATTTCAGTTGCAAGGTTAGGTCATCCGGAAGTGGAACGTCGTCTGCTCCAACTTCACGTCTCCGTGCGTGTGCCTGTCGAATGACGTCATTGAAAGATGGCAGCGATGGCAGCGATGGCACCGAAAATTTTAGAAGAAACAAGACCAACGGAAAATTCATTTTGGTAAGTCAAAAAGCTCTTATAATTTATATACTTTCATTTTTAGTCGTTGTTACGCGTGAAACATCATAGATGTAAAAAAATCGATATTTTAAAATTAGATTAATTAAATTGACCAGTATAATTCATTTTGCGCTCATCATCACTGAAAGTTACGCTGTAAATAGGGGTGGTTGAAGTACAGCCCCGTCACCTTCGGCGACGGGGCTGTGTATAGTTAAGTGGATACCAAACTACACTACTAGCGCCCATAATTATCCTAAAATAGACTAAGTTATCAATATCAGTTATGCAGCTGTCATAATTTCAGTAAATTGTACGTTTGAGAAAATATGAGCTAAGCCATCAAATATTTCTGGATTGTGACAAATCGACCCTCCAACAATTATATGTATACTACAGGGTACAGTACAGGGCCTAACGTTAGGCCTAGGCTTTTGACGAGGGCACTTCGTACCCGATCCCGCCGCAATCCCTCCCCCGTTTTTCCCGGAACAACGGATCGAGGTTGCCGCAGCGCTTCCTCCTCGCTGCAGGAAAAATTCAACCGATTTCTACAAGCATATCACTCTCAAACTGCCATTTCATGCATTATTTTCAAACGTTGATAAGATAACTCACTCAAAACCTAATAGAGAAAGTAAACCTTACCTTGTAAAAAAATCAATCCTTTAATTTAATGTTAAATTGCGAGTTTTAAGTCGCAATTCAGCGGTGAATGGATGAGCTAAGCTGAGGGAGTGGTGGTGGAACCCGGAAGTAAGGTCGGTCTGTGATGTTGTTCGCTGTGCATGCACGCTTCAAGCACTCTTCCGTGTTATTGTCATACCCGACGGACAGTCAGCGAAAAAAATACATGAGTGGTCGACGGAAAAGACGTGCATTGTGGGATAAGACTGATTTCATATTCATTATGCCCTCGGAATGTCGTCACTCAAAGCCAATCAGCTGTTCGAAAAAGGGGGATGGGCAAAAAAAGGACAAAAGAAGACAGGCATCGTGGAATGTCCAAATACGGTCAGATCTTTAGATGAAACAGTTATATTCTTCGACAGAACAACAGATAATAGGAATATATATTTACCATTCTTGCGTCAGAACCAACAAAACAGTGGATCCAAAGAAATTAAAAGTTTAGACCATGAAGCAATACTAGTATCCCACATAGGCCTGATAATGAGAGGTCTCAATGTTGTTGTTTTGTTTTTTCTTTTGTTTGTTTGTTTGTTTGGGGTTTTTTGTCAAGTTTTTTGGGCCCCAGCCTGGAACTATTAAACTTCCTCCCAATTTACCATTTTCCTGTAGACGCAGGGGCCGCGGAGCCGGTTGTTGGGCTGAGGGTGGGGTTGGTTTGGGTTGTTTGTACAAACGACCCCCCCCCCTCACTTTCGGTCCAGCCTCTCCACTTTCAAAAACGCTCCGCAGCCGCTAAGAAGTACACTCTAAAAACTGAAGAACTGTTTTTAGCTCTTCAAGGGCTAAAATCAGCACTTTTTAAGTGCTTGCATGGTGACTGCACTCAAAGTGCTGTTTAACCATTTAACTGCACTCGAAGTGCTGTTTTAGCACTTTCACGTGAGCTGAACTTTCAGCAAAAATGGGCAAAAACGGCATGCCTTCGTTGGGATTCGAACCTGGGTCGCCTGCATGAGAAGCGCTGACGAGCACGTTAGACCAATTCACATCTCACGGTTGCTAGCAGATCATATTGTTGCGCTTATTGCATGATGAACTTTCTTCAAATTTGCCATAATCATCTACTGTGCTGTCATAATTAAAGCCAGTTAGCAGTTAGGTAACGTCAGCGATACTCTTCCATGTCTAGGTGAACCCGGTTCGAGTCCCATACCGACCATGAACATTTTTTGTTGATAAATTAGCACTTGGGTAAGTATTAAAACAGCACTTCAAGTGCTGATTTAGCACTTCAAGTGCAGTCACTATACGAGCACCCATAAATTAGCACAGTTTTTATAGAGTGTAGGTATAAATTATTAGAGTTGATTCTGCTAATTACTTTTAAAAAAAAACTTAGGCATAAAGCTTTTTTTTTTTTTCTTTGTTTTTTTTTTTTTTTTTTTTTTTTTTGCCTTCATGATACAGTTTAAATAATGTTGGATTTTTGGAACATTCCCCTCCCATATTATTTAGTTTCTGCCGGCAAAAAGAGGGGGTCGATGAAAATGAAAAAAATGTCCTGGTCACCGTGGTATAATATTATTTACTTTAGCATGTGCTTTTTCTCGTGTGCACTCATTTGATAAAAAATATCCATTCGATATTGAGCGGAGTTTACCACAATCAGTGGCTGATCCAGGATTTCATTACAGGGGGGCCCAAAATTCACATTTCAGATTTTAGTACACCGACTTTTTTTTTCTTCAAAAAGGTACATCAACATTTTTTTACGTCACGCTGGCCTTGCGATAAGCGGGGGCGGGGGTGCCCGGGGGGGGGTCACTCACCACATAATGTGCTACGCATACGTGTCCCCCAAAAGTGTCGAAGGGTCTGTTTCAGCCTTTCGGCGACGTCGACGCTTTTCATATAAATAGGGTGTTTTTTTTTTTTTTTCAATCGCATTTTAAATATAAAAATAGGGTGCCTCAGCGGAAATCGCTGTTTGGGGTCAAATTTGACGGTGTTTACCCATTTAGGGTATGTTTTTCCAGTCTGACTTCGAAAAGGGGTGCAATTTTGACTCCATGCAATGAAACGTTTAGGGTCCATTTCAGTCTGACGTCGAAAAGGGTGCAAATTTGACTCCATGAAATGAGACGTTTAGGGTCCATTTTCAGGGTGCGGATACGCATGGGTAGCACTTTTTTTTTGTCTGAGTGCCCCCCCCCCCCCGGGCGGGGTGTTAATTTTTGTTTCTATTTTGCCTTCGGCCATCAAAGAGGTCATGAATCGGCCATAGGGTAGTTGAAGGGGTCCAATTCCTTTCTTTCTTGTCCCCCCCCCCTTTTTTTTTTTTTTTTTGCTAGGGGGGAGAGCCCAGGCCCGCTGCCCCCCCCCCCTGGATCCGCGCCTGACAAGCATTCAATGGTAAACTCTACACGCTTTGTACAACTAAAATTTGTCAAGGTCACCATAAGTGACACTTTTCAGTGGCGGATCCAGGAGTTCATGAGGGCCCAAAATTAGAATTTCATATTTGGTATTTTCCCGTCACACCGGGCGAGCAAAAAGGTACATTGAAATTTGTTTACGTCACGCTGCTCGTGCGATAAGCGGGGGGAGGGGGGGGGGGTTTCGGTCTTCGACCCATCATGAAGGTCATCAAGTAAGGCCATAGGGTAAGGTTCACTTGGTAAATTGGGCCCGTTCTTTTTTTTTTTTTCTTCTTTCTCCTTTTTTTTTTGGGGGGGCGGGAGGGGCTGGGCCCCTGGATCTGGACCTGCTATTTGCAGTAGGCAATATTTTGGGCCTTGCTGTAAAAAGGGGAAATAATAATAAAACAGAATGTCATTAAATCAGTTAACAACTCTATTATGCCAGTTTGATGCCATGTGTAACATGAAAAGTATAAGAAAATGAAAAGAATAAGAAAAATAACATTTAGTTGGAATGATATTTCACTTCAATTTCAAGGGAAAGGGAACACTAATAACACGCTTAGCCAGAATTTGAGCACCAATGCCGTGGTTACCAATTTGTTTTTGCCATGGCAACAAGGAATGTCATTCCCCACAAAATATGTATCAAAAATATTCGTGACGGCAGTCAGCTATAGATGGCGGCAGTCAGCGAGGTGCCGCAGGTAGCTTATAATTCAACCAACTTTCTGTTGTCTGTTTTAGCATTATAGTATTAAGTCGTTTAATTTCCAATCATAAAATTTGTTTTTCAATCCTACATAATTATATACGGTACGGTATAATACACAATGCATGTAACATATCTAGAGTTACATGAACAAATGTCCTTTATAGAAATTATATTGGACTGCAGCTTATGTAAGAAATAATAGTTATACTCCAAACTTATGAAAGCACGGGAAATGATTTTGATTAATTTGACTTTACAGGTCTAGGGCTTTTTAAAGATATAAATATTCATAATCATTATTTCATGTTTGTGTTGATTTTTCATGAAGCATCGCCAAACATTATCCTCGGTCACTTGAAATGATGTGCCTCAGCTTGTGTCAGTCATATATATTATTAAATCTAAGCCTATTTAATTTTGAAACATTATGTTCCCAATAGTGTAAAGTGGGGTAAGTGGGACACTGGGGTTAGTGGGACACTTTGGGGGAATTGCATAATATGCCTATGATTAATACATGCCTTAGTGGAGGAACTATTTTAGCATGAATAAACATACATCTAGCAACAAATTGCATGCCTGTTTGGGAAAAATTGACAGTAATCGGAAAAATAATCGTTAAAAAATCTGTAACATCTGAAGTCTTGACATAAAACGATTGTCACATAGCTATTTCAGAAATCATGGTGAACTGTAAACTGGTCCTTGTGTTTTTCAGATCCCTTTTGTTTTAGAGGTAACTTGGCATTGGAATGGTTCACAAAATAAATTAAAAACTAGAAAATAATCTAAAATGAAATATGATGTAAACAAAAGACTTAAAGCAATTGTTTTAATTGAACTGTCCCATTTACCCCCACATGCCTTTGGGCAAGCTGGGACGCACCAATTTTCAATAGATCAGTTCAATATCATAAACAAACGTTTTACAAAAATCATTTTATATATCACAATAGGCCTTATGACATGTACCCACTCACCAAACTTGACTGACGAGGTACATGTAAACTCATAAATATTGTTCTACCTTATACGCACCCTTCATTATACTAGGAGGCATTTTTACCAAACATCAATTATCTAAAATCTTATATCTATTAAATAACTTCAAAATGCAGAAGCAGCAGATTGAATTAGCTTTTGCATTTATTTGAGTATTTATATTTATTTTTTGTTCTATAATGCATTAGGTAAATGCCTTAAGGCTCACATGTCATGAGTTTGTCCCGTGGAAAATGCGTTACCATGTCTAAAAAAATTGATAGGCTCAAATGATACACTGCTCACAATACAAACCATTCTCTAGCTTTGGTAAGTAGTAAGTCGAGCACATGCTATAAAAGTATTATATGCCCATTCGAAAGCGCGAGAATTAGAAATGGAGGATGATTAACATATTTTTGTGCGCTAAGACTATAAGTGTGATCATAAAAAGCTTATACAGCAGGCTGTTACAGGAAAATATGTGTTTTGAAAAATCTTTCACAATTTTACCGCGCCGACATATTTTCTTAATCTTTATCACAAATTGAAATATAAATCATCGCTTAGATTGTGTAAATATAGCGGCTATGCTTTCTAAAAATAATAAACTTGTAATACAAATATATTATTTTTTTCTAACCCCTGCTTACAGAAGACCCGCGGGTGTCAAAAAAGAAAGAAAAAGATAGTTTGCCTAGCATATAAAGCCCGGCGGAAAACAGTCCTTTAGAGCCCTACAATTTGGCGACATAACAACTCAAAAGCAAGTTTATTGCTATTGCCCAAGTAATATTGTTTCCACTTATATAGCTGTATTTACATGCATGCAAATGAATTAATGGCGAAAAAATTACAATTCCATTGTATGAAATTGCATGTCGAAACAAATTCTGATGCCGTTGCCAGATGCACTTCAGTCTATTGAATAATGATTATTCCGAGCAGACTATCATTGGTTGATGAACCAGTGGATGCATTAATATTGTTTTAATATGAAAATTAATTGATTTAAATAATTTTTGAAATAATACTCTTCCATATCTATCTTAGCAACCACATAAATCCAAGAGAATGAATATTATCACTCACCCCATACGACCTATTGGCTGCCAAGAACTAACAGCAGCAACCAAAAAGTAGTAACAAAATTTGAATTTCTGTTGCTTCAACACGTGCCTCCACCGTGGATCCTCACACGATTAGGATCCTCCACCCTTACCCCACTCCCAACTAAAAGTATCTTTGTATTAACTATGAGCATAACAAAGCTGAAACTTCACAGACATAAGCCTGATAAATTATCTACGATATGAATTATTGCACAGCTATATGACCTGTACATATTTTCATGCTATTGTGAAAAAAATGTGATTAATTTTCCCTCAAAATGTAAGCGCTCCCCCTTTTTACAATACCCCAACTTGTGACACATGGCTTTAAGATGTTCCCATTTACCAATTTACCCTATTGAATGTCATGCATAAACATATGGAACGGTTTGTATTGTTTTTCTTTAAACGGGGTAGGCATGATATTGCTTAGATTATGCTGAACTTTAAAACTTTTAAGTTTTGTCGTTAAGTTTGGAATAATTGATAATAAGAGAAAGTTGATACGGGGAAAAAACGTCTATTTTTCTAAGTATTTGTACCTATTTTTTACTTTCATAAAAAAAGGGGGTTGAAGAAGACGAATAGATAATTGCTTGTTTACGATCACACATTCTAAAAAGTGCTATTTGAAGTTGATTTGTTTTAAAAATCAGTTTTATTTTTACACTTGAAATGTGTAAGAAAAAGGAGTATAATAGTTGCCATCTGAAAGTACATGTTTGAATTGTATCGTTCATAATATGAGAATTTATAACTGATATTCTGATGTTATAAACAGTGTTTATTGAGAAGAGATCTTTGATATCTCACATCCTTTAACCATTTTTATTCATGTATTTGCTGTCCGATCTCCCCAACTTGACAGGAGGTAAGTGGCGAGATGGAGTAGTGACTAATTAACTGTTCCCCATTGACCTTATTTTGGGGAAATTCTTAACAAAGCATTTATAAAAGTTTATATCTAAATAACTTTAAAATTATGTATTATGATTGCTTTATTGATATTTTCCATTATTTTTATTTGCTTACGTTAATGGTTAGTGTCCACTTACCCCAATTCCATCACCACACTATTACAATGTACATGAACCTTTCGTGCTAGAAAGGACTATGCTTTCTGCCCACTAATAAAATCTGCACAAGGCTAGATATAATAGCTTCAATCCGAGCCTCGGTGGACGATAAAATCGCAAGGATTAACGCACTTAAACTGCTGTAGCTCTCTGATATAATTTGTATTGCATGGCTTCTTTTCATAGTTCATTGTCAGATAAGATAGCGATACAAGCATATGCTTCTACTATTCAGGAAAAAAGATATACTCCCCTAGGCCTAATATAATTTTAAAAAAAAATAAAAAAAAAAAAAAAAACCTATATCATGTGTGGTACTAAATTATGGATTATTCTGGAATCTATGCACATTCCCACAATGGTTTAAGACCCAATTTGACGCCCCATCTAATATCCAAATCATTTTGGCACGCCTCATATTGCTCAATGATGAGACACCTAAGTTTTACAATAATCTGTGGCCCCTGATTTCAGTCATTTTGGCCTCTTGTAGTTAAGTTGAATATGGTATGGCCTTCACATTAAGTTTAATCAATCTTTCGGCGTCCGAATTTAATATCTTGGAACCTTCCCATTTCTAGTTTGTAAAACTTAGAGATACAAGAGCGCGCTAGATTCTACTCAAGCGAACGATTCCATTTAACTTTTTGTTTATGGACAGTTTTTCCTTTATAATTCTTTATTGTGGCGGCAAAATCCCTTTTCAAAAATGATCAATTTGATTGTATCACGACTCACAGTCTGAATTTTCAGAAAATTAGGGTATAACTGTATAATGCAAAGGGAACAAAAAGTCCTGTCACCTTTGAATCAATTCGAAAGCACCTGGTCAGAAACAATAATATCTGTACATTATTGGCCAATTTTGAAGCCCGAACAGCTTCCGTTGCCTTCAAAGTCTTGCTTCCTCAAATGACTCAATTAATTATATATACACTATAATGATCACACAGGTATTTAAAAGGTTTGAAATTACTCAGCTTTCCATTATATGGCTCTATATTATTTCAATTGCAGTTAAAAAAAGTCCCCTTGTCATTTGGAACTATTTATAGAGATTTTTCTCAAGATATGGAATCAATGTTAAACGCAAATCACATGCAAATATCGCATGAAAATAAACATGCGAACGAGACCGTCTTGGCGCAGATCTCTTAGGTTTGGCAGCATCAATCTATTGTAAAATACAGGTTCTGCAATTACAACTTCAGCACAATACATGATATAAGGTTTCCAAATGCCCTTTTTCCTACCATCTCGGGTCTGAAGCATCTACTAAATATAAAACCATCAAAAAAAAGTATCATAAATATGTCTCTCTCACCTCAAACGCAGTATATTGCTCCATCACCTGGAACGGGCGTATTCATTCGAATGCAGAGGAAGTACTTCTTACGGCGAAGTTTATTGTTATTGCAGCCAGACTAATGTAAATAGAATTTAATGCGCTTACTCAGCCGTACTAATTCCAACGTCACTTTGTTCTCATCACTTGCGTCTGGCCTCTTGATAATGGACGCGCCTATGTTTAATTACGATTTAACCTGCCACAGCATTGGTATACAGTCTAAACTTTACATTTTTACATAGAGATAGATTTGACTATGCCCTAGCTTATAAAACCAACATGGTGCCCCTAAGTTTAAAATTAATTTGTGTTCCAGACTTTTTCCTTCTCTTCTTTTTTCTTCTTTCTCTCTCTCTCTCTCTCTAATTCCCAACCTCTTCTCCTCCATTCCGGCGCCCCCTACCCGGGCCATTGGGCCCCCATCCCGTCCCACCAAACTCAGGACAGAAATGCGTTGAAACCTGTAGCGCCTAACAGTAAAAAAAATAGTTTCATAAAATAATTTTGCTAATTCACTGGATAGTTCCATTTTCTAAATTTCATTTACGGGGGCTGTATTTTCTCTCTCTATTTTTATGTCGGCTCATTATCATCTTAAACCGCATCTCGGGAATGAACAAGTTATCTTTAAAAAAAACTTAAAAAACAATCCCCCTTTTCCATTTCAAACAAAAATTAAAAATAAATAAGGATCGTTCTACGTATTCAAACCTCTTTTTTGAAACATGCTGAATGTCCAATTTCCCAAAAATTAAGAGTTTTATAGCGCCAAAGCTTGCGATGGCTGCATCTTAATGTCAACACGCATTGACTTGTATATCGACTGTAATATTACAGCGCAGATCTACACGTACCCATGCATATGACAGTTTTTGCCCCGCCAAGATACTCCCCCTGGACCTAGTAGCCGAACCGATACATAAACGTAACGGATATTGATCTTCCTATTGGTATATTGTGCCGCATACAACCTGTGTACTGTGTTTGTGAATCGAATGCGATTCAGCTCGGCTACTCAAACTCTAATCTGGGATAGGAAGTTTATAGACTTCATCTCTGCTTTTAGTTGGATTTCTTTTCGGAATTGTTATTTCTATGGAAATATCAGGCAATAGGTTTACCATTCTGCGCAATAATAGATAGAGCATATAACTTATAGATTAAGCGTTTTAGCCTACACCAAATCAACCATGTCGAAATAAACTGTGGCGCGTGCTGTTCGGCCATTCAATCGAAAAGGTGAGAGTGAACCAAAAAAAAATGAAACATGAATGAAATGAATGATGAGTTTAATTTTGAAATTTTGATAACTTGAAAAATCGTAGCCTCTTGAACTTATTGCCGCACACCCGTATTTGAAATAGTTTAAATCCCATCATTAATATCGGCTTGATTTTGTTTATTGCTTTTCCTTTCAGAGCTTGCAATTGTCAGACAAAATGTCTACGAAGAGAATATTGGAAAACATACAGACCATCCTACACCCCGGGTCCACGGCGAACAACATACGATCGGAAAGTTGAGTAGGACAGTGTCCCCCCGGGTCCTTTCCACTTCATGCGGCCAGTTTCTGGCGTCATATTAAAGGTCATGTATAGTGTTGCGAGAATAGATTTTTTGTTTTGCTTTCAGAGCCAGAAATAAAATGAATAATCAACTCATTAACTCATCCGTGATACAAAAGGATTTGTTATAAAATCCACTCTAAACACCGAATTTTAGCAACAAAAACTGAACTGCCAATATATCACATTGACAGTCCCAAAAATCCATTTAATGCTCACAGCGCACATGCAGCATAACAGCGGTATTGTGTAGCAAAGCCATAGTGCTAATTCCATACACAGGACTGCACACACAGAAATTCACTCACGCTCTTATACCAATCAGCTTGCTTGCGTTGGCATGCCCAGAGTTCTGGTGGTTGAGGACATGAAGGAAAACGCCTCTGGCCTTACTTTTGAATGAAACATCTCCCCGTTGCTCATGCAAAATAATATTGACATAATCATGGCAAAAGACACTGATCTGGAACATGCATTATATCCTCTGCCCATATTACACTGTTATGTCTTATAGAACACTATGTGGACAATTGAGCAGGTTTTTCAAAAAAATCTTTCTACTACAATATACTTGGGCTTATAACCATAAAATTTGAGACTGAACGTTCGTGGCGGATTGGGGGGGGGGGGGGGTGTTCAAATCTATGCAAATCATCAGAACAAGTTTAAATTTACTGGGATCACCCTCTGCTCATAATGTTGGCTAGATCTAGATCTAGACTCGTTAGTATTCTAAGCACTCTTTTCTAAACATATTTTATCATAAAATTATGACAAATAAGTGAAAGGAAAGCCGGAAGTGCCCTTGTCAAGTTTGCAACTAAATTTGACCTCAATTTCAATATTTAAGTAAAGCATCATTAAATGAAAATCCATCAATGATCAATGATCAATCCAATTTTTCTATATTCTAATGATCAATGAAACAAAGAATGTCAAGAATTTCACTTCCTAGCCGGGAACAATTTTTTTAAAAACGATTTTAAGATGGCTTGTCATTTTGTGAGCAAATCTGGAAAGTACCATGTGCATGTCTGTGCAATAATGTTTGTACACAGTTCAGTGCAGGTTTTCACTTTTTACTTTTTGAGACAATGTTAAAATTTTAAGGCAGCAAATAAAACTTAATGGAAATCATTGTTAATAAATTATTTTCACAGTTTTTTGTGTCAAAATGGAAATTGTTAATTGAGGTTTAAGTTTGAAAGTGATTTTATTGGTTGTAATTAACTATCAAAATTGTTGCATTAACATGGTGTGTCAGACATGGCCTACTGCTCAGAATTAGGCACTCGTTACCATACTATTTAAAGGGATGCGTAGCATTGAATGATATTCAAATTGCAATATTATTGGATTTAGCTACATTTTGCCAACATTATTATATGAACACATAGACCTAGGTCAGTTCTGGTATTCCTTTAACAAATTGCAGTCTACTTGCTTGCTTTACTTTCAAATATCTACGATTTTATACTCAAATTTTCTAACCCTTCTTGACGCTTTACAAACTGCGTGCGTTCAACGCACATGGTTTTCACCGCATTTCCTGTTGTCAAGTCCAGTGGCCCCTACGGGCGGCTAAGCTTGCAACAGAGTGTGTATAAATTAAATTCATGCGCGGCCTACCGTATCCTCAGCCGCGTTTTAAATTTCACTGTTTTAACATAGTAAAATGACGCTGCATTTTGATCCTGACTTGAGTAGTTTGTTTTTACGGTCAGAGCGATAGAATTCTATTCCTTTCGATCTCTTTTGCACTTGTTTTTGGAAGTTACTAAATCCTGTTAAAGAATGAATACTCTCATCTGTAAAAAAATTGTACGGCTGAATTATAACTTAGTTCTGATTCTTCAACAATGTATTTATTGTGGACATCAGAAAAAAGTACTCAGTTATTCAACTTGACATTTCATACAGGTATGCATTACTTTTTAAAGTAACATTCAGTCCTGTAGTGTTTCCTCCATTTGGTTAACATAATTATTCAGAGTAGTTCAGTGGTAAAAAAAAATGTACATTTTGTAGCCCATATACGGTGTTTATATTGTTCCTGTATTTTCAAATGGTAGACTTGAACATGGACCATAAATGGCATAATGCTTGATTGTAGGATATAGTTCAATAGGTAAATGGAATTTGTAAACAATGATTGCCTCAATGGACATGAAAACTACCTTGTTATTCTATGTGGGTGTTTAATAATTGTTCTTTGCCATAGTTCTGTTTGGGCAACCAAATATTGCATGCTAGGACAGGCTTATTTTGAGGCAATATTTCCTGAGATTTGCCTGTGTATTTCACTACTTACTATATTTATTAAAAATATATCATACTATTATATTTTCTATGATGGGTTATACAGAAGTAAACCCAAAACATCAAGTTCTACATACAGGCATGTAGACAACTATCCAGGCTCCAATTTGCTGTGTACACTTTACAAGGGAAGACTGAGTCACTCATTTACAGCTGTTGCAACAATTGTCCCTTTCAACCAAAAATTACTGTACAAAGGTGTACAATGTGCATGTATGATGATGATGATGATCCACAGCATTTATATTGCGCCATATTTCTGTTGAGAACATTCAAAGGCGCAGGCTCATCCAAATTAACCTAATTACAATACATCTGGTCGAACAAATAAAGTGAGTTTTGCAGCAAATGAGTTTGAAAGTGTCTCGCGATGCCTGTCGAATTTCTCGAAGCGACGAAGGGAGGGAGTTCCAAAGGCGCTGGAGCAATGGATGAAAAGGCACGGTCTCCATATCCTCTTAGGTGTGTGATAGGAACTTGAAGATTAATGCCAGTAGTAGATGATCGTAGGCCAGGACCGTAGGCCGGCGTCTTCTATAGGGAGGCACATATCTTGGAGCTAGACCATGGACAGCCTGAAAGTAAGAGAAGGATTTAAATTCGATCACTGTACCCAACTTGTCAACCAGTGTAACTCCTTCAGAACAGGGTGATGTGGTCATATTTCCTCGTACCAGTAGTAGGCGAGCTCAGCATTCTGTACACCCTGGAGTCGGTTCAGCATAGTACATGTATGCCTGCAAATATTGCGTTATTAGAAAGGGGTCCCGAAGGGCACAATTTTAATGTCATACTGCACACTAATACTGAGAACTCTATCAAAATTATGCAGATTTTTAAAAAGCAAGTAATAACATTTGTTGCTTGATTTCAGCACAAATCCACATATTCACCCACTTCTTCCAAATCTATTTTATTAACTTCACAGATGTGATTTAATAACAAGCTGTCCACATGTATTTAAAAACAGCCCAATATTAAGTTTGTCAAAAAGTTTTAGATGTGAATAATAAATGAATATAAGTAAATAAAGTTACACATTTCATAAGAATTTGTCCAGAATGCACCACCGTCTCTAAAATCAGAACATGGCCAACCCAAATAAAATAATAATAATACACTGGGATTTTATAGCGCATTTTCCATTTGGATGAAATGCTCAAGGCGCTTTACAGATAATACAAGAAAAATCAAAGAAAATTGTACACAAGGATGAATGTCTGTCTTCAGGAGTAAACACAATTGAACAAATAAGACTTAAGATTTGTCTTGAACGTTCCCACATGAAGAGGAATCTTTCAGCTCAATAAGCCAGTTCACCGTTGTAAACTGCGCATGAGCAGTAAAAGGTCATTTGAGATAAACCATCAAGGTGTTTTTAAATTCACTGACATATAAAGCATTTGAGATTTTTCGTGTATTCCGTTTATGATATACTTTTCATCACATCCAGCTGAAGAGTAACAAAGTGTTCATAGTCATTGGTATTTGACAGTAGCCCAAACAATAGTCAATGTGCCCAAAAAACGAACAATACAACAAACGATATCCATACTTGATCACTGATGTACTATTCTAGTCACCTGGTGTATACCATGCATTTCTTTCTTAGAATTTGAATGCTTTGCCGGGAAAGCTTACACAACATCTTTATTTGAAAGTGTTAGTGCTCATCCTAGTGAAAAATGGGAAAGGTCATTTGAGAAAATTTGATCATGAGCTAACCATGAACTGGCTTGTATAATTTTATGTAAATTTATATCAATCAATTTCCAAGTGCTGATTCATTCATAACTCCACAATCTATTGTACCAATAACCATTGATAGTATTATTTCTAGTGTCTGCACATTCTGGGTACAATTATCTATCATACAGAGCCAGTAAGTAGCGGATTAACTCGGTTCACTATCCTTTAATACCGTAGAGCATAGAGGGCTTAAGGTTAGGACAGGTGAGGGCACACCATTATGAAGACAATAGGCCCAACAATCGATCCTTCAGGCTTTACACAGCTATTCATCTTGTCTGGGTTACACATTGTGCTCTGGACAATTGGCAGCTCCAATGGTCATCTTGTTGGCCATTATCCATGCCCATGTTCTATTGTGTCTGTTCTATGGTCAGTGTGGTGTCAGGAGAAGGTCAATGACTGGACCTTTCATGTGATAAATGTGTTTTCAAATATTTAAGTCTGTCAGTACCGGAACCTTAGAGAATTTAGGGGTCCTACATTGTATGAGGAGGTTATTCTGTCTGTGGCCCTGAAAGGGTTAATTTCACACAGCAGTCATTTGTACATACATGTATTTAACACAGGATGCTGATCTTCAGAAAAGATAATTGCATTACTAGACCATGGGTTTGTTTACATTCTTCACACATGATTTGATGTGTAATGTTGATCAATTGATCGTCCAGTGGGCCCATGGGCAGTTTGATAATTTCAGATAATTAGATAATTGAATAATCAACAGATTGTGCAATTTTTTTTATTAAGGACACTTACATGGTCATTTATCCCTGTCTGATGTAGGCTACATGTACATTATATATGTTGTAAACTGTGAGCCTTATCCAAAATGTTTTATGTATAGATTGAAGCAATGCTTGTTGACTGGGGATTTACTCTCAAGATAGCCTGTTAATTGCGTCCACATTACAAATTATCTTGAGCTAGTTTTGATCGGGCTAATTAGCCGGATCAGAAGCTCCGTTTTCAATTTTCGAGCTAATGGAGACAGGCTTTATGAGTGAATTGCACTAACCAAATTAATCTGTCTGCCTCAGAAACTTGAAATGCACATTATAACATAGACAGCAAATTTATGTTTTTTTTTATTTAACGTTTTTGTTTGGCCTATTTACTTTCACTTGTACATGTACACTACAGTAATTATGTAGAAATATTTTCTTTAATTTTATCTCAGAATTAAACAAACAATCAAGAGGACGGCTTTGTATGATTAAAGTTGACTGTTTTTTTTATCATCAATTTTATGATTTACATGAAGATACATGCCAGTGTAGGTCAAATTGTACAAAAGCCTGTAGATTTTGTATTGGTCCAAAGTTGTTCTACGTACATTGTACTGTACATTCATACAATGTAAGCCTACATGTACACTACAATATTTCTATAGTGCTAGGCAGTCAGGAGTAGAATGGGCACCTCAATAAATCAACAAATCTTACAAAGGTTTTAAAATCAGAATGCGGTGTCTAGGGTGCTGGGTTTGTTTGAAGAACTATTTACAGTGTGCTTTATTAAATACAACTTTGCTACACACCCACCCCTGTACACAGTGTATACATGCAGTAACACTGTAACAGTGTGGTTCTATTTGGTTATAAAAATTGTAAGTGCACCAAACTGACTCAGACCATGGAGATACTAGTTTATGCTCAGACCAACAATCTCTGCAAGTGCCATTAATTTTTTGTTCCATATGTACGATCTGTCCTGTATTCATAAACAACTACATGGTTGATTACAAATTTGAATATTCTGAATTATTCAGAGTAAGACTTTTACTTACACACTTAAGTCCAAATTTTTATTTATTTTTTATTTTTTGTAATAATAAGACAAAAGTTTAGTCGAAGGCCGGCCCCTAAAATAGAATTTCTCCCCGACACAAAGCGTGAGCATCATTTCCTGCCTTCACAGTGGATGCTAGAGCCCTTCTTGCACCCAACAATGCGTTGAAGGAAGCCTATTGTGCGCTGACAATGGACGAGTGGTTAGCAGGCAGCCCAGGAAACCATTGATTGCTTCTATTTCCCTTCAACGACCTAATTGACAGATCTTTTCACCAGGGCTAGTCTGAACTCTGATAATAAAGGCTTTGCAATTTTTCCCCATTTCCTTTTTTTTTTCTCTCTCATTTGTACTGCACATCAAGGTTTGATGAGGTTATTTTGAGTGCATTGATGTATTACATTCATGCCTAATGATGACAAATTGGCAATGCAAAATGTTAGACAGCAAGAGAAAGGATAGTGGAGATAGGGAGGGGATACATGTACATGTAGGCCTACATTGTAAGAGGATAGTTCTTCATTATTTGGAAGCAATGACAGGTTTAGAAAGTTCACCATCAGCTTACCCTTGATCTTTGAGCTTGAACGTACATGTAGACAATGTTTGCATATTGTTGCAAGTTGACCATAGACTTTCCTGCATTCATGCTCAGTAGTTCGTCAGGTTGAAAAGCTTATTCTGTTGGTATTTACATTTTATACATTTTATACATTTTATAACATTTTATTAAGGCATAATGACAAACTTGAGGGTGAGGCTAATATTTCTTACAGTGAAGCTGGGGTGAGAGTTTGAGAAGATTTACATCGGTTTACATTTTCTAGCCTTGAACTTTGAGTTTTCAGGATACTAAGATTTTTTAAAAGTGTGCTCCAATTTTTCATTTTCTTGTACATGTACGCATATCAGCTTGAAAATCTTATTCTTATTCTGAGGTATTCAATGCTCTAGCTCCCTACATAATTTGTGCATGATGATGACAAATCAGGGAAACCTGAGTTTAGTACAGAAGATGGCGAAGATAAGAATTTGAGATAGAGTGTAAAGGTTGAAAAATTTGCCATTATTAGCCATGAACTTAGAGTTTTGTGGATGTAGACAGTGTTTAGAAACATGATCCAGTTACATTTCTGCATTCACACATGGTTTGCACATCATGTTAAAAAAGCTTAATTTTGAAAGTTCTCATGCATCTCTTAAATTCTCACAGAGGAGATATGAAAATAGAAAGGGGAGATGAAGGAGGGGGGAGGGGTGGGATAACGAATTTTACAAGTTTTCATGATATATTAGTGTGAAATGTTTGTGCATTAACAGTGCATGTAGGCCTACATGTACATTTACACATGTAATGTATGCACAAACTAAGTTTTGATGATAAAAAGTGAAAGTACTGTGATTGCATGAACTTGAAAGTTGATTAAAGGGTTTGTTTTATGCTCCGCCACGAAGGTGGTGCCGAGGCATCATGTTTTCGGGTGTCCGTCCGTCCGTCCGACGTCCGTACGTCTGTACGTCCGTACGTCTGTACGTCATACGTCCCGTTTGTCTGTTATCGCGATATCTCAAGAACCGCTAGAGATATGAACTTCATACTGAGGAAAGTATGTATCATGTAGGAAGACGATCTGATTAGATTTTGGAGTATAACATTTAGGTCAAAGTCAGGTCACAGAGGTCAAATGTGAAATTCCATGTAAATTAGTTCGTTTATCGCGATATCTCGAGAACAGTTGAGATATGAACTTCAAACTTAGTGTAGTATGCATCATCATTGGAAGAAATCTAATTACGATTTTGGAGTATGTAGGTTAAGGTCGAGGTCACAGAGGTCAAATTGTGGAATTCCATGTATTGAGTTCATTTTCATGATATTTGAGAACCAGTTGAGTAATTGAGATTCAAACTTTAGGTAGTATGTATCACCATAGGAAGATGATCTGTTTAGATTTTAGAGTATGTAGGTCAAAAGTCAAGGTCACAGAGTCAAAATGTGAAATTCCATGTACAGACTTGTGCCTATCCCAATGTGCCAATATTTCTGATCTGGCAATGGCGGAGGCATATATTTCGACCGTCGCGGTCGAGGATTCATCTTGTTTTTATTTTGTTTTTTGTTTTTGTTTTTTTGTTTTTGCATTTGTACAACATGTTGTACATTAAATGAGGTTTAAAGATTTATTTAGAGGTGTATATGTAACACATTGACATATGAACAACAGGAAGGAGGGTTAAAGTTGTGAGGGAGGGGGATTCATATGCAGGGGAAAGATTGTTGAAATGGAGTGAGAGCCTGAGAAAGTTCAACATCAGCTCATCCTTGAACTTTGATGTTGAACATAAAGCTGGCCTGTGTTTGCCAGATAATGGTCCCAATTTATTACCAGACCAGACTGATTTGTCAAGCTGTACAAAATTTCTCTAAATATGATGGCTTCCATGTCGCAAACTTGTCTTCCTTGATTGATTGGCAGTGGGATTTGCCAAATCATCAGGAGAGACAGTGAGTGTCAGAATAGCATTAGCTATATTTGAAGATGTGAGTTTACTGTCCTTCTGGCTCTCAGGGTTGACATTCAAAATGATGAGCCAATCCAGAGTATGATTTGCACATTTTCATGGGTGATATTTTTCAGGGTTTTTGTCAAGTTGGAAAATATGGAAAAAGATTTCATTTCCGACGACTACATGTATGCTTCAAGTCAAATTCATTTTTCCAGTATCAGATGAGGGTCCGGTTGGGTTTCAGAAAAAAAAAATTAAAAATTAAAATTGAAATTACAATTTGAAGTACAATACCATGTTTTTTCTTTCTTCTGTTCTCTTGAAAGTGGAATACTTAAAAATGTTTTATAATATTAAGTATTCCAATGCCCATGATATAATAATGTGTATCATACAATAACATTCTGTTTCTTTTTCTTTTCTTTTCCCTTTCCGCCACTTGAAATCAACAATATAGGAAAGGCACACGAGTAAGTGAATTTTCGGTTTACATGTTTAGTTTTTAAATGTAATAATTCTTAGATCTTACCAATCTTTTATTTTATTCTGTTAAATTGTCAGGAGATTTATTTCAATAATTTAGTTGCCAAATTTGCAGAATGCTTTAAAACCAGTGTGCTAGTGTTGTACATTTGTATTTGTTTGTTTGTTTGTTTGTTTTTTTAAATTGGTTAAACATCAAAACACATTTTGGTTTTGATATTCATATATTTTAAAGTTAAGGACTCTCAAACAATTTGTTAGACAATATGGAAGTATTAGTGTCTGAAGATCAACAATTGGTTCACTAAATGATTTCTTAATATCATGAAGGAAATTTTGTTTTGTCTGACATCAACTCCCTACAATTAAGTAGTAAATTTCTCATTTTTTGATGATGGGAACAGGATGCTTCCTGTATTAAACTTATGACAATGATATAATCGAGTCTCTTTATCCACTTTAAATACTCCGTAAGTGTAGATTATGATTCATTGATACGTGTAAAAGCTTACTAATGTACAATGTATTTACAACATATTTTGTTTCATTTCCATTTTACAGACATTCGCATTCGATCACTGTTTCTTCTCTATGGACGAAAAGAGCAAGAAATTTGCAAGTAAGTAATGGTTTCCATTTTTCCAAATGTCAGCATTTTGTGGAGACTTTCAATACCAGAATCTATTGCCCTTTCCAATTCAAATGCATCACTTTGACAGCGATGTAATAAGATTCTTCTTGTCTGTGTTGTGCAGTTTGTACAAATGTATCTTTCAAGGAGAATTAACCTTTTGTACACATTCGGCTTACTTTTGTGGCAGATATAAAGGTTTTGAGGGGGGAATTGATTTTAAAAATATTTGGAAGTTAATATCATCAATGATAGAGAATTCCATATGGGCAACACAGTGCAGGAGAAACAGTTTTTATCAAAAAAGAAAACAATGGCTAGTCAATTTGTTTCCCTAAGATAAATACAACTGATATGAACTTCAAACTTAGTTGGATTAGTATGCATCATCATTGGCAGAAATCTAATTAGTTTTGGAGTATGTTTAGGTTAAGGTCGGAGGTCACAGAGGCTCAAATTGTGGAATTCCATGTATTGAGGTTCCATTTTCATGATATTTCGAGAACCAGTTGAGTATTGAGATTCAAACTTTAGGTGTTATGTATCACCATAGGAAGATGATCTGTTTAGATTTTAGAGTATGTAGGTTCAAAGTCAAGGTCACAGAGTCAAAATGTGAAATTCCATGTACGATTGTGCCCCTATCAATGTGCCACATATTTTGATCTGCGGCCAATGGCGGAGGCATATATTTCGACGTGCGCGGTCGAGGATTCATCTTGTTTTTATTTTGTTTTTTGTTTTTGTTTTATTTGTTTTTGCATCTTGTACAACATGTTGTACATTAAATGAGGTTTAAAGATTTATTTAGAGGTGTATATGTACCCATTGACATATGAACAACAGGAAGGAGGGTTAAAGTTGTGAGGGAGGGGGATTCATATTATACATTTTATTAAGGCATAATGACAAACTTGAGGGGTGAGGCTAATATTTCTTACAGTGAAGCTGGGGTGAGAGTTTGAGAAGATTTACATCGGTTTACATTTTCTAGCCTTGAACTTTGAGTTTTCAGGATACTAAGATTTTTAAAAGTGTGCTCCAATTTTCCATTTTCTTGTACATGTACGCATATCAGCTTGAAAATCTTATTCTTATTCTGAGGTATTCATGCTCTAGGCTCCCTACATAATTTGTGCATGATGATGACAAATCAGGGAAACCTGAGTTTGATACAGGAAGATGGCGAAGATAAGAATTTGAGATAGAGTGTAAAAGGTTGAAAAATTTGACCATTATTAGCCATGAACTTAGAGTTTTGTGGATGTAGACAGTGTTTAGAAACATGATCCAGTTACCCATTTTCTGCATTCACACATGGTTTGCACATCATGTTAAAAAAGCTTAATTTTGAAAGTTCTCATGCATCTCTTAAATTCTCAAGGGAGATATGAAAATAGAAAGGGGAGATGAAGGAGGGGGGAGGGGTGGGATAACGAATTTTAACAAGTTTTCATGTATATTAGTGTGAAATTGTTGTGCATTAACATGTGCATGTAGGCCTACATGTACATTTACACATGTACATGTATGCACAAACTAAGTTTTGATGATAAAAAGCTGAAAGTACTGTGATTGCATGAACTTGAAAGTTGATTAAAGGGTTCTGTTTTTATGCCTCCGCCACCGAAGGTGGTGCCGGAGGCATCATGTTTTCGGGTTGTCCGTCCGTCCGTCCGTACGTCCGTACGTCTGTACGTCCGTACGTCTGTACGTCCATACGTCCCGTTTGCTCGTTATCGCGATATCTCAAGAACCGCTAGAGATATGAACTTCATACTGAGGGAAAGTATGTATCATCGTAGGAAGACGATCTGATTAGATTTTGGAGTATATACATTGTAGGTCAAAGGTCAAGGGTCACAGAGGTCAAATTGTGAAATTCCATGTAAATTAGTTCGTTATCGCGATATCTCGAGAACCAGTTGAGGAGACAACGAATCGTGCATTCATTTACATAGTTTAACAGAAGTCTCCTACGCAATTGGGTTGTGCAAGCATGCGATGCAGTGTTTTGGTACCACGCTTATTTCTGTCTTTTTCTAGCATTATATTTGTTTGTCTGTGGGAAGCTTTCCCCCTTTTACTGACCATTTGTTCAGTTGCTCAAATATTTTGCGCCTGCAATTCGGGTGTTATTATCCTTGCATTCAGTTAAACCAATCAAAGTCTTTATTATGGAGAGGATTCTAAACAGCTGTGGTCTGTGAATTAAATTCAATCATAAAAACGTTCAAAACAAATCGGCTGTACT
>CALNVZ010002974.1:29956033-30013225 GCA_940671915.1 Paracentrotus lividus | reverse complement strand
GGAATATTGTAAACCCTAAATACTCTAATAATTAAAAAAATTCATGTGTGCAAATATACATTCAGAACTAAATAGAGCTCAGAGCAAATCAAATGTCTGCTCAAAATTGATTAGTGAAGAACATTTAAATGCATAAACTTATTACAAAATAAATAAATAAAAAAAAACTCTTAGTCTTATGTTACAAAAGCAATATATGGTTAGAAAAATATAAAACCTTTCTGAAGTGTAGCATACATGTACATATGGTCATATTCAAACTAAGTGGGACATTTAGCTGAAATTTTAATGTGGCGCTGTGCCTGTGAAAATGCAAATTAGGATTTGAAAACAACTTTAGGCTTCTTTACAATATTACAACCAATTATATAAGTTCAATGGAACTATGGTGCTTTAAATGCCTCTTATTCTTATATTTGGTCACTTTTTTCAGATTTTTTTTTTGCTTAAAGTAATTATCATGGACTACTCTAACATGGCATGTACACACAGATAATTTCGATCTAGTTATCTACTTGAATTGTTGCATTTAAAGCACTGGTCGTGTCACTCATAGAGGTGGACTATTTTCCACAGAGAGGGAATGAATGATAAGGACTATAAATGTCAGAGAGGTACACTATTCATGTACATATACTAGCACTATATGGTATCCTTAGAGATATGCTTGGGCAGAAATCAAACCATAACCAATGATGGTCAGAAATCAATGTCTTTTTTCTGTAGTGTCACTCACGCACTGTTTTTTAATCATAATTTCCAGGACCAATTGTAAAATTCAAATCCAACTGGTAATGACACAGCCACTCCTACACTATACATAATATGGTAGTCATGATCCATTCATAACCTACAAGTGCAGATATATGCGCCCTTCTATCAGTCCGAATGTCATGTCACACACGTTTGAATATGACCATATATATTATAAAGACATACATGTACATCTATTGTGTGAGGTATTTTGAACTGCTTGCAATTGAAACATAGAAATGTACTGCACACCAATCAATTATTCAGTTGTAGCAGAACTAATTCCACTTCATGCAGAAGAAGATTGCGTTCCAATTCAAATCTGGGACAGTTCATGGCGAAAAACCTGTCAATACCCTGTAATAAACTGGACAATTACTGTCCCCTTCGGGACACTCTCAAGCTGCTGTACCTTGGTCGGTTCGGTCGTCATTCTACCATGTTTATGGATTTCCGTCCCTGTTGTTTTAATTGTTTACAAGAGTGAAGGCAATTGCGGGCATCATGTCTAGATTGAGTATGATATTACATGAACATTCGGATTATATTGTATCTAGTCGGAAATATAAACTACAAGGTTTACTTTTCCTTTGAAAACCTTCCCTTCAAGTGGGTTTCTATGCCCTCTGGTTTGGTTCAGTTTACAGTCTTCTCATTAAAATTCTTGCCCTGTGTAGCGATTATTGTTTTTAACATTTGTAGATATGATAATTGCAGGAATCATGTCAGTTCAGTATAAATTACATAAGTATTAATTATGATGTCATCTACTAGGTAATCTAAAACAACAAATTACTTTTCCCTTTGAACACCTCCCGCAAAGGCGTCTGTGCCCTGTCTGTTGGTTGTCAAGCTCGTTTTCCGGTGTTTATTAAGAGTAAGGCTCTGTGTTTATATGTATAGGATGATTGTTGGATCATGTCTCTAAGATATCTAGAATTACTTGTGTAAACTATGAAATATGATGTCCTCCTACTCTGCTACCGCTAATCAAAAACGTGGAACCAAATTTAATGTCCCCTTTGGAAGTCCTTGAATGTTGCTGTCTGGATTTTTACTGATCTTCTCCATCATTAAAATCTATGCTCTATCTCAAGGTAGCTTGTTGTGGGGCTCTTTGACTATACAGGAATGTACTAGATTTCATGATGTTTTAATTGAGCTGACTCTTGATTGATACTATAATGATTCAGAGAAATTAAGGGAACATGATTATGTGCTACAACATATTACCGATCAATAATCTCTGAACTATTAAAATCAGAAACGGTGAGTGAGAGTGAGAATGGTATATGATGTGTGTGTGGGTGGGGGGGGTGAGGACTACATGTAATCTCTTTCAATGTAGAGCCTACTGTTAAAACTACTCTGTACAAGCCATAGCAACAAAGTTTGCAAAATGACAATTATGCTTTAAAAAAGGTACAACTGGTGTAATTTCCATTTGTTAGAATTACGTAGATGTACATGTATGCTTCATATATATGAAAACAATATGTATAAAAATCCATGATCATTGTTCTTGCATGAATTCAATCCTTTCAACAACAAAAAATTAAGTAATGAATTCAGCGAGATGAATTCATCTCACAGCTTCATATTGTAGCTGCTACGAACATATGTTATGACAACAGCATGACTGCTCTTTTAGAAGATGGTTACACAGTAGGACACAGAATATAGAAAAACAAGGAAATATGGAGAGTTCGAGAGAGAGGGAGAGAGAGAAATACAGTCAGACAGATAAAACAGAAATGTTGAAGGGGAGAGAGAGATATTTGTAAATTGTAAAGTCTATTTGTATATATTTGTATATTTCATAGACATTGAAATGTAATGAGTCAAACAACAGAGAGAGAACAAGAAAGAGAGAGAGAGAGAGAGTTTAAATAATTCTTGATCTTTTTTGTTACAGTCTGAAAATATCTAGGAGTTGAAGGGTTGAAGATAAAGCTTGTCTTTAATATGATATCTGCATCGTGTTATAAATTATTTGCTCAGCAAAGATAAATGTTATGCTATCTTCAGTAGATGTTGATGTACATGTATCATCGGTTGGTGCACATACATTGGACAAAGGGGGGAAATGAATTAAAATAATTTAAAGTAATTGAAATCAGGGTGTATTTATTATTTTCAAACATTACATAGTCTACCATTGACAATATAAATTCTGCATTGCTGGCTTCCTCAAAACAAGGACACATGATTGGGTATTGGTATTTGTTACTTGGCAATACAAATCTCCAATCTGATATTTTGTTTGTTTCTACAAATCGGCATGACCTCATAGCATGATGTATACACAATAATAATATATCCCAGGATGAGTATAGCCATCTGTCTCTTCTTCCACAAGGACAGCCCTCGTCCAGATTACTTGTGACATGGTTCAATCAATATCTAGCCCATGTCCTCTCAAAATTGGCTGCAGATCTATAAAAGGCAAATATTTATGGAATTCAGAATAAGCTTGCAATATATATGAGAAATATGTTTTCAAATGTTAGACAAACAGATATACACTGTTAACAAAAGTTTGCTCTTATGAAATAAACATGTCAATGAATTCCATTATGCCCACTGTTTACTTTATGTCATTGTGGAGGAGTGAATGAAAGGAATGGGGAAACAAATACATTTAAAAGAATGCATCAGAGATATTTATTAATTAGAGAGCAAAAATGTAAAGAAAAACTTTGAAGAAAAATATAAAAAGAAACTTATTCTTTGGTTTAAATTTATGGTGAATTCCAAAAGGTCCAATATCCCTTCTCATTTTTGTACAATGTAAGAAAATGGAAATTATGAGAATGATACAAGTTCTTAATAGGGGTCTGCATATGTACATGGAGAACTGGAAAAATTCTTTAATAGAGGTCACCTGTTGTTCTGTGCACCTTTCAAGCACAAAGTACTACTAAAATAAATTCTGAAATCAATGAGAATAGTTGTGAACTATTGATTTGTAGTTTATTATTTTTTCTGTTGTGTGTACAGGGTGCTTACAATATAGGGTACCCCCAGATGAAATTTATATGCATATGATCTGCAAGCACCCCTAGATGAACTTGTGTTGATTAATCAGTATCATATTTTAGGTCTTCCTCTCTCTTTTCATCTTTCATAACACGACTAGATTATCAAATTTTGCTTTTTTTTAAATTCCATTATCACTCTCTCTTCCTCTGCTTTCTCCACCATAATATTGAGCGTAGAACTACTTTTTTTGTATTTTCATAAAGTGTCATAAATCAATGATCATTTAACTGGCAACAATGCTAGACGTTTTTTATCAATGTGATATTACAATGAATCATCATCCTTCAATCTAATTACCCTCTATTGTTTCTCAATGTATGAATCATTATAGTGGTGTAAGGTTTCTGAATTACACCTTTTTTTTTTTGTTGAGTTCAAATTTCAAAACCACTGTCATTGCTGTTCAAATTGATTTTATGGGAGTTTTCATGGTCATCAAAGCGAGGAAACCTTTATCTGTGTAGTAAGCAAAAATATCTGGTCACGATTAAGTGATTTGTTTTAAATTTACACTTGAAAATACTCGTTGGTGTAATAGGTAGTACATGTATGTAACTTTTTTTCAAGTGACCAGTCAGGCAGTTTGACTGGCAAAATGGGTTTTCTGTTGGCACAAAACCTGTATCAATTCATAAAATGTGTTTGATGTTTAACTCTCAATTTAAAGGCAGTTTTTTAGGTGGCTATAAACTGGGTGACAATGTGACAGTTTTATCAGCCTGCAACCTAATGACCAATGTCAGACAGGTCCCAATCAGTCCCAATTATTAGTTTGCAATAAATAATTGAGCAACCTTCCATTATATTTTTTGTGTTAATATTTTTAAATTTTATTTCTTTGATTAAAAAAATTATTCGCTATGTTCTCAATAGATTGCAGTATATTGATTGCAGAATGTAGTCTATATTAGGGATGTCCTGACTACACAGTTTGTTTCTTCATTTTAACGACAATGCTACAGTAGAGGATATAGAATGTTGTGTTATTTTGTGTGGGAGGTGTATAATGAAGGCAGTTGATTGAGTGTGAGAAATGTCACTTATTTTTCTATTGAGCTCTTGATTGGCACAAATTGTCTGTGTGGGTATTGCGTTCCTGGTAAAGAAATCATTGCAGCTCAAGGTTGATAAATATATTTTTCTAATGTTGCATTTTTCAGACAAGTACAAGTGTTGATCAAAGATCAATGTCCAAGGAAATTCTTGTTTTTATTGTGTTTTCTGCATGATGTTAATGGGCAGCTGCAGCAGTTTGCAGGCATGCACAGCCAGTTGGAAGCAAGGCTACAAATGTAGGCTTCACTCGAGACAAAATTATGTTAAAGTGTCAAAAAATTATGTCTGTCTTTTGAAAATTAAATGGTCAGCCAATAATATGCATGTAGCTGTAATGTCTTTTGATGAAAGGACTTGGATTTAAAAGTTTAAATTGTATTATTAAAGGGTTTAGGGGGGAGGGATTTGCACATGGCAATTAGTATGGTCTCTAAAATGTAGCATAAATATACATTTACAATGTATGTATGATCCCTATTTTTATTTTGACAAAATGTGGGGGTCCATGTTGACTACCACTGGACCCCTATATCAGTCGTACAAATTTAGCTTCATGTGTTGTAATCCATTTTGATAATCCATACAGTCTTACCATATGCCGCTGCTTGTTGAATCAATGCATCATCTCCCATTGCCAAGTTTCCATGACGACCCTTTACTTTTTCCAAGGGGTATAGGGTTTGTATCCCTGATTATGACCTCACTGCTTCGGTCTAGCTGTGAGGCTATGTGATGACTCAGTCTATGGTATGATCAATCCACTGTCTTTTTTTCTGATGATAGTGCGATATTATGCTGGTTCAGATGGCTGTAAAGACCATTAAATATGCAACAATATGCATGAGTACAATTGTGATTTCTGTGGTTCTTCACTGGCCTGAATTGGCATGGTTATCTACTGTAGATAGTGATTTAAGAATTGCAAATTTATTTGTAGGACTCTTGGAGCAGTTTATTCAGTAATTTGCATATTTGGTGTCATATATTTGATATTGGAGTGCCCAAATATAATGTGTACTTGACCGCTTGCATGAATCATACAGGTACAAAAACAATTATTGGTACATTGTGCCTTTGAGAGTTCAAATTCCATCCATTTAGGCCTATTTAATACATCCATTTTTATATTAAAACATGTCCTGTATTTTAGTTTTAAATTCTTTTATAAAGTAGACCAAACATTTTAAATGAAAGACAGACTTATAAGGCCTACATGCTGTACATACATTTGTAGGCATCTATCCTAAATTCTGTTCTTCCCACTGGCCTCCCAGCTTCATTAACTTTTGAAGCTCTCGACTCTGATTTTTTTTTTCTAAGTTGAAACTTCGATTTTGATTGAAGGCAGTGATTGTGTTGCAGTGACAATCATGTATGGTTAGATCATTCCAGGTTTAAGTAGCTGTCTAAACACATTTCAAAAGTGTGAGCTATGATTGATCCCAGATTATTTTCCTTGAACCCCTCGTCACACATGGGAGTGATAAATTCATTGATATTCACAGTGTCTGTGAATTGATATTCTAGACAGAGAGGCTCGATTTTATGATCCACATACATATACATACATGTACACACATACTAGTTTGAGAAATGTTAAATTTAGTTACCTCATTGTCCTATGCCTGGCAGAAAAATTGCAAACATAAACTTGCTCCAAATTTTTCATTTTTGTTGTTGTTGTTGATCAAAATGATAGGGAAATGAAATATTGTTTTGGCATTACTTGTGACCGCAGACCTATAAATAGACCTCCATAGACCCGTGTGTTAAAAATGAGTTTTGAGAAAATCATTAAAAATAAGTGTTTATATATGACATTCTTCAGAACTTGGGCTTTACTTGGTCATATATTTTTCGAATCTTGTGAAAGTATGAAGGGAGTGTTTTTCTGCTTCTTTTTCTGTTAATGGGCTGCAGTAAAACAATACACTAAATAGACGCTAAATTGGCAACACTTTGGGAGTACCTTGAGCAACTAATAAAGTTCTGCCAAAATCCACTGGGACCAAATTCTCATCTCTAAATGGACTCATCTGGACCATTGATGATCCCTTTATGTACAATTGAAAAAATCTGTTCAAATACATACCATTGATTTTATATGATATATTTTAACAACAATGACGTCATCTTTGGTACGGGTCGGTGGTGCAATTTTTTTGACTAGATTTATTTATAGGTCTGCGACCTGTTATGGCGCTATTACTTTGAACTTGAATTTTTTTACATTACTAGGACCTGACATGCTATATAAACACCCCTACACTAAAGTCCATTCCTATTATTTATCTTCTTACAGGGGTCATTATGTAATCATATGTCACAGCATATTTTTGCCTATTTCATTAGATTCATACAATACCCCAATACAGACTTTGAAATTGAGTCATTGTATTCAATAAGCAGTTTCTTCTTCTGACTTGCTTTGTTTATCTCTGAAGTAAATCAATATGTGATGAGATCAATGGCAATAATTATGAAGTTAATGTTTATGTAGCTATAAAGATTCAAAATAAACAATAAGAACAAAAACTTTATAAACAATATACCGAAATGTGTAAGGTGAAAGGGGGGGTACACTCCATTGATTGGTGATATTAAAATGAAAAAGAGGTAAATGAAAGAAAAAGGATGCTGTGGGGGAGGGGGGGGGGTGAAATTAATCTATAGAGGGCGAGGGGGAGGGAGGTGAGGGAGGGAGGAGGAGAGAGAGAGCGCATGCAGTCAAAAAGATGTTACTAAAAGTTTTTTAAGGTGCAAAAGTTGACTGGCTTAAAAGACTCAGAGAAACCACATTACTCCCCCCCCCCCCGCTCTTTAGATTGTAGACATCCACCCCCCCCCCAATAAGGAATTTGACCATCCCACTGAATCCCCCCCCTTTGCCAATACCTCCAACCTACCTCAAGCAAGGTGTGCTTGTCATTGACAAGCACATCTTAATCTCTTGGTCCATGTTTTTTTTGTATGCCCTCAATACATTATACACTGACCATCCATCCCCATCTCCCCCCCCCCCTCTCCCTCTCTCTCTCTCTCTCTTCTTCTCCTCCAATACTTTACTAAGACCAGCTTTTTACTCCTCAACCTTCATAAGCAAACCAAGTTCTAAAGTTTAAACCCAGGACTAGCCCTAACATAGTCCACTATTAAAGTTAGCCCACGATTGATTACATTCCTATTTAATTGTTGGCCTATTAGGCCCCAATTAACACTTGAATCCCATTATACTATCATACTTGCCTAATGTACCGTACTAAGTAGTAGACATATTATCAGCAGGAGACCCTTCAAGACTACACTAGACCCTCCAGACTAGTCCAATTTTTTAACAGCACAATGCGAAATCTTCAAAATTACACTATCGACGTTGAATCTTGGTTCATTGGGCCTTATTAATGTATTGTAATGGTAGCTAAGAAGTGTCAAACAAATAAGATTTGTTTTGCCCATTTTAGGTTCATATTTATGGTCTATCTTGTTTTCATTAGTAATACACACCATTTCAGATATCCCTCCGCACTGTGTACAGTGTACATTACGTGAGAGCTCACTTTAGACCGCAGACCTATAAATAGACCTCCATAGACCCGTGTGTTAAAAATGAGTTTTGAGAAAATCAATTAAAAATAAGTGTTTATAATGACATTCTTCAGACTTTGGCTTTACTTGGTCATATATTTTCTGAATTGTGACAGTGAAGGGAGGTTTTTCTGCTTTCTTTTTCTGTTATGGGCTGCAGTAAAACAATACACTAAATAGACCTAAATTGGCAACACTTTGGGAGTACCTTGAGCAACTAATAAAGTTCTGCCAAAATCCCACTGGGACCAAATTCTCATCTCTAAATGGACTCATCTGGACCATTGATGATCCCTTTCAATGTACAATTGAAAAAATCTGTTCAAATACATACCATTGATTTATATGATTATTTTAACAACAATGACGTCATCTTTGGTACGGGTCGGTGGTGCAATTTTTTGTAGACTAGATTTATTTAATAGGTCTGCGACCTTGTGGGATCATTTATATCTCACAAAAGATTGTTTCTTTGCCATTTTATTACAAATACTTAGCAACAAGTTTGTTCATGCTTTTTGCCACACACATAAACAAAATCATGATTTCATTGTTGTTTGTATATATTTTTTTTTGGTTGGGTAAGATTAAATAGAGTGGTGGAGCTTCAATTAAAGATACATCAATTAACAAAAGAACAGGAAGATGTTAATGAAAAAGCTTTTGCCCTCTTTCTGTTTTGGCAGGTACATTATCGTTCTCCTTGATAATGATTTATATTTTTGTTCTCCCTCTCTCTCACCCTCTCTCTTCCTCTCTCTCCCTCTCTCCCTTTCTCTCTCCCTCTCTCCCTCTCTCCCTTTCTTTCACCCTCCCTCCCTCTCTCTCTCCCTCTCTCCCTTTCTCTCTCCCTCCCGCTCTCTCTCTCTCTTGCCTCTCACTTCCTCTCTCTCTATTTCAGGTCAGCTAAAGGTATTTGACTGCCTAGGCAGGGATCTCTTAGACAATGCATTTGAAGGCTACAATGCATGTATTTTTGCATACGGGCAAACAGGTAAGTAGAAATAATGTCTTGTTACTCTAACGAGGTGATTATGAAGAATTGAAATGAAGAAATGATGCCAGCTATTTTAACACACTGTGATGGGTAGGCCTACTGATGATTGGAAGAGGATTATCCCTTGCCTCTATGACATTCTCTATTAAAATAGCAATCACTGACATGTTTGACTCCCAATTTATAACAATTTTGGGGTCTGGACATCAAACTAGATAAGTGTCAGCCATGCTTTAATCTGTCTTTGCATTCCCTCCGTCCAATAGGTTTGGGTATAGTAAATCTTACACCATGATGAGCGTAAGGGGATTATCCCTCGTCTCTGTGACACCCTCTTTACCTTAATCTCTCTAGCATTCCCTCCTCCTAATAGGTTCAGGTAAATCATACACTATGATGGGTACCGATGAGCGTAAGGGGATTATCCCTCGTCTCTGTGACATCCTCTTTACCTTAATCTCTCTTTGCATTCCCTCCTCCCAATAGGTTCAGGTAAATCATACACCATGATGGGTACCGATGAGCGTAAGGGGATTATCCCTCGCCTCTGTGACACCCTCTGTACCTTAATCTCGCTTTACTTTACCTCCTCCGTCTAGGTTCAGGTAAATCCTACACCATGATGGGTACCGATGAGCGTAAGGGGATTATCCCTCGCCTATGTGATACCCTCTTTGAGAGGATGGCCAAGGAGGCTGATGAAGACACTCTCTCATTCAAGGTGGAGGTCTCCTACATGGAGATCTACAATGAGAAAGTCAGAGATTTGCTCGATCCAAAAGGGTAAGGAATCAAGTTTTGACTGCTTCAAAAGAATCAATTTATAATATTTTCAAATAATTGTACATCTAAAATCAACCTCCCTTTACAGTAACATACAAAATAATCAGCTTGGTGATTACTGTAGCTGACAAGAAGAAGATTGAAGACAGTTTTATTGATTCATACCCATAAAATTGTATTAACTGTTTTTAGCTATTATTTTTCCTAGGTGCTAAGAAAGAATTTCAATGCTAGCGAGTAAGCATTTGGCAGATTTGCAACTTCAAATACTTTCAGAGAGACTTGTTAATAGTAACTTACAAAATAGCACCAGCACATTTCCATTATTTTAAATGTGGGACCTTTCAATTTCAAGACCACTGAACCAACTTCGATGCTAAAGAACTGGTGGAGTAATAAATTAAATGAAATCAATCTCTACCTGCAGGACTATAAATTTTTTTAAATTTAGCATTCAAAGGTCAGAAAATGATAGAATTTCACAAGAAGATTGGTATGCGTTAATAAAAGCAGATATGATTTCCAACAGTTCCTACTTTTCATACATTTTATTCTATAATTCTCATTCTCATTTCTTCAGAAACAAACAGAATCTGAAAGTGAGGGAACACAAGATTTACGGTCCTTATGTGGATGGTTTATCAACCTTGGCTGTATCATCCTTTGAGGTTAGTCTCTATTATTGATTTGTTTTAAAAGATGGAATAGCAATTTTTATCTGATTCCTGAATTGTTTTTCTGAGAGTTACAGTTTCCATGATTTTATGTTTAGGATGAAATCTTATATTTTTTTCCCCTTTCATTGTATCATTCATTTATACAACATATCCCAAATACAGTATATCTTCTGGTGAGATTGAAAGGGGGTCTAATGTCTTTTAACAGTCATGTTCATGAGGCAATAACCCCCGAACCCCACAATTGTAACCCTAATTCTGGGGGTTATTGTCCAGGGGTAGTTGTTTCAATGCATATGATTCACTATGAGTTCTGAAATGTTTTATGGTTTGAATGGGTTGTTTTCCTGTTGGAGCAGGTGAAACATGATTTGATATCACCTGGTAGCTAAAGCTCATGTCTTTCCCTTATTTGTACATGATATAAATCTTTATTATAGATTCATGGATTTATGAGGAAATATTCTTTCGGTTCTTCCCAAAACAAGATTTGCAAAAGCTTATAAATGGTTCAAGAACCTTTCAATGTGGCAAGTGCTGAATTGAGGAACAATTGTCTGTCTCTGTCTATCTGTCTGTCTCTCTCTCTCTTCCTTTCTTCCTTCTTGATAACTCTGTTATATCTTTAACATTCATGTACATGTAGGTGTCTTGAGACACAATATGATATACATTTTATAAGTGCAGTTGTATCATTATTATATTATTTTCCCCTGAACCTCCTCTCATTATTCATTCTTGTCAAGAGATAAAGAATCTTCCTTGCGGAAAGTTTTTGGTTCAATTGGGTCTTCTCTTTCCCTCATTAGCATGCCATCTGAATACCTCCCTCTAATCCCACAGGAGATGTAACCAACCGCAATAGCCCCATTCACACTCAAACTTATTTTTGTCTTGGGATCATATGAGTCTGTATTTACCAATTTAGGAACAACCCTATTCATGCTAAAACATTAGTGCAAGCCCAAACGCCCATTTGACACTTTACAAATAATGCTAAATTGGTGCGGGGGGGGGGGAGGGTGGAGACTAGACTTCTAACCTATTATAATTTTGCAGGCACAAACCCATGGTAATCGAAGAGGAAATTCGGTAATATGTTGAAGTGTCCAATTTGAGTCTGTACTTGCAGACTTACTTTTACCTACAGTCAGAGTAGCTCCAGTACATAGTGTCTCCAGTCTCCTATTTCTAGACTCTACATTTTGCACTATGCGAAGCCCATGGGTACATGTATGTGCCTGCAAACTTATTTCTTTTATGATTGAAGACTCTTTACTTTGAAACTCTGTACTCTTTTAGTAACCTTCTTTACATGATATACTTTGTACAAGTATTCTTGGCAAAGGGTGCATTTCATGTTCATGTTTTCAGTTTTTACTATAATATTACTTTGGAGTTTTCACTGGTAAAGGTCTCTTTACCTTTTGAGTTTAAACTAGAATATAGGTCTTCGTACCTTTTGCCTGCCAGGAGAATACAGGTATGATTGCATATGAGTATATGCCACAATAGAGAATATTGATTATTTTGTGAAGAACAGTCTCTTCATTTCAATTCATTGCGGTTTAAAAGATGCACAAATTTCTTTGCAGACAAGTGTTTAGTTTGGATCCCTTTACCTCCTTAGTATGGAATGTACTTTGTGAAGACATCTCTTTAATCCCAATGAAAGAAATCGTTGACATTGAAAGTAGCACTGTTATACAAGCATTGTTTTTGTGAAGCATTACATTAAAATACTGGTAGTTTATTGTGTGAATAATTTTTCATGCTTTGCCTACGTGTATCCAGGGGAGGGGTACCTAAAGTGCATATGAATCCCAAAGAAACAAACAAAACAAATAAATAAATAAACAATTCATTGAATAATTTCATAAATAAAAAAAATAATAAAGATAAAGAAATAAATTATACAAATGTAAAGAAATCATCTAACAAAAGGAGAAAAGGCATGTAAAAAGTCAACTATGCATACTATAAACTGGGGTATTTCCCTTTGTTATTTTGCATCCAAGGTCCATTTCTTTACACCTTAAAAAATCCTGGGTATGGACCTACAGGTATCCTCTGCACTATTATCTGAGAAATGCAGCATATGAACACTGCTACATGTATTATTGATTCCCCTGGTAGAGGATTGAATTATCTGTCATCAAGACTTTCTAGAGGGAGTGAGCTCCATGCTTCTTGGACATCGCCACGTCTGTAAAGTCATTAGCTTAAGAAGTTTTGGTTTTATTTCAATTTTCAGATCTCTAGTAAATGCGCAAATGAGAAAGAAACCGCCAAAAGGCTTCTTCTCATATTTTGTGTCAAGTTGCAGTGTGCAGGCATTGTATTTCTGAGGGTAATTACCAAGAAATCTCCTTGACCTTTTGAGTAATACTTCTGAATTCCAGACATACATGTATGTATTTCTTTTCTCTATGTCAGACTTTGTTTCAGTACATGCAAATTGCCTCTTTTGACTGATGGTCTTATCCTCATGCTCTCTCTCCTGTATTAATTTTTTTTTTTCAGAGTCTAATCATATTTCAGCTTGCCATTCTTTCTTTGAGAGAGAGAGAAGATGGAGAGAACAAGATAGATATTGGGAGAAAGATAATTTATTGAAACAATGAAATATGATCCTGAACTCACTGTGCAAAGACAATTCTGAATAATACGAGAAAGTGAGACGGGGGGGGGGATGGTGGATAGAGAATATCATAACTTATGTGCGGAATAACATGAATAATATCTTTTAAAAGGGAACCTTTGACAGTATATGGTTATCAAAAACCCTAACAAACAAAAGCAGAAGCCGAAGAGAGAGAGTGGGAGGGGTGTGGGGGACAGAAAGCAGAGGAGGGAATGTGATGCTGACATCATTAGGAAAAACCTGATCGAACACGAGCGAGAAACACGCTATACACCCATCTCATGTAATCCATGTGCCCCCAGAAAAAACAAAAATGTTTGCAATCAAGATGAAAGAATAATAATAGAACTTGGGATCAGATTCCTTTAGCGTTCCATCAGTCCCGTTTGAATCGAGTCTCCTTTCACATGCTATCTGTCACCCTACTTTATCCAATTTCGATAATGTGACATGGTGCATTCTATTGACAGCACAGATAACAGTTACATGCCTTTCTTCTTGCTATTATCGAAACACATGTTCTTAATTATTGAGCCGGAACTTACTGATGGTTGTTGGATGAAATCATTATCATGTTGGTGCAGCAAAAAGTATAAGGGGGGGGGGGGTTAGCCCTGATACAAGTAAACCCATGAAGAAGAAAAAAAGGTGATGTAGAAAACAAAAACCTGTTAATGGATTGAAGTGCATTATGATACTGAAGGAGGTTGATTACTTTATTCAAAATTATTCATAATCAATATTTTAGTCTTTACCCTGTGATGCGAAGTGTTTTTGTAGAGTTTGAGGTATGGTTTAAGAAAGACAAAATGGAACTTATCCCTGAGTAACAGAATAGTAATCTGCCTCGAAAAATTGGAATTATTTTGAAAGTCAATACCAATCTTTGGTGAGCAATTCATGTAACTAGAGCCAGATGCCCCTGGAACTACTATCTTAAATTAAACTTATGTGCGAGTTCAATCATATGCCCAAGCGTCTACCCCAAGGGAATACATATTGCTACTATATTGGTGCTAGAATTCATTCGACTCGAGAGCCAATATTCCTGCAAAAGGAGAGAATAACTCTGAGCTGTCAGAATATTTGCACAAAGGTTTGGGACTCGTATCTTTCCAGGGCAATATATGTAAACATATATCGGCTTTCGCTGTTATTTCTTCATCGGGTATCCAGTTATATTGGCCTGACTTTATATACTGGTGTACATGTATGTAGAATGTTGGTGACAGGTACATGTAGTACACATAGGGCCTACATGTACACAGTATGGCAAATGTAAGTCCAGGCATGAACCTCAAATATTTCCAGGTTCAGTGACTTAACCACTCTATCATGTACTCCACCAGTTTAAATTGTGTGTTTTTATTTCTTACTCGATATTTTATGAATATTGGATGGCCTTGAGGTTGATACAAGAATATTGGACGAGCTTTGCACAAATATTGGACGAGTCGAAGACGAGTCCAATATTTTGAAAAGCGAGTTCAATATATCCTTGTATTGACCGAAAATAGGACATCTAATATTTTTATTATTATCTATACAGAGGATTTTACAAATAGGGCCCCCACATTTTTTTAATCACAATTTTTTATTCATTTAGGATTCTCAACCCCCACCCCACAATTTTTGTTCTGGAATACAATTCTATTGTTTGAAAAAAATTTTTTAAAATAAAAAAATAAAAATTGCCCCCCTAAATCCGCCCCCCCCCCCCAAAAAAAAAATGCCCCAAATTTTTATTCTTCCTTTTCTTTCTTTTCTTTTTTTTCTTTTTTTTTATTCTGAAAAAAAAATGGGCCCCCACAAAAAAAAGTGGCCCCCAAAAAAGACTCCCCTTTCCAAAAATAATTGCCCCCCCCAAAAAAAAAATGCTAAAAAACGCGTACAAAATAAAGTACGCGCAATTCATTTGACGCGTAGGCCTAGCTCAAATGGGCTGAAGTGATTGTGACGTAACAAAGGAATTAAGATAAATGAATTGTAACGTGTCGCATTTTTGGGATTCCCCCTCTTGCCCAATATTTTCGATAATGGCAGCGAGGCCACAATATTGGGCGAGTTCAACGAACTTTGTAAAGTAGGTCAAGTTTATGAAGTGCATCAACAAAATAACACTTGTATTTGGCCTCTAAAACCCTCTGTATGGATAATAATAACAGTCTGATATTGTGCATATCTTCATTTTTAGAAGTTCTATTCTAAGAATTACAATTTTGCTCAAAAATTTACAATGTATAAGGTGCCATCTACATGTACATTGCATAAAGAACTGCTATTCAAGATTAACAACAAGAAATCTAGTCCAAAAGATTGCACACATACTGGTATACATAATAATAATTTTGATCACTGTAACAATACATGTACAGTAGGTGTCAGCAAAAACAAACAAACATCCATTTGCTGAAGGTTAGCCAATAGTTCCCATTTAGTCCTATATCTACAATTACTGTACATGTCTAGAAGCCATACTTTTATGTATAAACAGGGCTCAGGTTTAGGAATCAATTCTAGTTGGCTTGGAGGTGTTTTGCATGCACTTAGTAATACTATCCGTCATAAACCTCAATCTCACTTAGATTGGAGGTTGGGCTGTGTTTTTCGCATTATTGATGGGAATTTTATATAGACATGCACATAATTGTGCACAGTTTTCAAATGCAAATATTCTTTATGAATTATTTTTTTTAAATAAGTGATTATAGTTCTTGTCAAAGCCAGTAATACTATCCGTCTTAAACCTCAATCTCACTTGGATTGGAGGTTGGGCTGTGTTCGCATTATTGATGGGAATTTTATATAGACATGCACATAATTGTGCACAGTTTTCAAATGCAAACATTTTTTGTGAATTATTTTTTTGAGTAAGTGATTATAGTTCTTGTCAAAGCCAGTACTCATGAATAATAATACCATGTGTAGTGTGTTCATTGCTCTGTTATATGAACTTATTCCCTTCTGCTATTAAAATCAAACAATTTAATGTGTGGCAAAAAGATTGTTGTCCAAACGAGTTAGCACATTTGCATTGTACAAAAGTCCTAATGTTTATAGGTTTCGATTACCAAGGATAATGAAGTAATATCGGACAGTTTTTACTTCTTAAAAGATTTGGAGTAAATTGAAATATTGTGATTAGAGGTTAGAGTGATATAAGGTTTAAATTTAAAATGTGGGTTTCTAGAAATGTCTGAAAAATTCAATCCAAATAAATAGAGATTAACGAAGAGAAAGATGGAATTGTGTTGTACATTGTAGGCTATTTTGATAAGTGGTGAAAAATTAGAAATTCAAGAAAATTGAAGCATCAACAAATTACTCAACTACAGTTGTGTCATACTTGATTTGTTCTAAGTTTCCAATGTGCATTTCTTTTTATCGATAAGAATAAAGGTCATTAATTCCATGTTTAAGTGCTATTATTTAGAGACCTTCCTGGCTTTTTGCAGACATCATTTTCAAAAGGACCCATGCTATATTCCCTTAAATATTCTCTTGAAACCCTCCCGAATTCCCACTATGAGATGAAAAGGGTTCAGGTTTCATGATTTGTAGACTAAATTGGAAAGGGTTACCTGATATGTGTTCTCACACTTGTTGAAGCGGGTTCACCAGTCGGCCAAGCCTATATGAAAAACAACCCTGTTCAGGCAATCTTGAAGGTATTTTTGAACAAGTGCATGTTCATAAGACCAAGTACGGCTACTTGAGTTTAATAGCTTTGATAAGGGTGGTGTTATATAGCCTTGAAACTTTTACTTTATGCAAGAAGCTCCTTGCTTTATGTAAGTCATTATTATTAATTCATGCTCTAACAAAGATGTAATTGCATGCTTAAGTACTTGTAGGCCTACATGTATGCCTTCATCTTTTACACTTGATCTGAAGAAATATGCTCAAATATTATTCTATAACATTTAATATTGATTTGTAAACATACCTTCCTCAAAGAGAACTGTTGCTGAGCTAGCACCATGAGTGTCCTCAGACGGTGTGTGCGCTTTATAAGTTTTCACTATTATTATTACTGTCCACTCTCCCTTTGAAAATCCCTCTTCCCCTTTCTCCCCTTATCACCTACCCAAAAATCTTGCCCCAAAAGCCCCCCCCCCCCCCCCCCCCCCCCCCCCGCGTGCCAAATCTTCACTTTTCTCTCTTTAATACCCCTTTCTCTGTTATCCCCACTCGCTCCTTCTTATTCCTCCATTTTCAATCTTTTATTTTTTGTCCTTACACATTCCCATTGTCTCTGTCTCAATTTTATGCCACTTACACTGTCATTAAAGCTCTTTGGAATTGCATCTATTGGGACATTACATCGTAAGGTACATGTAATATGCACTTCATGGTTAGATTATCATTCTCATCAATGGCACTAATGCCTCTTTTGCCCTGTTCAGAACATAGAGGCTTTGATGTCAGAAGGGAACAAGTCCAGGACGGTGGCAGCCACCAACATGAACTCAGAGAGCAGTAGATCACATGCAGTCTTCAATATCACCCTCACACAGACACTCACAGATATTGCATCGGATGTAAGTCATATAGTGCTATAGTTTGAGGCCTTGTTTTTTTTATGTTAACTAAAACTAATCATATCATCATGTTTTTAGAGCTGAAAGGTTGTTAAATCCAATGACTTTCTGACTCTGAACATGCCCTGCAATCATGTCAGGTGTTTACAAGGCATAGCCACAGGTACAGTGTATACATTTAAAGGATTGTGAGTTTCACAAGTCAGTCCTAACGAAAATTTCCTCATCAATTTATGGCTGCCAAACAATGTAAAGATCATAAGAATTGCAAAATTAATCTCACAAATTTTCCCACCTAGTCCAAAATCGTGAAAGCATCTGTAACCAAAATATTGGCTATATATATATTGCAATGTGGTCAAGTGGTGAATTTAATTCTTTGACTATGGAAAACTTTTAAAAATTCAATTTTAAGACTATAAAAATGATAACATCTTTCAAGAAAGCAGTGAATCTGAGATAATAGTCTACCATGCAGGGTTGGTTGAAAAAAAAATACACTAGGTTGATTAGAAATAAATTTCTTTATGCCACAGTTACCTTCTAATTACCTTTCGAAAACTCATTTTCTCTTTAAATGAACTCTTTCCACCACATGAACCTCTTGAAGGATGTTGTATGAGGTTATCTTATTACTGTAAAATGCCAGTGTCCCCCTCGTGTCACACTATCAGTGTTTACCCTGGCCACATGGGCAGGACCTAACACGAAGGTTGCTTCCTTGAAAAAGGTTGCATCCTGGAAATATGTTCCCGGTAGTTTCCTATATTGCAAATATTCCACTGACAAGTTGCATACATGTAGGAACATCTTGTAACATACTGGAGGTTAAAAAAAATCATATATCATGTTTATAAAAATGTTTAATATGTTTTACAAGAATATTTTGTGTACATTGAATTCAGCCTTCGGGCTGCCATGTTCAATCTCAATAAAACCTTTTCAATTCAACAAAAAATTGAAGAAAAAAAAAATAAATAAAAATAGTACATGTATACGGACAGTGTACCTGAAGAAACGTTCATGTCATGAAATAGGATGGCTAGAGAGCATTTACTGTACAAGGTTATCCCCTATATAGTGTTTAAATGCCAATGTCCTCCTAATGTTGCTTATCACTGTTGACCCTGGCTGTACAGGCAGTTGCTTTTCAGGAAGGCAACATCCTTCTAAAGGTTGCATCCTGGAAATCTACTTCCAGTAGTTTTGCTAGTGATCGTACCACTTCCTTAATTTTCAACATATAGGGGAGACTGGGGTAATTATGGCCCTGGGGTAATTATGGCACCTTTGTTTTTGAGAGCTTATAATTCTTTGCTGCATTACACAATGATAATTTAATTTTTACACATGCCTAGCTAAACTCTTCCCAAATCATATGAGAAAAATAAGCCTTTTACATGAAATTTTGTGCTTAGGGGAGCCTAAAATGTACGTCAAGTACAATTCTGTTTGTTGGAAAGTGGCAAGTCTGCTTTTTTATTTGGGGTGTGATATCATTAATTACAATCATTAAGATGAAATTTTGATTGAAACTGAAACAATAGGAACTAAAAAACACAACAGAAAAACTTCCACCTGAATATCTTCAATAGTAGAGCTGTAAAAGGGGAACAAATAGAAAATGTCATTTGGGGTAATTATGGCCCCCAATGCATAAACAGTGTATAAGCGCACATAAGCGTAGATCGGGACATTAACTTGTACAATTTTGTACATAAATATATGTATTGCTATGATTGCAATAAGAAACTGAAGGAGAAAAATATCATCTTCCATGTGTCTTTTCACAACACTATGTTACAAAATAAAGATAAAACTAGTCCCCTTGCAAGTGCATGGGTTGCAATATTTAAGTGTATTTTGCAATTACTCAAAGCTTGTTATATCTTTGAATAAATGTTATACACAATCACAATTAAATCCAAGAAATTGCCAATTGTGCGAAAGTGTAGCCGAGGGCATTCTTGCACCTATTTAATGCATGCGTTAACATTTCAAAAAGCCTCAGACATAATTTGAATAATCAGGGATTCTGCCATCAAACATTAATGATTGGAAGGTGTTTTTTGTAAGTGTACTTTCTGTCCTTTGTTCATGTACATGTATGTCTGTTAATGTTGTGGTCTCTTTGTCTTTGTATCAAAAACACCAATTTCATCTGCATACACACCATCATCATCATCTTCTTCAGGAGGCTAATGATACCATATCAGTGGTAAGCTTTCTTTATTTCAACTACAATGTATCTCAAGTTGCTCTCCAGGCACAGATCTAGCATCAGCTTTGACAAAGGATTTTATCAGCCCAATTACAGCATCTATACAAATTTATTATGTTCGAGCATAGGCCAATATAATCCTTTATCACAGTCGATGTTGGATCCGTTACTGCTCTCTATTGGTCTCTCTGTCTTTTGTGTGCTCTCCTCCTCCCTGCCTGCCCAATAATCTCTTTATCTCTTGTATTTCTATTTCAATTTTTTTTGCCTATAGATTTCTCTCTCTCTCTCTATCTATCTCTCTCTCTCTCTCTCTCTCTCTCTCTCTCTCTCTCTCTCTCTCTTTCTTCTTCCTTTTCTTCTTCTTTAATCCTCAAAGGGCTCTGCAGGCTATCTCAAAGATGAAAATGACCTTGCATGCACATTATGATGAGGAGAAGTGCAGGGTATTCCTTAAATGGTTTTGCCCCTAATACTAGTTTTATATCTTTTATTATTTTTTTCTCTCATAACTGATCATCATTCCCCCTTTCATCTGACAATTCTCCCCTTCATTTTTCTGTTTCCTGATATTTCCTGTTTGTCCTTTAATTCTATTTTGTTTTATCTCTCCCTATCTGTCCACCACTGTTTTTAAATGTTGTTTTGTCTTTGGGGTCTGTAAATCTCTGTTCCTTTTGCACCTGTTCGTAATGTCCTTAGTGTATCAAGTTCAATAGAATTTAATGGCTAATTCTCAGACAAAACAAGACACTAAGAAAAACAAAAAAAAACACATCCAGATACATGTACACTATATGTACACTACATATGTACAATTCAGTGTACATGGATGTATACATGAATGCCATTTTTTGTTCTTTGGTAATTTCGGTGTCATCTGGCTTTTGTTACAATAACAAGGTTTATGTCCTCATTAAAAAGCTGATGTCTGTATTATTAGAACATGGTCATTGGTGGAAGATTTTACTCTGCTTTTGATTTCATATTTTTGGCAGTTATATTTAAAATAATGTCAAAGCAGTTTACAGGAGTAGTAGGAGTACAATGTAGCAGTACAGTGAAAAAGTAGTACATGTAGAAGTACACTGTCCGTCATAAAGGTGGAATATTTTTTTGCGGCTATAGCGACATGATTTTGCTCTGACTTTAATTTCTTGAATATGTTTGTCTCTGCTTTTACTTTTTGGGACCCTGGCTATATCTTGGACATTCTCCCAACCCTTCCTTTAGACCTTTTTCCAAAAAAGTTTTGTCAACCCCCGTGATGCCCATTTTTGTCATTTTTTCTTATTTTGGGCCCCTTTTTCTTTTCCCGGCCGATCAAGCCCCCCTCAGTCCTACCCCCAGGAAACGCGACCGAGGTGTACTGTCCTATATTGTTCTTTAAGTTAAATCTATATTTCTGGGGACAGGCTAAGGTCTCTTGTCTAGGGGAGGGGTTGAAGTAAAAAACGAGATTGGTGAAAATTCGGAATATTGTATTCCATCTTTATGCTGAAAACAAAAGAAATGGAAAACCACCTTTAACCCTTAAATATCATCATTTTCCCCTTAAATTTTGTTTAGCCTTGATTACAAGGCTGTAAATAGTCATTATTGATAATATTTTATTTTGATTTATGTTTGGTTGAGATTTTATAATACAATTTAGGGAAGACAGAAATTTCCATGGTGTAAAAATGAATAAAATGAATGTTGAACCCCAATCAAAATAAATTTTGACCCCTCCCCTAGACAAAAGAGTCGAGCCTATAACCATAAATCTTGATTAAATTTAAAGAACAATAACAAATCTCCACCTCAGACGAGTTTCCTTGGGGTAGGACTGAGGGGGCCTTGGTGGGTTGCCTGAACAAGAAAGGGCCCCAAAATTTTTTTTAAATGACGAAAATGGCCATCTTCTGGGGGTGACAAACTTTTTTGAAGAAAAATCCTCGGGAAGGGTTGAGGGAACGTCCAAGATATACCCAGGATCCCAGAAAGTGAAAGTGGTGACAAACACATTCAAGAAATTAATAACGGAGCAACAAAATGTCGCTTAAGTCAGAAAAAAAATATTCCAACTTTATGACGAACAGTGTAGAAGTAGTGGTATTACAATGTAGTAGTTATAGAAGTGTAAATTGTTTAACACTAGGCTATTCTTCCCCAAGTTCGACATTGTGGTGTGCTCCTGTAAACCAGCACAAGTGGAAGTTAAATGTATTAACTTAAATGGATCAGAACCTGGTTCGAATCCCAGTCACATCTTATTGATATCTGTCACCCCCCCCCCCCCCTATTTTCCACAATGTTCATATTGATTGGGGTCCTATAGAGTTTAATAATTCAGCACTGTATTTTCTTGCAAAAAATAATTGAGTTAGTATAATGTGGTAGTTCTTGTGTCCAATCATCAATATTTATTTTAGTGCCCCCCCCCCCACCCCCTCACGATGAGATCCAATGCAAATAGAATTATATTATATTTAGTTTGTTTAAAAGTGGTAATGTTCATTTACACAAATAGGTATCTGGTGAGAAAGTGAGCAAAATCAGCTTGGTTGACCTTGCAGGAAGTGAAAGGGTGCACAAGACAGGGTCATCGGGTGAAAGGTTACGAGAAGGCAGTAACATTAATAAGTAAGTTCATCTACCAAATCATATATGATGCAAAAGATATAATATGAAATTGTGTTAGGATCCTTTTTAAAAGCAGATTTTCATGATTGCTAAACCTAGGGGTTTGAAAAAGTATAGACAAACACTGCTGTTCAACCTGTTTTACTTTTCTGCTTTAGTAGGAAATCATGAGTATCTTTCTCCAAGAAGGATAATCACTTAATATTAATTAAACATAGAATGATTTGAATGTCAGCCGTCCAGCTGTTAACCATTCTGAAAGACAAATCAACAACTGTTATATGTATATGACTCTTACAGTATGTGACCCTCTGCCCCAAAACCACCAATACATGTAGGTCGCCCAAACTCACTTTTGGGGTTTCTCTCTTATTTGAGACTAGATATTCTAAGCTATCCAATAATATGTTCCACTTCTCTTTGAATCTAGTAGAAGGAACATCAACGTCATGAAAAACTGAGAGCAGTAAATGACATCTATACGCATTTGTCTTCTTCTTCTCCTTTGAGTTACATTACGTCCTTCAATTCTGAAGATTCTTTTAACAGGACGAGCTAGGTGCAATACACCGAATGAAACACCCCTCTCTTTTACGAATAGTGTATTGGTTTTAACGTGCATAGGGCCATGTGTAGCTCTCCCATACGCAGGACCAACATTATCGTCCTTTCTGCTGGACGGAGTGTTTTCCAACTGCATTCATGCCCGCACTGAATACGGTGCCGAGGCACATCTGTACACACAACGTTAGCACCTTTTTTTTTTGGAAGACGTCTTTCGTCATGCCTGGGACTCGAACCCTCACGCAATCATTAGATCTTTTCCGAAACTAGCGTTCTCACAACTCTTTCTTTTCCTACTTGCTCCTTTGTCAGATTTGCGAGTTATTCGTAGATTCAATCTGACAGGTCACTATTAATTTCATCCAAGATTATTGATCCATAACGATCTTAATTATCATACATGTACTTATTTAATTCTGTTTCAGATCCTTAACGACACTAGGCTTGGTCATCTCTCATCTAGCTGACCAATCAACGGGAAAGAAGAAGAACAATTTTGTGCCTTACAGAGATTCAGTACTAACATGGCTCCTAAAGGTAACAATTGAAATTAAATCTGCAGAGAAAATTGGCTGGAAAAAATTGAGAGAAAAGAAAAGTGTTGTTTTTTTTTTGTTTTTTTTTTTGAGGGGGGGGGGGGTCATGAAATACAGTAACAAATGATTTTTTTTTTTAGGTAACTGGTGATATAACTAGTGATATATATCATGTTATTAAGTGATCGATAAAGTGTGATAACATTTCCATTTACTACTTCTAAATTGTTTACAGCAGTCTCCATCTAATTTTTACATTTTTCGTCAAAACGGTCCTCATATTATTTTAAAAATCAATACAGGGAAATTAAAAAGCTCTGAATTTTATTGTCCGAAACAAAAGTTGAAATGGAAATTTGTTTTGCCCAATTGATCGTGGGCCTGTCAGCCACTGAGCAGCGCCAGATTTTTATGCCTCCGCCACCGAAGGTGGTGCCGGAGGCATCATGTTTTCGGGTTGTCCGTCCGTACGTCCGTACGTCCGTCCGTACGTCCGTCCGTACGTCCCGTTTGCTCGTTATCGCGATATCTCAAGAACCACTTGAGATATCAACTTCAAACTTGGGGATAGTATGTATCACGATAGGAAGACGATATCATAAGATTTTGGAGTATGTAGGTCAAAGGTCAAGGGTCACAGAGGTCAAATGGTGAAATCCCATGTATTTGGTTCGTTATCGCGATATCTCAAGAACCATTTGAGGTTTAAACTTCAAACTTAAAGGTAGTATGTATCACCATAGGAAGATGATCTGATTAGATTTTGGGGTATGTAGGTCAAAGGTCAAGGGTCATATGGGTTAAATTGGGAAATTCCATGTGTGGAGTTCGTTATCGCGATATCTCGAGAACTAATTGACGCATCAGCTTCAAACTTAGGGGTAGTATGTATCACAATATCAAGATGGTCTGATTAGATTATGGCTTATGTAGGTCAAGGGTCAAGGGTCATGGAGGTCAAAATGTGAAATTCCATGTATTGAGTTCATTATTGAGATATCTCAAGAGGCAATTGAGATGCAAGCTTCAATCTTAAGGGTAGTAGACTATGGAGTACCTAGGTCAAAGGTCAAGGGTCACATAGGTTTGGGGTCGCAAGGTCAATGTCAAGGTCAAAGATGTCTTTGTATAAAGGAAAATAAACAGTTGAATTTTTCATTTATTTCTGATCTGGCAACGGCGGAGGCATATATTTCGACCGCGCGCGGTCGAGGATTCATCTTGTTTTTTTTTGAACGGCAGACAGGGTAGCAGCAACTCTCATCTTTTAAAATCTTTTGGTATGACTGTTTATGAAGAATTATGAGGCAGACACACTATCCACTGAGCCAACACATCTGTTGTAATATTGCATGCAATTGAATATATTGCATTCATTGACTGGAATATTTTAATGCATGTTTTAATATCAGTTGCATGTATGAGGGAAAGAATTATATAAATTATGGGGGAAAAAAAAGGTTTATTATCATAAATTTGTTATTTATTGTTGTTGTTATTGTTATGCAATTCTGAATGATAAATATATTTGATGTACAGGAGTGCCTAGGAGGAAACAGTAAAACAGTGATGATTGCAACAGTAAGCCCGGCAGCAGATAACTATGAAGAATCATTATCAACGTTAAGATATGCAGACAGAGCAAAGAGAATCGTCAACAATGCTGTTATCAATGAGGATCCAAATGCAAAGGTATGTTGTTGAATGCCATTGTTTCTTTCACAAAATTTCTTGCAAGTATTTACAAGAGAAATTCTATTTTGGATGGAGGTGAATGAAGTTGTTGGTGGAAACTTTTGTTTTACTTTTCAGAATTTTCTTGCAATCTTTTTTTTTTTTTTGAGAGAGATTCTGTTTTAAAGGGGGTGGGGGTGGGTGGGGATAAAATTGTTTCTGTCAAAGAAGATCCCAATGCAGAGGTAGTATTTTTGCATGCCATTGTTAACTTATTTGTAATTCTAATGAAAATGTAGGTGGGGTGGAGATTTGTTGGAACAATGTACGTAAATTATTCAGGTGGGGAAAAATATCAAAATTTCCTTTTTACCATATCAAATTAAAGCAATCATGCTTGAAGCCCTCCAAATTTATATTTTGATATCTTCAAAATAAAGAAGGAGTTCTTTAAAAAAAGTAATCCAAAACCCACTTGTTAAAGTTGAACACATTGTGAAATTATTGTAAATTTTATTGATTTTCTACATCTCTATTTCTACAGATTATCAGAGAACTCAGAGAAGAAGTTGATATGCTGAAAAAACAACTGAAAGAAGCAGAGGTAAACTGTCTTGTTCAGACCTATTTTCTTTAGGTTTTCATATTTTTAACTGTTATAAAATCCTAACCTCAAAAAAAAAAAAAATGGCATTACACTATTTGCTCCAAGCTTTATTATTATTATTATTATTATTATTATTTTATTTCATTTTTTTTTTACGGGGGGCAATACAATGCATATTAATGTTGAAATTATTACTTTTATGTGAATTAAACTTAAATATTGGCAATTTTGTAACATTACTATTTGGGGAAAGTAATAACATATAAAATAGATTTTTAGTATGGTTTCTGGATTCTGCAATAGCCAAGATTTAATATGAGCTGTTTAATAATTTTTTATCATACATACAACTTTATGTTGCAATATGAAGGCCACTTTTCATATGATATTTAACTCCAAATCTAAAACTTGCCTCTCATATCACCAGAGTTTGAAAGCAGACAGTCTGAAAGACAGGCTAGAGGAGTCTGAGAAGCTCATGAAGGAGATGTCTCTCAGCTGGGAAGAGAAACTTATCAACACAGAGAGAATTCATAAGGTATGTATGTTTAGTGAGTTATGGTCTAGTGGATAGGTTACTGGAGTGTCAATCATAAGGTATAGGGTTCAAATCCCTGTCAATTCATGATGAGAAATAAGAATAATAAGAGATAGTATCTTTATAGTGCTTACTACAATGTATGATTATTGTGTTTAGAGGTATTGTGCTCTAGTGGATAGGTTACTGGGGTGTCAGTCACAAGGTACAGGATATTGGACTGATATGTGCCACAGAAATAAAAACACATCATAAATTATTCGATATACATGTAAATTTTAGATGACATAGAAAAGCCATAATCACTAGTGTCTGGATCAGACATGACTACCAGCAAACATGCAAACTATTTAATTTGATATTTTGTTTGGCAGCACATTATCAATGTCACACTTGACTCAGGTATGAGTTACATTGATAACTTGTGAGAAAGAATTCATTGAATGTCTATCGCGGTAACTACATGTATGTGTACATGTTAGCTAAAATTGAACAATAATATTTCAGTAATTTGCTCTAGAACAGATGGGTATATCAGTCCTGAGTGGTGTTTCACCAAGTTGTTCTTAACCCTTTGAGCGCGGGCCCGTGAAACCCGATTGTTACCCCTGTGGCAGAGCGATTTCTTGTACACTGACAGTATTATAGAAATTTGTGATGTTTTGTGCTGTCATTACTCCTTGCATCTAACTCGGTCATTTTCATGATTTGTAGTAAATGTAAACATGACAGGGCAGACATTTTTCTATCTAACACTGTAAGGCATTGTCATTTTGGCAGAAGTTCCGCTTTCTTCCTTTCCAATAGATTCACAATGCAATGTGCGTAATGCATGTGCGGCACGCACGGTTCGATCGATGAGCCGACTGAATAGCACTTGAAAAGAGGTCCTGTTTCTTTCAAATTATTTCTATAAAATATGGATTAAAAGATCATAGCGGCCGGCTTCGCACCTCTGGACAATGGCACCTTTGACTAAGCACCATTCATTAAAAGCGCAGGTGTAAGTTTTGAAATAAAAGCGGACTTTTAACTTATAATACCTACTGCATTTGGCATACTTTACATTTCATTATATCATTATAGTTACAACAAAATAGTTCAAGGAAAATGTCATGTAACCAACCCCTCTCATTATCGTGATAAGTATATAATCTAACTAGAATCGGAAAACGACACGCTTAAACTCCATGCAACTAATGTTTTATATATATCTATAATAATGAACATTATTTTAACCCCTTAACCTTTCTATTTCTCTCTCTTCTTCTCATTCTCAATATATCTCTCATATTTTTCCTCTCGAGCTAGCTTTATTTGATTATTTCTTCCCCTCTGGACGCGTACGCGTACGCCAAAAGTTAAGATCGGGAATTCGTTTCTTATGTAAAAAAAATATAGTAATGTTGGAATGAAGTGAATTGTTCTCGATTTTTTTCCCCGTAACTAAGTTATTTCTTCAATGGATATTGAAAATGAATATATGTTCGTCCTTTTCCTCAAGAATTTAGCCCCAAAAAGCTGGTGAAAAGCTAAAAAAGTTTGTCAATATATTAGGGAATTATCTTGGCTTCTGTAGAAGCCCGTCGTAGCAGACTGAACACCTCGCTCGGCTTCTGTAGAAGCCCGTCGCATCCAAAGGGTTAAAGTTATGAACAACTGGAACATGTTCTTGGTGCTATACTAAATATATGCTTTATAACTTAGCACAAGAACTGTTCACCAGTCGTTCGACTTGGTGAAACACAACCCAGACTTCAGGAATCAATGTTTCCATGTTAATCTGAATATTATTTTTATTTCAGGAGAGGCAAGCGGCTCTAGAACAAATGGGTATATCAGTCCAGACGTCAGGAATCAAAGTAGAAAGGAATAAATGTTTCCTTGTAAATCTCAACGCTGATCCATCACTAAATGAACTGCTTGTATATTACCTCAAGGTAAGGCCCACATACGTGCCAATACTATTACAAAATGTAATTTTAGGGTAGCAAAGTCTGTATATAAAAAAATTGTTTCTCAAATTATACATATACAGCTCGAGGGAAAATTATTAGACCAAGCTCTTTTTCATAAGGGTTTCAGTGTGTCTGTTTTTCTCGTTTTGTGTGGTTACAAAACATAATAAACAGAGACTAACTCTACTTCTATACATTCTCCAGCAATTGTATCATTTACATATGAGTATAGACCTTTCATTACTAATGCAATTGGCGCTCTTGTCCCAGAACAGAAAATGAGATTGTTCTAATAATTTCAGCCTGAGCTGTAGGCTTATGTGTTTATGGTACCAAATTAAAGCTGAAAGAATTTCTTGCTTATACACTTGATTTTGTATAATTTACTTTAGTAACCCAGAAATCATGTAAAAACAAGATGAATCCTCGAACGCGCGCGGTCAAAATATATGCCTCCGCCATTGTCAGATCAGAAAAATATCGCACATTCATCTATTCATTTTGCTTTATAGAATGACATTTTTTACTTGACCTTTGACCTTGTGATCCCAAACCTAATCAGACCATATTCCTCTGGTGATATACTACCAGTACTGCCAACCTAAAAGCGTATTTTTGTCTTTTTCATTTGGATAAGGGGTACCAAACTCGTTAAATGTCAATAATTATTCAGATCATAAAAATGTAAATCTCCATCCACCTGTCGACCTGGAAACCTTTTATTATTCCATTATTTTCAATAGAAAACAAGGTAAATATGCCAAACATTTTGACAAGTGTGTCATCCCTGCACCAAAGGCATTCGTTCTGGTAAATGAGGGACATAGACAATTCATTGGACAATTAAATGTTTTCTATGAAGACAGGTGCGATGTAGTATGGCATGATGGTTATGTGCATTCATAGACATCTATAGATCTTAGTACCCCCTTAAGAAGCGAAAGAGGATAGAAAAAGTACGGAATACGCTTTTTTGTTGGCAGGTCTGTACTACCCTTAAATTTGAAGTTTCCATCGTTCCTGAGATATAACGATGACAAACAAAATACATGGATTTTCACATCTTGACCTCTGTGACCCTTGACCTTTGACCTATATAATCCATAATCTATTCAGATAATCTTCCTCTGGTGGTACATACTACACCTAAGTTTGAAGCTCATATCTCAAATGGTTTTTGGGATATCGCGATAACGAACTCAATACATAGAATTTCACTATTTTGACCTCCGTGACCTTGACCTTTGACCTACATACTCCAAAATCTAATCAGATCATCTTCCTATGGCGGTACATACTACACCTAAGCTTGAAGCTCATACCTCAAATGGTTCTTGAGATATCGCGATAACAATCTCAATACATAGAATTTCACTATTTTTGACCTCTGTGACCTTGACCTTTGACCTACATACTCCAAAATCTAATCAGATCATCTTCCTATGGTGGTACATATTATCCTAAAGTTTGAAGTTGATATCTCAAGTGGTTCTTGAGATATCGCGATAACGGGCAAGCGGGACGTACGGACGTACAGACGGACGGACAGACGTACGGACGGACGGACAACCCGAAAACATGATACCTCCGGCACCACCTTCGGTGGCGGAGGCATAAAAAGATAATTAGGTTTTAAAAGAAACCGTCATCATTTTGTTCACATCCATTTATCTTGTGCATAGGATCACAATGTAGCTGGTAGACCTGATGAAAACACACAAACAGATATCCAGTTGAACGGACTTGGTATCATGCCTAGACATTGTACCATTGATGTAGAGAATGAGATAGATGTCTTCATTACACCATGTGAACACGCCAAGTAAGAACCTCAATTCATTAATATTTTTATGTAATTGCCCGAAAGTCATGTCACCCGAACAATTGTGAGGTTTTTTAAAAATATTTAACGTAATATAGCTATAATTCAAAGCATAAATATTGAATCTACAAAGTACTGGCCTGGGGTGTTTCACCAAGTTGTTCGCAAAGTTACGAATGACTTTACAAATAACTGAAAAAATGTTCTTGGGTGCTATAGTAATCTCATGCTTAATCATTTAGCCCTAGAACTAATCACCAGTCGTTCGCAAAGTCATTTGTAATTTAAGAACTACTTTTATTTTTGTCTTTGTTAATATGGTAAGCGTAGTGCAGTTTTCCTCAACTTTATGAGTATCAACCAAATTAATATATCTTTGTATTTAGTCAGAAAAATGCTCGTATATATATACAAAATGTATCTGTCAACACACTCATGGTGTTCATGGTTGATGTATGTACATGAAGGTGGTTCAGTGTAATGAAAATTCAAAGCTATATGAGCTGATTTATGCTGCTATTTCAAGTGACTTTGAAGTATATATGACCTTGTAAAGTCTTAGGCCATGTCAGATATTAAAATATCGATATGTACGATGATTGACAGATACTTACAAGGAATCTTTTGATGGCATTTCAATTCTAAAGATATTGGAGAAATTTACAACATGAATGACAGGTGTAATGATGAAATTGACATAGTTGTTGATTTGGAATGTTGGATGCAGGAAGCATGTTGTCCATTACAGGAACCATGTTGTATATTACAGGAACAATGTTGTTTATTACAGTGATGATAGTTTATTACAGGGAGGGTACTTAATTGCATTTTCAAGTCATGACCTGTCTTCTTACATGTCAGGAAGTAGGTGATGATCACTAAAGGTCAAAATATTTTTGACAAATAATCTACATTTGCTTGTAGCATGGAGGTTATGTTTGCTTAGAGCCTGAAAGATATCAACTAATAATGTAACCTTGCTGTCAGCAAATAAGATGAGGTATTGTTTAAAAACAGAGGAGATGATTAAAAAACAATATTTTTTTGTTCTTAATTGAACACTTTCTTTAACATCAATGTGGTGCGCACTATTGAAAAGGTTAGTGCTATGGCTAAATGTAGGCTGCATCTTTCTTTAAAAGAACAAAAGGATGATTGTGGCTGTACTAATTTTTAGAAATTCATTTCAACCTCATACTTTCCGTACATTATGACACAAACTATGATTTTTCAAAGTAATATGCTTTAATTTTCTTTATATCTAAAGTAATTTGTAATCCTAAAGCTCTAAAGCTATTATATTTAGAGCTACTCTATTGTTTAATCATCTATTGTATGAGAAAATGGAAATAGATTACTATATATTCATGACAATTTTATATATTGTATTTTAATAGGCTGTATGTTAATGGAACTGCTATCACAAGCAAAACATCATTGAGACATGGCGACAGGATACTCCTAGGCAACTACCATTTCTTCAGGATAAACTGCCCAAGAGCTCCTGGAGTTGGTAAGATAAGATGGGAGGAGAATGGTGTTGGTTGTATATGCAGTTAATAAGGAGTAGAGATAGATAGGATAAGTGAATAAATGATTGGTAGATGAGTAGAGGGAGAACTTAATGGATAATCATTTTTTTGAAAGTCTTAAAAGATCAGCTTTCCACTCCAAACTTGCACCAATCATATTTTAATTTCATTCTTACCCCTTTCTCTTAAAAAAAAACATCTTATCTTTCAAATGTATGAATGTATATTACACAATGCCCCCCCCCCAAAAAAAAAAAAGTCAATTTGTGAAAATATGTAAGAGAAATTTATTTTTTGTATTGGTAATTTTGATTTACATGTATCAAATATTATTTTCTTTCAATTATTTTGTAACATAAATGGTAGACTGCAGTGCAAATAGTTGCAAATTTATTAATGATATTTCTGCTTTGCGTTATGTGTTATTCCTTTTATTCCTGATGAGAAGATCCCCCCCCCCCTAAAAAAAACAAAAAACAAACAAAATAAATGTCACAATGCCATGTCACTTGCTGCCATGACTGTTTATGAATGTTTGTCATTGTTTCATAGGATCTAGTGGAACGACAACCCCTGAGCCTGTGGCACAACCAGTTACAGAGAGTTTTGACTTTGATTATGCACAGAATGAAGTCATGATGCAAGAACTACACAATGGTAAATAGCATTTGAAAATATTTGCAGATTTGTAACTTTTGAAAAGAAATATACGGAATGATTGTAAATCAGTTACCAAATACATCATTTTGTTTTCATGTGAGAAATTTGTAGTTTTAACAATTAACAATGAATGTAAACCCAATTGAATCTATTCATTAGCATAATTCCATATAAATTTTTATTCCGCCTTTCTTTTGATTTATTTTTGTCAAATTAGGCTTAAAGCTAAAAAGGAATTATCCATTGAAGTCTACTTCTAATATTTGTATTCATGTGCATCTATATTTGCATAAACAACATTATAAAATAGATTATTCTCCCATTTATAAATTTATACAAATTTATGCAACAGAATCAAATAATCCTATGCCCATATTCCCCAGATCCTGTACAAGCTGCCATGAAGCTCTTAGAAGATCAGCACCAGAAGGATAAAGACGGTGCTCTCTCCAAGCAAAGGGAAGCGTACGAGCAGGAGCTGGCAGCACTGAAGCAACAGTTAAACCCAAAGACCTCATCCTCAGGGCACCACCCTCCTAACAGCAGGCAGGATGACAGGAGGATAGAAGATGAGACAAACCAGAGCCAGAGTGGGGATGGGTCATCGTTAGGGATGGGGTCGTCGCTAGGGGTGGAGCCGTATGAGGAGTGGAGTGAAGACAGGTCAGGAAAACATGATAATTAGATGACGATACTGTATATTAAGGAAACATAGTGATGATATGACAATATTATAATAATATTATTAGGAGAAAGACATCATTAGATGACAATACTGCTTATGAAAGTAATATTGATAGCATTGACATATACTTTATACTAAGTAGGCTTATATGTTGTATTCCTTTCGTACAAGATTATAATGTGTACACTGTAAAAACTTGACAATTAATATTAAGGATGTTTGCAGCTTGAAGCTATTGTTTAAATCATGACATGAATTTTAACATTATGGTTACATGTACATGTACATGTAGTTCATAACCTGATGTTGTGAAGTTGATACAAAGCTCAATCATGTAATGGTCATGTGGGGGGGGGGGGGTGATTCACTAACAGCTAAATCAATCCCAACTGGGATAAAATCAATTTTAGGATCAATAGCCATGGTATAGTTCTATATGTCCATATATTTTAGATTTTAGTGCATCACCCACATGTTCTTTGTAAAAAATTGCACACTGATAGGTTTGCAGATTGAAGTTATTGTGTAATCATGACATGAATTTCAACACCATGGTTAGTTCACATAACCTGATGGTGATAAGTTGATACAAAGCTCAATATTGTAATTAGGATTTGTTTTCTCTATCTGCTAGGGATGATATGTTCAGGCAGAGTCTAGCCAAGCTGAGAGAAGATGTTGTGAAAGCCAACGCCTTGATCAGAGAGGCTAACTTCCTGGGGGAGGAAATGGGTAAACAGACAGAGTTCAGAGTCACACTTCAAATACCTGCCTGTAATCTCACTCCAAATAGAAAGGTAACTCTTCTCACAACAACTAATACTGTGGAGTTGTGTTGAAGCAAGCACCTTTAAAGGTCACTCATTAAAACAAAACCCCCAAATAACAGTCATGTAATTGCAATTCATGCTAAAATGCAATGGTACATACAGGTCTATTCTAAACAGAAAACAAAATGCTATTAATGATGACAGTTGTTGTTGTTTTTATATTTACGACGCTTTCATTCATTATATGAATATTTACGCCTTATCAGTTCTATCCATTTGAAAAAAATGAAGCCTATATATGGTACAAATATCTGTGGGTACCAGAGGATGGCTTATGCTAAAGTGTTGCGTTGTGGCGCGGCGCGTTAAAAAATGGAAATAATCGACAAAAAAAAAACAAGGTGTCTTCAAAGCGCCTAACGAAAAAAGGAAAAGATTCTGGATCGATTTTTGGTGAATATTTTGGCGAAATTATTCATTTTCGGACTCGAAGACTTAGCCATAAGCTTGTGTGGGTTAGGCTGTGTGTGTGTGTGTGTGTGTGTGTGTGTCAAAATATGTGTGACTAATTGTTCCAAAACTATGCATATGGATTTAACCTAACATATACAGCGTCAACCCTTCTAACAAACTGCGACGCGCTATAACAAAAAAGTCTGCAAGACGTAACAGTTTCTCTTGTTTCACCATACTATTTGACATTCCGAATGGCGCTAGTTCACCAACGGAACAACAAGTAAATTAAAAAAGATGTAACTCTTCTTTCGTTTATGGTGTATAAAATCACATTTTTTGCTCTTTCAGCTACCGTCATTTTTTGTTTGAATTTATCAAAATTTTGTACAACAGTTTCTTTGGTATTGATACTGTTTTGACTGAATGCTTCCGTGCTTTTATCAGTATGTTATTGCCGGACAGTGGGCTATTTTTCCAAGGAAAAAAGATTTAAGTTATTCAGCTCAATTCCTGAAAATGTTTCACTAATATAACTTGATTGTTATTCGTGGAATGAGAAATAAAGAGCAACCCGTCATTTTTTTACTCAAAAAGATCAAACCATTGTATGGCTCTGGGTTGATTTGGGAGAAATTGGTATAGCGCAGAGCCAGGCCGGCTACGGGTCCTACCATTCTGCTTCAGAGGAAATCAAGGGTTTTTTTAATTTCTGTGGATTCACTGCGGTATCGAGATGAATAGAAAAAAGAGAAAAGAGGCGAATTTGTACTGATTTTCGTAAATCAATGCACGCACGTCAGGTAGCGATGAGATTTCCTCACAAGAAAAATGCAAGAAACACAATGTTGCTGAAAATAAATAAACGATTCAATATCGCCGTACGTGTCCCTCCCACTAAGCCCAAACGCCGTGTCACCCCCTTGCTCTAAATAGAACAGTCGCCTACCTATCGTGATCCCGGCCTTCCAATCAGATTCAACCGCACAGCTGACCGGACATTGTACGCGTAGTCGTTCTGTGTATGCGCACAGCTATACCCGGGCTGATTAAAAGCGTCAAATTAGGTGAAAGAAATCGGGGGTCACAAATTCATATGAAAAGTTTGGTCGATGCTGTTTACGGCTATCGGCAGCAATCAGAAATCGCGATGGGCTAGTCCTGGTCCACTCCTGGTGTCCACGTTCACATGGTTTAAATTGCGAATTTCAATGAAATTCCTGGTCCTGGTCCTGGTCCACAGAATCAGGGGACAAGCCTTAGTACTCACATAATGCCAGCAACCAGAAATCGTGATGGGCTAGTCCTGGTCCACTCCTGGTCCTGGTCCACGTTCACATTGTTTTAATTGCGAATTTCAATGAAATTCCTGGTCCTGGTCCTGGTCCACAGAATCAGGGGGCCGGCCTTTGTACTCACACAATGCCAGCTCCTAAATTCTTTTGTCTTGGAAGAACTTGAATCCGCCCATGACTTGGGCTCATTTCCTAAAATTTCACAAAAATCGATTCAGAATCTTTTCCTTTTTTGTAGGACGCTTTCAAGACACCTTTTTTTTTTTCGTCGATTATTTCCATTTTTCAGCGCGCCGCGCCGCGCCACAACGCTACACTTTAGCATAAGCCCCAGAGGATTGTTTTCGTTGTTTTTAGTTTTTATGGCACTATATTTTGGGATATGAACTCGAGTTCTCGACTCTATACCTCCAAAATATGTTTGGTACTACATGTAGGTAAAAATTGAAAACCTACTGATTGTTTACCGGTAATTGCGCTGTTTCAAATTTGTATCAATAAGATATGAGTATTTACATCTGGGACCGACCTTCAACATCACAATCGGAAACACATTAACTTATGAGAGTCAGTAGGCAAATGCAAGAAGCTTCTGGTTTCTCAAAATTCTATATTTTCACCCTTTAATGAATCTTCTTATTTTCAGTTAGACAGTTTACAGTTCTTTCTTTCATTGATGACTTCGCTTTCTAACCTTTGTTTTGATTGGTCAGAGAGGGGCTATTGTGAGTGAACCAGCCATTCAGGTGAAGCGTAAGGACAGAGGGACACAGATCTGGTCTGTGGAGAAGCTAGAGAATAAGATAATTGATATGCGGGACATGTACAATGATAGGAAAGACAAAGGCATTCCACTCAAGGTGAGACTTATATATTTGTTTGATTACATTTATTTAAACATGTTCATTACAATTAATTTTTGGCTTTTTCATCCTCTTTATGTATAGATTTCAGTTTTTTCATACTGTACAAGTTAGTTCATGTATTATTAGAGATTTGTCTTGAGATAATCAAGAAAATCTTTAATTGCTAATGTACTGATTTGCCATTTTATTTGTTTCATTATTTTGTAAAGTGCCTGTGGCTATTATGTATGATTTTTTTTTTCTTTCAATTATATTATTGTTAGACTATCTATTATTAATTTGGTTGAATTCCTCCAAATATTGTTTAGGCAGTGAATAAGGGAGAACTTCCTCCTACATGTATGTATGTGAAACAACTTTTGACCACAACTTTATTAAAGTCTAAAATTTAATATATTTTTGGGGTTTTGAGATAAAAGGACACACTGATTCCTGTTTAACTCGAGGAAACCATTTGATTTTGATATTTACCTAAATATATTTGAAGTTACTACCTTTAGGCCTACAGTCATATTTCATGAAGCAGGTTTATTTTGTAAAGCTGGCTGGATTAACATATAATTTTGATTCTGCCCATTCATGCATTCATTCCTGTTGCACTCAAAGGATGAAGAAAGTGAATTGCTTCGTAAGCTCTCCTTCTTTGAGTCACAGGTACACTTTCCATCTCTTATTTGCTCATTTAGTGTAGCAAGATATATTGTAGGGTTAGGCATGTAAACAGTCCCGACTGAGTTCAATGTCACAGCTGATTGCAGTCAATTGAGTTCAGTTGTACACACTGAATGGAGATGATGTCATTTGATTGCAATCAACTGTGAATCCATTCATTCCTGTTGCACTCAAAGGATGAAGAAAGTGAATTACTTCTTAAGCTCTCCTTCTTTGAGTCACAGGTACACCTTCTACCTCTTATTTGCTTAACTTTATTTACTGTGGCAAGATATATATTGTAGGGGTAGAGATATAAACAGTCATTTACAGTCCAGACTTAATTCAATGCCACAGTTGATTGCGATTGATTGAGCTCAGTTTTGAATAGAGATGATGTCATTTGATTGCAATCAATTGCACAATGTGACACAGCTTATTGCAATCAATTGAGCTCAGTTTTACACACTGTGAATGGAGATGATGTCATTTAATTGACACAGCTGATTGCAAACGATGGAGCTCAGTTGTGCAAGCTGTGAAATTAGATGTCATTTGATTGCAGTCAACTACACAGTGTGACACAGCTTATTGCAATTAATTGAGCTCAGTTACACACACTGCAAATGGATATGATGTCATTTGATTGCCGTTAACTACGGTGTGACACAGCTGATTGCAATCCATTGAGCTCAGTGAGTTGTACATACTGTGAATTGAGGTGATGACATTTAATTGCAATCAACTACACAGTGTGACACAGCTGATTACAATCCATTGACCTCAGTGAGTTGTACATACTGTGAATGGAGATGATGTCATTTGATTGCAATCAACTGTGATGTTGCTCTCAGCCGGAACTGTTTATTAATTTAAAGTAACCCCTGCATGCTGACATATTTGAAATATTCCTGCTTTTCATCGAAGGATTTTGATTTCAAAGCAAATTTTGGCAGAAGTGTTCTGTCATCTGACCAATGATGAAAAATGAAAAGTAGAACAGATTTATGTACATGTACTCACAATGTATACGTATGTAAATATATCTGGTATTTATAGAAAACAAACAAACATTGGTAGAGCCTGTGTTATTCAAAGATACTTTCAACAAAAAATGCTCTGCTTAATACTTGATTTTTTGGCAAACAATACAGTGTCTACTTTTGAGTTCTGACAAATTTTGGAAAATATTTATGTATTTGTATATTGATTCAAGTAGACGTACATTGTACATGTAAGATTGTAGATAAGATTTTTTTTTTTTTTTTTTTTCAAAGAGAGCCAGAATCTCATGATCAGCGATTGTAGTAAATATTGATAAGTTGCTTTTGATATATTTGGAATAAGTATGAAATGATTTCATTTTCAATAAAGTTCTATTATTCAAGAACATATGGTATTGCAACAGTAAGTTAATTGAAAATGGTTAACTGAGCTGCTGCATCTGGAACATAAAGTATTTGTCAGTCATACAGATTTGAATATATAATTCAACTTGTGATAAATATATTGAAATAGAAAAAAATGGGTTTTGTGGTTTTTGATTTACTTGCAATCATTGAATAACCCAGGACTCTCTTGCGTCTCCAATGTCTCTCCTGCCACTGCCATTACCACTGTTTAAGGTTTGAGATCCGTCTTGTCTGCATGTTTATCGTTCTAGAATACAATGTATCATATTCATAAGTTCCTTTATATTCTGTTTTGCAAATACAATGTATGTTTAGTGTATTATACAGAGACTTTAAAGTTATTAAGATTATTTATTGTGTGCCATTTACAATGTAGATTTACCTGTTTTTGTTGTAAAGTTGTTTGTATTTTTTTTTATTTTTAAGAATTTCTATTTTACTAAACTGTACAGGAATTCAATAAAGATTGTATTTGGAGAGCTGAAGAGGAGGCTGAAGCAGAAGAAAGAGAAAGAGTAGAGTGTAAGAAGCAGAAGTTGAAAGGGGAGGGGTAGAAGAAAAAGGCTGATACAGTAGTATAATCAATGATTATTTATTGGAAGCAAGAAAGGAGAAGTTAAATACCTAGTTAGTTTTTCACAGGGAGGATATGAGAGTGAAGGAGTGAATTTGAAAGTGAAGCAAGAGAGACTCTTTTTAAGCATGATGATATAGTTATAGTTATCTTGAATTTATGCAATAGTTCATGTATCTGGAGATTAACAGATATAATATATACAATGAGAAAGTTCTATCTGATATTCTATGTGCAGTGTATCCTATCTTTGTCCTTTCCTGATGCATAAGAAAACACAAGTATCAGTGGCATGATATTCAGGGTTTGTTTGTTTGTTTGTTGTTTTTTTAGTCAAGTACATGCGATTACAACAATATTAATAATCCTCAACATTATTGTCTGATATTTTTCTTCTCTTACTCAGAGTTAAAATGTACAAAGGTCAATAATCAGAAAATGTATATTTTCATATCCTGCTGTTTGATGTAGCATTGAAAGATGAAAAATAATTGTTCATTGTTTTTTACCTATTTGTGTTGCTGGCTAAATACTTTTGTGTATGAAATCATTATATCATTATGATCATTGTTCTGTTCTTCTGTATTTTTGTTGGTAAAACTAATAGTTTTCTTTTTCTTTTTATCTTTTTCAATATCATTGTGCATTGCATCAAAACATGTAGTTTGCATTGTACTTGTATTTCACGTTGTATAAGAGATTCAAATGTATCTACAAAAACATGAAGTACTTCAATATTTTTCTTTCTGCACAGTACTTGTAGAACCATGTGCAATTATTGTTATTATTTATTTTTTATTTTTTATACTTAAAAAAAACATTTATGTACATATTTATAGATGCTAAATTCATTTTCACATGGTATTCATGCACTTTATAGAATAGCGAATAGTGAATTGACCTTTTTTTAATTATCAATATATGTAATGCATGTCAGTAAAATGATGTACACGTCAAGTTCTTTTCTACATATGTATATTTTGACCCCTCTCTTCTTTTAAAAAAAACCTAATTTGCAAAGCACAGTGTCTTTTCAACTGATACCTTATTTATACAGGTTTTGTGTGGACAAAAATTCTTACACTATTCTGACATTACATATACATGTACATAATTTTCTTCTGTTCACAGTGTTCATACTTCATTAGAAATCAATCTTGTATTTCAAAGAGGCTTTTTGTTTCAGTAATTAAACATGAAATATTCTCAACAAATTAATTAATGACCTTTAATCACTTTCCATACCAAAAATATTGTGTATAGCAAGAAATGATTAAAAACAACTACTTTAAATAATGAGTAGTTGCATACATTTTATCACCAAAATGCAAAGATCTGAGGCTTATCACTCGAGCATGCAGTCATGTATGTACAGGCATGAACAGAAGTAACTCTAAAAGATGTTTTTATTCTCTTAATATTTCTGTCTCTGCATGACAAAAGATATAGAATTATTTTCCCTACCTTTCTATACCATCATTCTAAACAATCTTTATGGCCTGTATTCTGGACTGAAAACCGAGTTTGTACGAGTTGTACAAGTTGAAGTTTGTGCGAAGTTATTGTGCGATCCTTTTGTGTGATGCATCAGACAGCAGGATCGCACAGTAGATTTATATACGAACTTTAACTCATTCAAGTCTTTGGTTCAGAATACAGGCCTTATGTATGAGTTCATTGATACTGTTCATTTTGTATAAGTTAACTAATCCAACTGTACTTCTACATTTCTTCCCCTTGGAATTGCAAACACAAGGACCAGAATTTGACAGTTCCCAGCATTGTCCAGACTCCCTCTCCAGCTTCAGAGGTGACCTTTGACCTTTATTTGACCTCTCATTTTGACCTTTAGTGTGCTGTGCCACTGCAACCTTCCTGTAGCTGCATGCACCTGACCTGCTGTGTGTAGTCCCATTCACCTGCTTTCCAGTTCCTTTTTTGTCTGTCTATATTGTTAGTGGCAAATATGTTGCTGTATTCATTTTGTGATTTATTTTATTAAATGTTCAACTTATAAATACACTCACCAGTAGCTACCAGCAGAGTGTATAGATTATTGTATGTAGGCCTTTATGTCACATCAAATTTAAATTAGATCTATGGAAAGACGAGAAATCCACATGACATAGAAATGTGCATTCTTAACCTCAAATCGTTTTTTGTGATGTACTTGGAGATTTCATGTCATGTCGGCCTACCAGTATTTTTTTACTTTTGTATCCAAAGCACTGGCCCATTCAATTTGTACACGAGAAGCCTACATTTTGTTTGTGTGTGGTCTTCCATAGGCTTCTTCTATTTTGTGAGCCAAGGACAACTTACACATGTAGAAATGTACAATGTACATTCATAATGTAAACAACACATGTGTTTCATAATTTATTGATGACAGTTACAATGTACATGTAGGCCTAACAGGTTTATTACATTTCTTGCCTTGTGTAATGTGTGCTTTCAAATGTGTTTCCCTACCCATTTTTCCACATGCTTTTCATCAATGCATTCACATGGTCATTCTATTATGTTTTTGTTTTTTTCTAGTCCTCCCTCTAGTATTGATTCATGTCTGTTTTCATTTGCAGTTGGTACATTTATTGAGGCCCTATGTCATACAAAAAAAAATCCCTTTTCACCACCCAACTTTTTTTCACATACATGTATCTTGCTTTTCTCATTTTAAGAAGAATACATATCCTTTTAAGAATTTTGATCAATCTGCATTTACCACTCTTCATCCAGATAATGTAAATGAGTTCCAGTAGGTAGAAATTATTAACAGACTTTTGGCTCTTATATTTTCAGGACGAGGATCCATTTTACGAATCACAAGAGAATCACAGCCTAATCGGTGTTGCTAATGTCTTCCTAGAAGTGGTTTTCCATGATGTCAAACTAAACTATGCTGTACCCATCATTAGTCAACAAGGAGAGGTAAAAAAAAAATAACAAATTATTCACTTTCACTTCTATTTCTTAGACTTGTGCATGCTACTTAAATTTCTGGGACCAAAAAAAAAAATGAGATTTGTACCTTTCAATCTTTAAATGGTTTGGAAAAGTTTTATGAAGCTCTTTAAATGGTTTGGAAAAGTTTTATGAAGCTCTTTAAATGTTCTATTCTACTAAATTTGATGACTATTAGTTTTAGACCCAGAGGATAATAGACGAAATTGTATAGCCAAAAGGGTAAATAGGCTAAGTGACATTATTAAAAACCAAATGGTTAGTAAACAAACATTGTAGATGGGAAAAAAAATTAGACCATGTGGGATGAGACCAAGAGGGCATTAGTCAAAGTGGGTTTAGACCAAATGGCAATTCACCTCTAGACTTTCACCCTCTCTTCTAACAGGTTGCTGGTAAACTGAACATTGAGATCCAGCGGATGAGTGGTTCCATACCTGATGTGAGTGCAGACCAGGAGTCTACCACTTCTAATGGGAGCTCAGGGGGTTCAGAAGGGGCGGAGGAACCAGACCCAGAGGGCAGTCTAGCGGTTGGAGCACCCCTAACATGCAGGGTAAGTACACTCATCTATTGAGTGACTCTTGTGGAGTTGTGGGGAACTTGAGAGCAGAAAAAGCATAATTATTCCTCCATGCCTTCGTGTCATTTGCAGTCAAATTAGCTCTTGGATTGTCATATTTGTACACATGCAGCTATAATACGGTCCACTTGCACCATCACAATGGGCATGAATAAAATAAGATTTTGTTAAATTTGAGGGAATTCTCCCATCCCTTTTTCAAACATGTGTAAAGTTATGTGTTCTGTATAGCATTGTTAACAAGGTTTTTAGCTTGGTTCCAAGCACACTGTTATGATAGGAGTGGATTGGAAAAATCAAACATGATTTCATTTCATTTCGTTTATTTCCATTTCCAACATTTCAAATCAAATTACAGAATGACAGTGTACATAATATATCAATGAAACATAAGAAAATGTAGTTAAAAATAACAATACAACAGGCATAAATTAAACATGTTGGTTATGGAGGGGATGATAGTTCACAGAAAACTTTCATCGGTTGGGGTTAATTATAAGGAATAAAAGTTCAAGGTTCTTTCTTTTTTTACGATAATAGTTTTTTTTTTAATGATAAGTGTCACTCTACGCTTCCCTATGCTTCCCTATAAATTTTGGGGGATGTCAATCTATATGAGGTATCCTGAGCTCGGCAATAATGTTCCTGGGCAAGATATTACTCTCCTTTTGCCAGAAGGGAAATGAGGACCTGGATCCACTTGCATAATAAATCACAATTAAATGCAACGTGATAATCAAACACAAATCAATATTTTTTTCAACCAATCAAAATCGTGTATTGATTTTTTTTTTTTTTTTGGTGTGTGTGTGCATATTTAATGTATTAAGCCCAGGTGGGATTGGTGGCATTGTGACTAAATTATTATAATAATTCTCAAATTAACTTTTCTTCTAATCAACAGTTAAAAATCAAGGAGGCATACGATCTACCCCTTAGTCTAGCCCACTTTGTCTTCTGTCAGTATACTTTCTTTGGGCAGGATGGTCCTACTGTAGTCCCACCCTATATAAATCCTGATGTGGATGATGAGCCTGGAAGGGGACCTGAGTCAACAAAAGGAGTCATGAAGTTCAATCATAGCAAGGTACTATTGCATGAGGCTGGGTTGTTCTTGACATATTGCTTTCTTGAAATTCTGTGAATATCTGAAGAACTATTCAACATTGAAGGAAAAGTGCATTTTTAATGAATTTGGTCTGCATTAGCTAAAATAAACGTCTTGCACTTCAGTCCAGAGTCACGTAGTGTAAGTCTGAATATGTGTAACATATAAAAAAAAAATGTGTTTAAATTTGGCTTTTTATGAAAAATTGAATATTAGGATTGAGACTATTATTTATAAGGATGTTGTTTCTAATTGTACCCGCTCCGACTTTGTTTCATAAAGGTTTTATTTCGAAACATTATTGACGTCAAGTTCTGCCGATGAATAATCATTTTCGCTACTAAAAACGGGACGTTTTCATTCCATAACTAAATAATTAATTACGTAATTGTACCCGCTCCGACTTTGTTTCATAAAGGTTTTATTTCGAAACATTATTGACGTCAAGTTCTGCCGATAAATAATAATTTTCGCTACTTAAAACGGGACGTTTTCATTCCATAACCAAATAATTAATTACGTAATTGTACCCGCTCCGACTTTATGATATTTTATATGCAAGTAGGGAACGGCCGTTGTAATAATAGATTTTGTAGAAAATATGAAGGATTTATTTTGAAACATTATCGACTATAAGTTCTTCCGATAAATAATAATTTTCGCTACTTAAACTGTCGGGAAGTTTTTTCATTCCATTACTAAATAATTAATTTTGTAATTGTTACCGCTCCGACTTTATTTCATAAAGGTTTTATTTTGAAACATTGTCGACGTCAAGTTCTGCCGATAAATAATAATTTTCGCTACTAAAAACGGGACGTTTTCATTCCATAACCAAATAATTAATTACGTAATTGTACCCGCTCCGACTTTATGATATTTTATATGCAAGTAGGGGAACGGCCGTTGTAATAATAAAATTTGGTAGAAAACATGAAGGATTTATTTTGAAACATTATCGACTCTAAGTTCTGCCGATAAATAATAATTTTCGCTACTAAAAACGGGACGTTTTCATTCCATAACTAAATAATTAATTTTGTAATTGTACCGGTCCCGCTCCTACTTTATTTCATAAAGGTTTTATTTTGAAACATTGTCGACGTCAAGTTCTGCCGATAAGTAATAATTTTCGCTACTAAAAACAGGACGTTTTCATTCCATAACTAAATAATTAATTACATATTGTACCCGCTCCGAATATGGGCATGGGCCGCTCTAGCTCTGCGCTCCTCTATGCACGTGACGTGCATGCACGTTCGAAGTTTGGGGGATATTTTTTTTGTTTTTGTTAATTGTTATTTCGCCAATTGTGGGTCATTTTGCATCGTTCAAACTACTATTCTGATCTTCATCTAAATTTCGAATCGTTTTTGGATATACCAATGTCCTGAAACGAACAGAATACAAATTCATTATTCCTAGATTTCTGTGAGGCAGGAAGCTCTTAAGTTTGTTTACACTGTTGCGTAAGAAGAACAGCTGCAATTAATCCAGCCCCACGCTGTGATGTGTGGTCATCAGCCTGTTGCGGTGCGTGGTTACAGTCTGTTATCAGCTCTTATCAGCTGCCAACCCACCCCTCCCTAGTTTAAACGAGAGAAATGAAAACTCTCCCAAATTTGAAAATGGGGTAGTGAAAACCCCGGCAGCTTTAACACAGGAAACCCATTGCATTGCGTGTTATGTCAATAGGAGCTCTGCCGGGGTTTATTTTAAACGGAGGAATCACGTAATGTCATACTGTTTTTGACCGATTTCATCACATCAGTTTTCTATAATATTGATTTTTTTTTTTTAAACATAATTTCTAAATATCGGCAAAACCGTGATTAAGGCTATTACTCGATGACATCATCTCCGATAATATCGATATTACAAGTTGTCTAGCTTGGAAGAGCTTCGTGTAACCGACTTAGTAAGATTGGAGCTAACTCTGTGGTTGGCGGATAAAGATATGACTAACTTGTCCATGGTTTCATGAAACGGCCCCCAGATTCTTAGTATGTGGAAGATAATTTTAACTTTCTTCCATCTCTTATAGGAATTCACAGTGAATGTGACTGAAGAATTCATAGAGCACGCCCTCGAGGGGTCACTAGCGGTTGAGGTATGGGGCCATAGGGTTGGCAATCACGGTCTCCTCTCTAAACCTGGCTGGGAGATCGACAGCCTGCACTCCAAGTCCAGATCGCTGGCCGATAGGTAAGGTCTCAACTACATTCATTCTGGGTCAATAAGCCACAATGTATGCAAAAATTATATCATACTTCTTTGCAAAATTCCTGGTTGCAAAATGTTTATCTGTTACAAAGAATTTGCAGAATTAAAATTGTAAACATTCTGTGTTGCCAGGTTAGACAATCATGACATATGTCTGATGCAGAGCATTTACTCTCTTTTTTTTTGTCATGTTTTATTCTTGCTTGTGGAATAGAATTTTACCTTGTAACTGGTGATAATAGTGTTTTGTTACTATTAAATGAATGTTTAAAAAAAAAGTCTATTCCAATGTCATCTGTGTATGTTAAACCCATTGTTGTAATTTGCATTGTTTTGTGTTGGTTTGTAAAGGTCTTGATTAAATAAATGTTTTGCTTGCAAGTTCCTCATCCACTCATTGCATCTTGTTCAAAAAAAAGAAAAAAATCCTTATGCCACATGTACATTGTACATTTACAATGTATGTTAATTGTGAAAATCCAATCTAGAGTTCTGGTAGTGGACTGTCAACAGAAGCTGGCTATTATTTACTATAGAATAATAAATATGTATATGGATTTAGTATGTAAACCATTGAAATATTCACAACCCTCAAATATCCTGCAAAAAATCATTGTTGATTAAAAACTGCATTTTTTTTGGTGCTTATTCCAGTAACTACATGTATGATGTGTTTTCATCCAAAATTGTTTGGCATTTATATTTCTTTGTACTTTTGAGCATTCAGTCCAAGTTTCATTTGATTTCTTTATAATTTATTTTCATCATTACCAGAACTCAAGATAATGTTAAGTTTGTTTGAATAAAGAATGTTAACCTTGCATGTTCCCCATCAACCCTCATTGCATTTTGTAAAAGAAAATCATCCATATGTGTTACTTCATCAAATTGTTCCTCTTATTGCTATCGCAGGACCCTTTGGCACAAATAGTTAAGATTGTTCCTACAGTCTGAGGTTGCATTCAAATTGAAACACTAGCCCAGAAAATAATGTATCTGGCAAATCAAGAATATTCTTGCCAGAGAATATCAGTAAGCCTGGATTAATAAAACTTTGTGCCAAAGGGTCTGTGAATCATTGCTCTTTGACCGCTTATTTCCCCATTTTTAACTTCCTCAATTCCTGCATGGTTTTTCAATTCAGTAGACCAGTGGCTGATAATGAAAGTTTTGGGTAAGTTAGTAGCTACAGAATGCTTTGTGGCAACATAACTTATTTAGGTTTGACAGCAGCATAAAGAAATAATACTGCATGCGAGTGAAGTGGATACTAATAATTACATTTAACTCAAGTTTGTAGAGTAGAGGTAGACTAACACAACTCACTTTATAGCTGTTTATACAAGTAAAAACATTGATTGCATATATTTTGTTTGGTAAGATTTGTGCCTGAAAGCTGTGGTTTCCCCTTGTCTGTCATAAAGTCTTAACATCTCAATTGTTCTGATCATGGCAAGGCAATATTATATTAAATTGGCTTTCATGTTGTAATAATTTGGGAAATAACTGTCAAAACTACCCCCGACTCCTTTCCCCTCTCCCTAAAAAAAAAATATTAAAAAATATGATTGTCACCTGTCACTGATTGATTTGAGCATTATTTTGAAGTTTACTCAAGTTTTGTGTCCTTATATACTAATCTCTCTAAACATGTTCGGTCCATTGTTGGTCACTCTGCCGATGAAATCATACTTTTTTTATTTTTTAAACACTAAGCAATGCTGCATTAAGTAATTATGTTATGCTTTGTCATGCTACACAAGTGGGACCATTTTTCATTAAAAGATACTGTTTGTATGCATGTACATGTATGTACATGTACCACAATTTTATCACATTTGCACTAGATTGGGTTTGTGCACATTTTTACTATGTCTGGGACTACAGGTTGTATTTCAAATTAAAGCTCCTATTAATTGGAGACATTTTGTTTTGAATGTGTTTGAGTCTTTTGCACCGGGTAAACCATTAATGCATGTAAGACATAATTACAAGACAGTAAAATGATGTGTACACAAATTTGCCTAAATAATGACATTCCCTGTGCCGAGTCCAATAGAAGTAAAACATTGCATTCATACTGATGCATAACTATTTGTAAGAGACAAAAGACGACCAATAACATCTTCCAAAGTTTATGAAATTTGTGGATTGTTTTCCTTCAAAATTATGGATATAAGCTGATAACAATATTTTAGCATAGTGAATATCCAATACATTTTTATAATGATTTCAAGTTAAATTACTGGAACTGCTGTTTTACAAAATACCATGATTATCTAGGAAATAGAATTGCAGGATCAGGAAGTCATCATGCTATGAATGATGATGGTGTTTTCTTGCATGAATCAGTTAAAATAGAAGAACATTTACTTTGCATACTAACTCGATGAGATTGTAGACAGTTCTACATTTACCCTTCTCTACTTTGAGAGCAGTAATATTTATTTGCGCCTTGTCAGGATTAGGAATTTGGGCTAAGTTTGCAGTGTGCATTATTTAGTGGCATTAATTGCAATGTTACAAGCAATTTTATTATGTGTATTTTGATTACTTTGAACTACATTAGGGACCATTGTAAATTTAATTCTGAGAATTTTAATAATTTCAAATGCTCATTTGATTTAATTTAATTTGATTCTAAAATAATGTACAGTGAAATTTGTGCAAAATAAAAATGACGAAACGTATTCAATACCAAGGGTACTCAATTACCAAGGAGTACAATATATGTGAGGCACAAAGCAAATCTAACAACAATAATGTTTCAAGCATTTGATATAATAAGGAAGGATATAAGAGCAGAATTTACCTGGAGGTCTACCATAGCAAAAGAAGAAAATAAGTTGACCATACTCACTAGGCTAAGTTTAAATATTAGATGACCTTTTATCCTTGAATTATTTATGTTTTTTCATCTGTTACTTTCTAGATGGACAGAGTTGATCAGAAAGATTGAGTTATGGGTTGAGATTCATGAGTTGAATGAACAAGGGGAGTATGTACCGGTTGAGTGTCATACCAAACCTGAGGTTCTTACTGGAGGCATCTTCCAAATCAGACAGGTAAAAATGAAAATCAAAAGATGGAACCAACTACGAATGTATTAGTACAAACAAATAAGATGGATTTTGATTTAAAAATAATATTTTTGAGAACTGCCATTGCTGTATACGTAGTACATGTAGTTTAATATATTCTTTTTCTTCTTTGTCTATCTTCTTTCTTCTTTTTTAACTTGCCTCTAATGTTTTCATATTCTGTTATGTCACATATATGTCAAAGTCTACTCTATGTTGCAGGCATGTAATATTACAATGTAGTTGAGCCTTAAGTTTGACTTTTGACAATTTGAGGAGATGTGTGCGGCTTACACAGTACCGCAAAAGAGGAGGAGGTGTGAGCCCTATCCTCATCTATCTGGGAAAAGTAAGAAAATATTGCCTCAAAATCAGGGGAAAGTTAGGGGATATGAAAAGTTATCATTTTGACGTTTACCATCATTGCCACGATGTATCAAATAGGTTGAGATAATTGAATATAGTTATCCCGGAATTTTTAAAATCAATCATTGAAAATCCTTCTTGGAAAATTCAGGGAATTTTGTTCTCATAAAGAGTTGGAATCCTGATGTGGAAAAGAATTGTTGTTGAAGATTTTTACTTGTAATTGATCTGTTTGGCAGGGTCACTCTCGGAGGATACTGGTGAGGGTAAAACCTGTCCAGAACTCGGGTACCTTGCCCATTATCTGTGAAGCCATCACATCCATCTCCGTAGGGAGCATCTGTGCTCGCTCCAAACTACAGAAAGGTCTGGATAGTTACCAGGACGATGACCTCACCCGGTTACGGGAGAGATGGTCAGATGCACTGATGAAAAGGAGGGAGTATCTTGATGAACAGATTCATAAGATCATGCATAAACCAGGTATGGAGGAGGGGGTTACTGTATAAGTAGTTATTTTTGCGGTGGTTTTATTTTCATGAATTTCGCGAGTCCATCTTTGCGAAAATTTCCACTTCATCATCTAAGGCTATTTATAGTAATGAAAAGACTACAAAAATCATGAAATTATCAACTCGCGGACTACCCAAACTAGTCCAAAATCGTGAAAATTTACATACGCGAAAATATTGGCTTATAACAGTAATAGGAGTTGGAATGGGGTGGGGAGGGTGGATTTAGGATGCACTGATAAAAAGAATGGATTGCCTTGACGAACAGATTCGTAAATCATGCATAAACCTGGTATGGAGGAGAGATGATAGGTGATGAGATTGGACAGGAAAGAGGGGTGATACAGGGAGGATTTAGATGGACTGATTAAGAGGAGAGAGTACTTCAGGGAGCAAATCCATAAAGATCATGCATTATCAGGTATGTGGAAAAGGTGATAAAGGGGAGTTTTGGATGCATTGATGGAGAATAGTAACTAGACACCAGGGCCCTGTAACACAAAGTCCGATTTCCTATAAGCTTGGAATAATAGCCATCTATATTTGTATTACTTTGGCCTTGCTTAAAGACTCAAGTAGCATGCTGAGAATAAAAAAGAAATTACATCCTTTGCATCAACAATCAAGTGAATGGACCACTCAGCTTCATGTATGTTGTGACATACATGCAAGTAAAAAAAAGGGTGATGAGAGAGATTGTGAAATCGTATACTAAAGAAAAAGAACTTCATTTTTTTTCTCTCCTTGACTCTACCCAACCCAACAGGAGAACACAGAAGGATACCGAAAGAGAAGCCACCTTATCAACCAATGGGTGTCACTCACAGAGGAAGAGGAATGCAGTCTTGGTCCCTGCCCGAAGAGGTGGGGTACCGGGGGCACCAGCCAACTGGTCCCCTCCCCTCGGCATGGAGAAATCATATACCAGTACTATTTCTAGATATTGAAAGTGAGTTGCTTAGTTTTATTATTAGTGATGTTTTTTTTTAAATGTGTGAATTAAAATGTCACTTTCAATTGGTTAGTTATTTATCTGTGATTAAAACCAAAAAAAACCAAGCTCTTACATGTATAATATGAAAAGTTATGGATCTGTTTGAGGAAGAAAATGCAGCCTTTTTTAGTCCAAACAAAATTCTCTGCACAGGAGTTTGCCCATGTAATGTAAGGGCTCACAACCAAGCTAAATACATCCACATGTAAAAGTAGAGAGAAACTTAAGCGTAATGGGTTCAGCTACAATGTACACCATCCCAATCGGTTTTATAGAGGTGGCGAACTGAAGGTGCAGTGATCAAAGTTGTTTTTCCTTTCTCAGGTAAACATGACACCTACCATATATATTAGTAATGATAATAAAGTAAATCGCTTAGTATGAGTGGAATTGAAGGATTTCAACATGTGTTCTTATTATTTGTTGTTTTTTCTTCAGCTGATGAAATGGGTACATCAGGTTTTTAGAAGGCATTCATGCAGCTGGGTATAACTCAATCCTACCAAAGGAACTAGGAACAAGATGGTTAATCTACCCATTATCAGTACTATGAGAAAGATGTAAGTCAACAAATAATTTGTCATGATTTATGAATATGTTAACACAACAGCCAACAAAACGGTTGTTTAGGAGACATCCTGGTATAACTCAATCCTACAAAGGAACTAGGAACAAAGATGGTTAATCTACCCATTATCAAGTACTATGAGAAAGATGTAAGTCAAACATAATAATTTGTCATGATTTATGAATATGTTAACACAACAGCCAACAAAACGGCTGTTTAGGAGACATCCTGGTTATCACTCAATCCTACCAAGGAACTGGGAACAAGATGGTTAATCAACCATTATCAAGTACTGTATTTGCTGTTATTTCGCAGGATTAATTGTTCGCGCTGAGCAGCCTCAAATCATGTTCACTGGTTCTTAAATTCGCGCTGGCATGTTCGTAAGCTTCGCAATTGAACCCATTATATACACGCATTTTAAATCATGTCTATACATTCGCGGGTTTTTTAATTTGTGCTTGCTTCTACTTGCGTGAAATCTGCGAAAATAAATCTACTGCGAATATTTTCACGAATACAGTACTCTGAGAAAGATGTAGTCAAACAAATACTGCTTCAGGATTTGTGGGAATGAAGGGGGTGTTTCAGCAAGTTGTATGTAATATCATTCATAACTTTACAAATGATTTTACTGGACATGTTCTTGGATGCTACATGTATACCAATAACATTCTTCATCATTGAGTGCAAGAACTGAGTTGTTTGTAAGATCATTTGTGACTTTGTGAACGACTTGGTAAAACACCTCCCGGTTGATCTTTGTTTTAAGCAAATGAGACATAGAGAATACCATAGTCAGCGGGTTAAGCAAGAATGTCCAGAAACAGTTTTGAGAAGGAATCCATCTTCCACAGGAACTACATGTAGGTACATGACTGGTATTAAGTTAGCCTACTCTTTATCAAGTACTTTGAAAAGATGTAAATCCTATAAAGTGTTTGGGTGATTCCCGTAGCAATACATTTTAGCTTGCATGTAGCGGCTCTGAGAAGGCACTGAAGCATTATACGGATTTCTTCCTGCCTGTGCCTGTTCTTCTTCCTTCTTCTTCTGTAATCTTCAACGGGCTCTGCCAGCCTTATCTTGAAGATGAAAAATTAACTTGCGTGCACGTTATGAGGAGGAGTTGCGGGTACTGTCTAAATAGTTTCGCAGGAATTCTGGAAACTGTCAAGCGAGACTGCATTGACAACTTGGTTTGTTTATAACACCTGGTACTATTAATTAATTCCCACCTGTAGGTGTGTGCCTGTTCATCATGGGATTCCTCGCTGCACGATTCACCGTACCTCAACCGTAACACCAACCCTAATGAGGCGTATCTATCTCATCGTCAAGGCCGTGGTTCAACTCAGTCATCCTGCTACCATGGACTGGTTGTACGGAAACGGATCTGTGTCAATATCTACAAGAAACAAGGCTTTGCAACAGCTTTTAGGAGGAGATTGGGGTAAAGGGTAAGTTGCTTTGTTTGTTATATTCATTTTAATTTTACTTCATTTAATTTTACTTCTAGGCAATTTTTTCTTGAGGGACAGAGTTGGCTCAGTCGGTAAACAGTCTGCCTGGTGAAGCAAAGATCGGGCCAGATGACTGAAGTATGCGTTGTGTGTTAACGTGCCCCTCTCTTGTTTGATAGACACAGGCTACATGTATGTTACTGTTTAGATGGAGGTCCCTTGTAAAAGGATTTACACCTTTGCATGTTAAAGAACCGCTGCACTATTCGTAGGGGAAAACCCTGTGTAGTGGTCCATCAGTTATATCGGGAGGAGAGACCTGCGGGTTAGAGTGATTTAGTTTGCTTCTTACCTTCCAGGCACAGGTAATGCCAAAAACAAATTATAATGATACTATATGTTACCCACCAATAAGTCGCAAAGAGAACAACAAAGAAAAGGGTATTAGGAAGAGGTTCTTCTGCATAGGATATCAGTGATAGCTCTTAATCACATGATATATAAGTTAGTTATGCTTTATAGTAAGTACAAGTATTTGTTATCATTGGAAAGCTTGGAATATCTCAATTAAAAAAAAAAAAAAACACTAGAAAAAAAAGTATTACTGACTAGAGCCTGGATATTGCCAAGAGAAAGTGTTTTCTGCTGATTGTTTGTCCTCAAAGATTGATCCATTGATGTATTTTATCGGCTGCTATCGACAGAAGGTAAATTGGTTGCAGAGAGCAAGATAACTATAGCCTTGGTCAAGCTATTGCATATAGTACCCACCCTCTAATCTATACATGCAGCTTGACATCGTATTATATTTCTGTATTTTTCTCTTCTAGGACACCGTCCATTCCTGTGGTGTGACATATGAGATTGTCTCAAACATTCCAAAGGTAATGTATATCAGTGCGAGCTCAACTACATTGTAATCTCTTTATGATACTGCATATGTTCATATTTAAAAGATATTTTAAACTTTGTATTTACATGTAGTTATTAAATGGGCAGATGGGCAACCAAAAAAAAGTAAAGGGCAATCCCACGAAAGTATCATCATGAATTGGTTGTAAACAGACAAATAATTTTTTAAAAGTTGCCCAGACTTTAGTCATTGGACAAGTATTTGAAATAGTTTAAGAGTATTTCAAATTTCAAATCAATATTTAATCTATGTCAATCTCAAATTGGCAAATAATCATTATATAAACCTAGTGGCTCAAAGGGAATAAAACAAAACCTTTGCAAATACTTTGACAGGCATCAGAAAACCCTTAAGTCTTGGAACTTTTAACCTGTATGCGACAATCACAGAACTAGTTACAGATTTACATAGCGCACATATTTACTTGTATAATGTATAATCGCACCAAGGATTAAAGATTAGATTTTATTCAATTATGGAAAAGAAAATATAACTTTTTTACAATCTTATGGATAGGCCTTGGAGGACCTCAAAGACCATAAACTTGGTAGCTCACAAAGAATGAAACAATATATTTACAAATATTTTTTCACAGATCAGAAAACCTGGTATTTTTAGCCTTGATACAATATTTACAGATTAATACATGTATAGTGCACATATCAACCAATAATTGCACCAAGTATTAATGATTAGATTTCACTCAATTATGGCAAAGTAATCCAAGATCTTTTTACTAATATTCTGGACAGGCCTCGGAGGACCCTGAAGACCGTGAATCTCTAGCCTTGATGGCTGCATCTGGAGCGGAAGAGAATGGCAGTACTGGAGATGGGGAAACCTACATTGAGAAGTACACTAGAGGTGTGTCAGCAGTAGAGAGCATCCTGGCCCTAGATAGGTTACGGCAGGAGGTCATTATCAAGGAGAAGCTGGCCAGTAGGGGGCGCAATCTGAGGAAGACATCAAGTGTACCGAACATTCCTGTGAGTATTCTTGTGTCATTCTAAATATGTCAGTAGTGATCAAGGGGGTAGAATAATTATCAATATCAATTGCAAATATAATATGTTTGTGCTTCAAAATGTACTGAATTTGATTCGCTGGTTCATTTTTGTTCTGTTTTTCCCCTATAAGCTTTGATTTAACCATCAATCTATTTCTAATTTTTCTCTATCTTGGCCTTTGTGTGTATGGATGTAATTGTCTGCATGTGTGTTTCCGTCGCTCGCTCTATTCCCCCCCCCCCCCCCCGCCCTCTTTCTCTCTCTCTCTCTCTCTCTTTTAACTGCTCTTTCTCTTAAATCTTGTCTTGCAATCTACATCTTCCCTCTCTTGCTACTCCTTTCTATTTTTTTTTCTCATCTCTATCGTGCTATATATGCTCTTTTTTTGTCCCACCTATGAACTCTCTCATATTTTTTTAATTGCGCACAACCCTCTTCTCTTTAGGTTATCTTTTGATTTTCCAATTACTCTGTGTTAATTGTGTTGTGTGATGTTGTAAACTATGCATTAATGTAAAAGAACTAATGCTTGGTGATATTGTTTTGATAGTTATCCTAATATATTTTGTTATTATTGAATTATAGCCAGTATTCTACTATTCAAATAAAGATGTAAGTGTGGATATCTCCTCTTGATTTATCATCAAAATGCTTCCTTTTACATTCACATGTGCATTTTTATATTAAACAATCAAGATTACTTATATGCGATCATGAACACAACTTTTGCATTCAACTTCTATTATGTGTATGACCAGTTTATTTATTAATTAATCTCATCATGCTGTATCAGAAATATGCATGTCTCATTGAGAAAATATTATTTATATATTTTATATATTCATAATACCAACTTTTAAAATTTACAAAGAATTAGTCCATAACAATTTTAGTTATACACCATACATGTACATGAATATGTACAAATATACATAAATTGAGCCAACAAGTAGCAAAAGCTAGTCAATGATGGCCTATTCTTTATTATGACAATTAAAGCTTCAATACATGTAATTATCATATTGCTCTTTTTTTAATCATATAATATAATGAATGAAACATCTTAAAGTTATGCTTTTCTTTGCATCATGATATTCTCCCCATTGTCTTGTAAACATTAGCATGTCATGATTTGCAAAATGTATATTTTAATCAAGACTTGTTACATTTATGAATGGAATCTTGAAGAAAGGTTGTACAATGTATACAGTGTATGAGTAATTTTAAGTAGTTTGGACCTGCTTATATTGTGTTGATACCAATTTATATTATTTTCATATCATGTTCATATCACCTTATATTTTCTCCATGACTCATCCACCATTGCTATCCCATAATTCCATGCAGGGTTCCATTTCACGCAACCTTGACATGAGTCGATCCATGGACTGCCTCGATGAAGATTTCAGGGTAGGCACATTTTCACTCATTTTACTTTTTATCCTTTTCCCCTTCATTTTGCTGCTCTGTGTATATGAAATATTGTTAATGACTGCATCTAAACAAAACACAACTAGGTGTACATGTATGCCAATAGTAAGCTTAATCAACGTAGAACTTATACCTGTATATTGAGGGATAAATAATTGCACAAAAAAAGTATTGGGACACCTCAAACGGCTCAAATCAGCTCTTGCTTATAGATGACATGATCGCTTCACCTGTGGAGTTGGTACAATTAGTTATCCTAAATTGAGGTAGTGGCATTCTTTAATACCGTTAGGCCTGTTTTATGGTCAATAAATTTCTGTTTTCAGAGCTGTTAATTTTCAGATAACTTTAACAGTTCTGGCAATTACATGCTATACAGTGTGTTCCTAAAAAAAGAGGACCGAAGTTCAAAGGTCAGTCATTCCAAAAGTATATGGTTTATTCTTGTGATTCGTTTAC
>CALNVZ010002974.1:29923329-29946466 GCA_940671915.1 Paracentrotus lividus | reverse complement strand
ATTCAACATTTCAAGTAAATAACTAAATCCAAATTACCTGTATTTATATGCCATGTTAGAGTAGTCCATGAAAATTACTTTAAGCGAAAAAAATCTGACAAAGGTGATTAGTATTAAGAATAAGAGGCATTTAAAGCACCATAGTCCCATACGTGCAAATTCCTGTTTGCTCAATTATTCAGCGTAAGAAAACTGGATCACATAATGTTTGAACTTAAATAATTGTTTGTATTGTAAAGAAGCCTTTGTGTTGATTTCAGATCCTAATGTGCATTTTCAAAGGCACAGCGCCACATTAAAATTTCAGCTAAATGTCCCACTTAGTTTGAATATGACCATGTATGTGAACACCTGTACAGTTCTAATGCAGCAAAGTTTCTTTAAAAAATGATGTTTCCCCTATCCAATTTATGTTGTCAATATCTATTCAAATAAAGAGCATTATTATTTTGTGAGGCAAGGAAGGGGGTGAATTCTGTTTGGTCTACAAACCTAATTTAGTCTATTCCCATTTGACCTCCTTTTCATCTTCTTTCTGGTCATAATGGCAGTTTAAGTTAACTCATATTTGGTGTACTCATCATGAGATCTTATATGATTGTGAGGCTTACTACTATTTGGCTTATTGGTTTTACTCCAAATGGCTATTAACATAGAATGCTCAGACCAAAATATACCATATTGTAGATAAAAGTGGTTGTCAACCAAAATGATGTTGGACCAATTTGTTTGTACAGTGTAGACCAAACAGTAATAAACTTGAATGGGTACTTGGCTTTTGTACTGTCACGTCAGGGCTTGGCATATTTCTAATTGCTCTTTACTCTTGTTTTTCCAACCTTTTTCCCTACTTTGTATTACCTCATGATGGAAAATTGGTCTGGGTGATATTTGTGTACCTTGAATTGTACATTTTGGATGTTATTTGTCTTCATCTTTTTTGAAATTTTTTTATTGTTAAGTTTTTTTCATCCCATCTCATGCCTTATTTTTCCATACATATCTTTTTTTTCTTTTTTTTTCTCTTTTTTTTTTTTTAAATAAATGTTTTCACCATCGTTGTCTTCAATATAAATGGTCAATGTGTTTCTTTTTTTTGTAAAATTTGAAATTGTCTCTTTTTTTTATCATTGTCCTATTTGTCCTATTATATTGTTTTGGTGCTACATTGAATGTGTACTGTATGAATATTTGTATATATGCCTTCATTTTATTCTGTGTTTGATATTTATTTATTCCTTGTCATGACCTATACATGTACTTTCCATTTTGTTTCAACTTTTATTCACTCTCAATCATGTCATGCTATATAATTATCTTTTTTGTCGAAAGCTTTGTTATCTGTGCTTTTGTAAAATTGTCCATATAATTTTGCTTTGGTTTATATATATTTTTGAAATGATAGTTACCCCTGTATGGGTTCTTTTACTAGATGCAACCTTGCAACCGACGCATGCCTTTCTTAACCACCAAAAACAGCAAATACTTGTGCATTGTGCATGATCCTATCAAAAAAAGAAACAGGTTTTCTGTTCACCTGGTCATGCGAAACCTTGAATATAGATTATCATCCTTTGAATATATGCCCATCACCTTCCTAGATCTTACGTTGGGAGAGCCTTCGTAACCTAGGACCACCCAGCTCACCGACCCTATCAGGAGGCGTCCCCGCTGGTGGGAGTCCTGGGATGTACGGGGGTAAGACCAATGCAGCAACATCCCGCCCCAGAACGCTCCAGGTATCCTCTTCAGATGCCAAATCAGAAACCAGCGACTACTGCGGCTCCCCTGGAAGCATGCAGTTCAGCTCCAGCCCCGGGGCTAGCCCATCTCAGCCCAACATGAGCCACGCCCATCCAGGGTTGGCCTCCACAGCGCACCCCTTGATGGGTGGAGTGCACCCGTCCGGGGGTCCCATTCTACCATCCATGAGCCCTTTGATCCCGTCCATGGCTACCACTAACCCTAGAAGGTCCAGTACAGGCAAGTCTGGGGGTAAGCAACTGAGACCAGTCAGAGAGGAGGCCAGGGCTGCTAGGGCTGCTCCTAAGGTGGAGGTAAGATTGACCAGTTCTTTTTTTTTTTTTTTTCCTTTAAGTTTTTATTTTTATTTTACCTCCCATTGTAGGTACTCATTATTAGTTAAAAAGAAAAGAAAATATGTGCTAGCTCAGTGGACTGTGAAAGAGAGCTGGTAAACCCTGAAAGAGGTGTGAAAATAAACCCAATGGGCCAAATTCACAAAGATGGTACAACTCTAGACGGCTAATACTGTCCACTGTTTACCACAGAGTGCCATGTTGAAAAGTGACAATCTCTGTCCATGGTTTCTTATAAAATTATTTATGCATAAAGATTGTCAGCTGTCCTATACGGTGCTCTATGTTAGCCCTTCTAGAGTTGTTCTGCCCTTTGTGAATTCGGGCCAATAAAACACAAAACAGACTCTTTGGGGAATTTTCACTTTTACAATCATGGCAAGTCTAAAAAAGTTTTTATACATTGCTCTGGTCCCTGTATGTCACAATACCTGCACAGGCACTACACATCTTCCACTACTGTATTCACTGTTATTTTCACGTGATTAAATTTTCGTGCTGAGTGTCCTAAAAACATATTCACACATTTAATTCGCGCTGCATTTACATAAGAAGGCAATTGAACCCATATAAAACATGTGCAAGAAAGCATGCTCATATATTTGCATTTTTAAACTCGCACCTGCCGATCTTTGCGCGAAATCTGCGAAAATTAATGTACCGCTAATATTTCCACGAGTACAGTACTTTATGCTATGTATTTATTTATTTATTTATTTTTTGTTGGTACTAGGGGTGACCCTGGGACACATGGCCCTTAGATTTAACACTTGAATGTTATTTGCTTGTATCAACAGCTTGGGAAATAATTATTAGACCAAAGCATAGGAGCATGATATGATTTTGTCTAATAATTATTTTCAAGTACTCTAGTTCATATTTTTTTTCTCAAGTATTTAACTTGTTTGTTGGTGTGTTGGGTTCACATTTGATTTGAGCATTTGCAACGTTTGTGACTATGAGTTGATTTATTGTTGTGTGTTTAATTTTACCTTTGGAAAATCATTTCACCCCTTCAAGCTTGTATGCAAAACAGTGTTCCTTTACAAAAATATTTCACTTATGGCTATTTTGAACATCATAGTACAAATAATAACTGATTTCCTGCTAATCCGAATGTGGAAGGCACATTATGTTCCAAAATTGTATTTGAGAAGGTTGTTCCACTTGACAACAATGTCATTTCTTGAATGAATAATTGCAGTGCTTGATCTTGCATGTAAGCTGAATGGTAGAAAATGAAATGTTTTAACATATCCTGCTGGGGAAAAAAAACAGTTGAGACATGCCAATACCAAATGCAGAATTGATATAAATTGTTTAAAATACCTCTGTGAAGTAAATTCTCTCACAATTATCACTAGCACGATAACAAAAAGGGTTTAAATTGTTTAACGAAATGACCTCTTCTATAAGTTACTGTACTATTCTTGTATTCTATGTTGTTTCATTGAACAAAAAGTTTTACGTATTGTACCTAACACAGTTAGTTTCATGTGATAGGCAAATTTATCATAACATTTTGAAAGGCTCTCTAATGCTAAAGCAGCTCTGTGTAATTGAAACCTTCAGTAGTATTTTATTCACAAGTGACAAATTTCTAACATATTGTTTGTTATGGAGTTGTTTGTTGAGTTTTACTTGCAGTGGTTTTGGAGTTGTTTTTATTCATTTTGTTTTCTCCCCTGTGCTCTCTAACCAACTACAGGCAAGGAGAAGCTTACCCCTATAACACACACTCACCTTACCGTTTTATTGGTATGTATTAACAAATAAGCATTTTAGCCATTACATACTAATATACTTTATGGATTATCCATTTGATGCAAAACTGCACTGGTGCTTGTGTGTGTAGGGGGGGGGGGAACCAACTAAGGGTCCTCTGACACTGGCAATGGGAGTGGGATCATATATTGCTTGCACAATAGACATCCTTCTAAAAGGGGGGATCGTTCATCTCCAATTTAGATTGTCATTCAGGATAATGCCGTAAATAGAGAGAATCTGGAAAGGCTATATTTTTAAGGTATCAAGATGGTTCACTTCCTTTTGTATTGTGCTTTCCCTGCTTTCTTGGGCTTGCACATTACCAAAGATTGATTTGCAATGTTATACCTACATGTATGTGTACTACAGTCTGTGTAAAAAAAAATGGAACAGTCAGGGTAAAAATAATTTAGGTATGAAATCTTTTCAAATAATGAGTGTATGTGGTATCAAATTAAAGCCAAAAGATTTTCTTTGCTGATGCGCTTTGTTCTGTATACTTTGCTATCGCAAAACAAAAGTTATGCTACATTTTGTGCAGCGACGAACAAATCAAAAGTAAGCACTTCTATTGTTCTGAAGCGCTGAATTCATGGCCATTATGCGAAAACTACACAAAGGCATGGGATGGCGTGCAAAAAATGGATATTCCTTGATTGTAGAAAACTAGTCATATCTCAAAAATTACAGCATCAAATTTGATGAAAAAAATTGCAGAAGGAAGTCTGATTTCCCTGCTTTATGAAAATACCAAACAATACCAGGTTGTGATTAATCTTCATACTACAAAAAGTGTTTTCCACTTGTAACATTGTATTTGACACAGACTGTATAAAACAGAGCTGGCCAGACTCTTTCTATGAACAGGTACTACATGTATACCAGACCACAATCAAGCACAATCTAATATCACACCATAGTACCAGCAGCACTGATTGTTTGCATAATGCTTGTGGATTTTCTGCACCTTGAACCTTTTTTATCCTTAACTATTCACATTCTGATGCAAAATCTCTCACTAGTTGGGGTAATTGTACACACGCGTATATTAGTGGGGTTAACCTCTAATTACTCCTGTAGAGGTTATGTAAAATAATTTGTCTTAATTTTGTTTTCTATTGTGTTGTTTTGAATCAGTATTACATCATTTGCTTGTGCTGAAAAGGCTTTAATTTCTATATTTTGTAATCTAGTTAAATGCCAATTTGTTGTCAGCTGATGGATTAGTTTATCACTGATAATATCATAAAGTTGATTTGTATCTAAATCATGACTTTTATATGCTTTCTCTAACAATTCCTTAAATCAGTTGCATAAATATTAAACTATTTACATCTTGAGGTATTTCAGGGTACATTATAATAATGAAAAAAAAAAGAAAAAAATGATTCTGATATGACATAATTATATTTCCCCTATTAACTATACATGTGTGTAATTTTCCCCATGAAGGCAATCTTGAACTCTGTTTCATGTATTCAAACAAAATTCACATGTTCTTTGAAAGTCAAATGTCAATTTTGAGTATTTTTTATATATTTTTTAATATTATATGAACAGGTCACCTACTGCATGATAATCAAATTATGAGAGTTTCTCGCTAGATAGATTGCTCTTTTCTTTTTTTTTAACTAAGCGTAATTTAGACTATAACAATGTGAAATTTCCTCTTTCCCATCTCATTCCTAACTCTGCAGGCAAAGTCACTTTACTATGCTCACAAAAGACACCGTGCAATAATGATGAGCGAAGAAAAGATTCTCCGTCGCCGATCTGACCCGCCCCTCACATTCCTTGATGCCAAATCCACCCCTCCAAAAAGTGATGTCTTCCAGAGTGAATTAGCCACAGCACTGAACCAGTCTGCAGATTCAGATGATAGTAGGAAGAAACTATTTGTAGTCAGGGGAGATGACCAGGGCTGTGATGACAGTGCTACCGATAACAACAACATGCTTTATCTCCCCTCAAAAGATATGGACCATTCCAGGACTTTGTTGAGAACATGCCAGAGCTGGGAAGGTCCACTGGTATCTAGGGATGTTATTGATGATGAAGGTAGAGGGGAGGGACATAATGATTTCTCCTTCCATTCTCTACCCCCTGTACCCGGAATAGACTCTTCAACTCCTGTGCATCCATGCAGTAGGAGCTGGGAGGAACCATCTGATTTAGGGGGAAAGAAACTGTATGGAGGGGGTGATTGTGATGACATGTATCTGACATTTGGATCATGCAACCTCGTGGAACCCATTTATGCAAATGAAGTCTGTTTTTTAGAAGATGACGACCAACCAATTTTTATCAAGCCGAAGTGGGTTTGTCAAGAACAGAAATTTTGATGACAATGATACTACAATGAAGATCACAAAGCATATTTCATACTTTGCTTTTGATGTACTTGCAGTGTATAGACTGCATTTTTGCCAAAGGGATTTATTTATGTTTTATTGTTTGTTTTATCCTGACTGTCCTACAGTAGCAGTATACATGTCTTGTTGTTTAAATGTATGATAGAAATCTGTCTCTTGTTATACTGTTATCCTTTATATACTTTTGGTTGAAATTTCTCAATATTGGATTATTCCTGTGTAATTTAACAAAATTGCTTTTGCTTTCGATTTTATCATTCTTTATCATTTTTCTTTTTTTTAAATCAATTTAAAAACCACATGAATATCGTTCCCTATTCTTGGTTTGTGTCCATTCCTAAGTAGTCAAATTATAAAGACAATTACATTTCCATATTGATACAATCATAATTTGTGCTTTTCTTTGTGTTTGCTAATCATGACGTGCATGGACAATCAATTTCCATTTACTTGATTTTTTTTTCAAATTCTCTTACATCAAATTGAAGTAAGTCCAATAAATATATTCATCTTGCCCAGTTTCATAAGGTTCCCCTTGTCATAAGAGCACACACTTAATTGTTGTTTATTACAGAAATGAGGAATACATTAGAGCCACTAACAATAAAAAGTTATCCATATGTGAGGATTATGACAGAGAAGATTGAACACCAGGCCACTATTTTACCATTTAAAAGTTTTAAAATTTGGGGTTTTTTTGACATTATATACTGCCCTTGTTTATTCCTGGCCATAATTTCTGCACAATTTCTGCCAATTTGCCGATTCACACAAGCAGCACAAATGTAATGACAGCATATTACTGCTTTCCCATATCTCTATAACATTTACACATCTGGGCCTATATTCATAAAACCTTCATAGCCTTAGTTATCGCCTAACTATGTACTGTTATCTATGTAATTAGTTGACAACTAGCTTTAGTACGGTTTTATGAATATGGGCCCTGTTATCTAACTGTTACTAAACTTACTGCCCTTCAGTATTCAGCCATTATCATACAGATTTAATTCAAGATCTTCCAAACTGCCTCTACCTGCCAGTTAGAGAAAATGACAAGAAAATTTATTTCTGATTTCTTTAGGTATTCAGTCCTTGAGCAAGATATAAATCAGTGTCACAAAAACTCCTACAATTCTGACTATAGTACTTTATTAGACATTGAATCAATGACATTTGCATTTAGTTTAGACTTAATAAACCACCAAGGTTTGGTTCTTTATTTACCTTAGGTTTTAAAAACAGAAAAGAGAGGTATATTTTTAAACAAATCACTAAAGTTACTCTGACTATGATTATTGTATAAAGAAGCTGCTTGTGTTTTATCCCTGCCTTTGTTAATTTTCTTATTTAAATATGACAATCATTGAATTATGAAATACATGATTATGTGTGCAATGCAGAATCATATTCCAATAATTATTTCCTTGGCATTTAAGCCTTGCGACAAATGCATGAATGACAGGAAAAATTGGGGCAATCACTTAAATTGTTTTTGTGATGAAAGTTATCATGAAATCTTCATAAAGTTCTCTTCTTTTTTTTTCAGATCCAGACAGACTTTGAGAAGAATTTATCAGAAGTATACAATTTATACAAACAAGTAAGAAATGGTTTATATGACATTATTCTGATCCATTGTGATGCGTTTTTTTTTTTTTAATTGTCAAGTGAATTATAGAGTACCAAAATGCTGACGTCATAAAACCATAGGTCATCTTCGTTACTGGTTCCGAACATTAAAGCCTATTTTTGTGATCTGGCTTGAATGTACTCAAGCAACAGACTGGACTTGGCACTTCTACAAACATGGTGTAATTGTTGAGCCCTGCATGTAGACTAAGCCTGAAACATTGAGAACATTTCCCTCATGACATCACATTATGGTATCAATTGTTTTTTTGTAGGTAAAAACAAATGTATTATTATCTGAAATGTTGTGATGCTGCCAGAACAATCAGAAATTTTGTACCCTTTTTTAATATCAATTTCCTCTTTGAATATTTAATAAGACTGCCAGCTATCGAGTTGACGATATGGATTATAATGTGTATATAATTGAACATTGACTTGGCTTAAATCTGCTGTGAAATTATGCCAATTAGGTGCAATTAGATAGATAATAATGAGCCATTAACTATTAATTTGTGAGGCTGGTTTTGAGAAATAATCAACATTTATATAATTTATGAATTTATTGTGAGATGAATGAAGGAAGGATGTGTTGAACATATTTTAATGTCATAGTGAAAACCAAATATATTATGTTATTTTGTGACTCTTAAAAAGTGCAATTATGGGTGTATTGTAAGACAAAATAAATGTAAAAGTTAAAGTAACAGGCTAGTTTATTGTACATGTTCTTGTATGTCCATTTGTACATTTTGTTTGTTATGTAATTCTTATATTGTGAGTTTATTTCCTGAAGTGTGAAGTTTTAGAGGGAAAAAATTTGAAATTACTTTGTAATAATATCATTTACCGATATGTCATTTTCAGAATAATTTTATAAGTTGTTTTTCAAAGCATGTTGATTGATTTCATAGTATTATTTTTTAGAGTTGAATGCCTATTTTTATTTGCCCTTGCTTCATAATATGACATTGTCACCTTTTATTCAACTACTTCTAATTCTGACTCTTCATCTTTATGAGACCACAGTGTCTCTCTCCTTTCCTATTTTTTGCATATATGTATATTTCTTTCTTGTTTTTTATTCTTATTCTTATACTTCCACTGTACTTTTTTCTCACCCGACCACTCATTACTCTTTTTTTTTAAATCTTCCTATTAGTCCCCACTTTCTGTGCCAGTTCTCTGATCATTTTAAGATTCAATGTCTTTCTCTATCCCTATTTATAAATCCATCCATCTTTTTTCTTTTTTCTTTTTTTCTTTCTTTTTTTTTTGTTGTTGTTTAAATGGAACATCATATGTCTATGGTGCACTTTTCAATTGCTCACTTAATTTAAGCTCTATTACTTGCCTTATTACTTTTTGTTCGACAAATATGAGTTGTAACAATATTTTCTTGTTTGTTATCGAACCATATTTCCCATATCGTTGTGGCAACAAGTACATAAACATGTCAGACTATAGTTACAAAATGTATGTAAAGCTTGCTTTACTTAAAACTGCATAATGGTTCTAATCGCTATATATGTGTATACAGCATGGCAGTTAAAGACAGTAAGATAGGTTCTCATATCATGTGAAATAGAGTTGATTTTTTTTTTTATTTTAAGGGAGATGATACCGTTGACTTCCGATATAACAAGCATAGATCTAGTCTTATTGTAACAATGTAATCTTTACAATCCTCATGTCATGTCATAGATTATGATGTGTTTATCATAACTTGATTTTATTATGACCAGAGCCCAAATGCATAAAGAGTTGCTATTATATAGGGTAACTTCGCAGTCAATGGTAACTACCACAGAAACATTGCTCAAAATGCAGTATTTCATGAAAGTTACAATTGATGGCAAAGTTACTCTAATAGTAATTCTTAATGCAATGGGTAATAGGCTTAGTTTGTCTTAAAGAAACTTGTTATATCAGGACTGCATTGTATTTATTAAGATTGGTAATGAATTGCTAATTTCTTTTGCCATCTGAATTGGTGTTATATTAACAGCTATTACAACACTTCATGAACTTTACATCCAGTTTGCATGGAACATGCAGGTTCTTAATTTCTCAAATGAACGTGGTAAAAAAAAAATCATGAACAGTTTTAAAACTATACTTTAATATACATGTACAATAAACGCCCTGCTGGTTTCAGGCAAATAATGTGCTCGCTATGATTTGCAACAATCTTCCAATTGCCTGTGATATTTTTTTTACTTTGCCAGTTACAATTATTATTATAATTGTTCAGTAATATGTGTATGTGTATGTGTACTTACGTGTGTATTCAAATTTATGTTTAGTGTCCTTAGCCAATTCATTGAAATGGTAACATTACATGCCATCCGCTTATTCTTTCATTCTAATTTTTAATTAGTAACAATATCAGGTAATGGATTAGAATTAGGCCTGCATTTTTCGCAGTTTTGAGATAATGTTCAAATTCTTAAATACGATCTTTGTTTGACTTGTTTTCTGTCAAACTTTTGTTTTTCATAGTACTTCAATAAGCTTTAACATGATTATTTTGATGAGCTTAAAGCAATGATTTGTTGCGGTACATGTGTACTGCCAATGTACTTTGTGTGTGGTATAATATACACGGTTGTAGAGTTTAACAAATTTGAAATCTAGAGTAAACTACATATTGAATCTGTGTTGACGAAATGCTTTTGTAAATATTGCTACATAGAAGAGAGATTTTTATTACATTTGGGGTAAAAGAAATTAGAAATGTCTGTGTCCGATTCTTTATTTTCAAAAGGGTAAGAAATAGGTCCTCTGAAGTTTTATAGGAAAAAAGGAGAGTGATTAATACAAGAGAAAGAGAGGGGTTAGAGAGTGAGGAGATATAAATAGAGAGACTATGGGATGAAATGTACCACACTAGAAGATGAATGGGAGAGAAAGGGGATCAGAAAGAGAAATACATTGTTGTGCATGGAGAGAGATAAGTGGAAACCATGGATTATGAGAGAGAGAGAGAGAGAGAGAGAGAACAGAAATGTAAGAAGTTTGTTGTAGAGATTAAGGGATGAAATATACCGGTAGGAGAAGGGGAAATTAGAAATGAAGAGACATGAAACCGAAAGAGTCGGATAACTGAGAGGTTGTGAGTTTTAAGAGTAAGAAAAATATCACCACGAGGATCAAAGTTAAAGACAGACACTTGCCATTTATTTGCCACTTTTAATTGTTCACAATAGTTAAAAAGAAAACATTAAAAAAATTATTCACTGTTACCAATATAAGTACTCACAAATGGGAAGCTGATTTCCCATCCCCTAGCTCCATTTACTTTACTTGAATTATTTAGACATCGTTTAATGTACATCTCCTGTCAAATTGGAATATATATTTATTTTTTCTTTCTTTCTCTCTCTCCTCTCTCTTTCTCTCTCTCCCTCTCTCTCTCCTCTTTCTCTCTCTCTCTCTCTTTCTGCATAAATTATCATTATTGCAATTTATGACTTCAATGATAAAAATGAACAAATATTTGCAACCCAAGTTAGTCGTTTAAAAAAAAAAGACACAGGTAAACAAGATAAAGTACCAGAGGTAAGAATGAAAGAGGTAAAAAATTAAAGAGACAAAATTGTGGAATACCGTTGTCCCCAAAGCCCTAGTTTGAAATAAATCTTGAAAGCACAAAGACAACTGATAATTTACAGGTAGACCTAATCTAAATGTTAACTTGGTAAAAGCTATAGCTATAGTACTTCTTCGATCTTTGATAATTAATTTGATATAGTTCTTGTCAAATAGAACAGTCCGCCATATGCCCCGCTTCTCCACTCCATCATTCAGATAATAATCCGACTTATGAAATAGGATGTTCCATTTCATTTGGAGGGTTATACTCTTCCTTTAAGGAGGGGCTCCATACTATCTTGAACTAAATCCTCTCGATTCACTGATGCCATCACACGTGTTGTCAGCGTAGAGGACTGTCTTCTGTGCAAATATTAAAGTGATGTAAGATTCAATTAAATTCAAAGTTGTTTTATTTTTCAAATCGTTAAGAAAAAAAGTACATAAAGCATACATGTATAATATATAAAATACAAAATCTATAAGGTTCGTTGAAATGGGAATAAGGAAATACAGAAAGCAAAGTTTGTAAGTGGTGTAGTTCCCTTATAGTAATCATAAAATTTTATGGACAATGTACAAAAATAAATATATGCCGGTATACAAAATAGCCTTTAGTGGATACATGTCATGATGATTTCATGATTTTCATCTTTGAAAAAAAAGTGAATACAATGTGCAATTTCTATACCATGCATGCAGAGTATTCACTATAGGCAAATATGTACATGAATAAATTTTATGATAAAATATTCTCTTAAAAATAGAGAGAAAAATCAGTAAATGCTCATACGCATATGTGCGAAGTTTTATAACGCTACCCCCACCCCCGCTTGCAAGCAGGTTGAAAAAAAAAGGCGAAAGTAATTTTCTTCTCAAAATTTCAAATAAAACAGCAAAAATAATGAATATAATAATAATAATACAAAAATATGAACACAAAAAACACTTACCTTTGCTGGTAGCAGAATTCTACCATCGTAAAGAGAGCGAGTATGATTGCCACGGCTACCTGAATGCCTCCGATGACGGTCGACGACCAATCGAACCCGTACAGGTGAACGACCACGCCGCCGACTGACGGACCAACAAAATTCCTGGATATTGGAAATTAAATCAAATTTTATTAAGATCAATCAATGTATTTTAATGAAATTACACGAGTACAAGCATTGAAAAATGTTTTGATATTGTACCTCCTGGGGTGTACCTCCAACACCATTAGCTTTATGTTGAAGGAAGAAGGAGAGCAATCGAAAGCATTTCATTTATATTTTTTTTTTAAATGTTTTGTTGAAGAATGTGAAATTTTATTGCAATCGGACGCGTCAGATTGCGAGTTTTATCTTTGTCGAAACTGTAACATTACATTTAGATAGTCAACAAAGTTTAGCGCAGTGAAACTTTATTTACCAATCTCTCAGTGTCAATTGTACTATCTTACCAAGTTAACTTTTTTTATGTTTCTGAAAATTATAATGAAATTATTCACATGACCCTCATAAAAATAAAAAATAAAAGTTTTGCCAATTCTAAACGAAACAAAACAGCCTTTAAAATTAGCTTACTGTCCATTCACACTTAAGGAAGTTCACTCACAATAAGATTAACTTTTATTTAAAACATATTTAAATGAACATTTCAACAGGAAACAAATACATCAATACCTCATGTAACTCGAGGAAGTGCACTGACAATAAAATGAACTTTTAGATAAAAATTACTAAGGAAGAATTTTCTCAATAAATTTGATAGTAAATGCGGGCTTGCCGTAAATAATTTTTTAGTTCTCGTATAAAGACTAAATGAGGGCACCAATATGTATCTGGTTCATAATTGAAAGAAATGTCAGGATTTTCTTCGAATTAAATTTGATTGGGGACACCAGTGAATAGTATATATTGTATTTATAAAATTTTGCCCATTTAGTCGAGGAGGGGTACATGCAGGTACGGATCCAGCAAGCATTATACGGCACCGTTCATTACTATAAACACCATATATTAATTTGATTCTTTATTCTATTTAAAACAAAACACAGGATTGTTGCCTACCCAAGCGCCAGTAAGCTATTGAAAATGCCAGAGACTACTGCCTGTGTGGCCATATCATCTGGTAGCCCATTCTTCCTGTAATCAAAAAGAAGAAGAAGAAAATTATAAAGATTTGAATGTGGTTTGAATACAATTGGCTTATGTAGGGAGAGAGGGGAACACAGACAGAGACGGAGAGGGGAAGAGAGAGGATGGGGGAGAGGGGAAGAGAGAGGATGGGGGAGAGGGGAAGAGAGAGGATGGGGGAGAGGGGATATGAAACAAATGAGGAGGGTAGGAGGGAGGGAGACGGCGAGACAGAGATGAAGGGAGACAGACTCGAAGGTTATTATGAACTTACTTGAATAAGGTGATTCCACCATAAATATATCGTATAATAAAGGAAAAAATAAATAGGCATTAAAGCTATAAATGGTAATAAGAATGACACGACATAATATATATTTTTTTTAATTTAGGATTTTTATTATCTAACGTTAAAAGAAATATTTTTAATATAAGAACTAGAGTGTGTATACTTTGTCCGGTATGTATGACGAAAGAATATGTTTAATACGTTAATTAGTCTCTGCTGTCTTGTCTAATTGATATCGGCCTATATTCACCACATGGATCTGACTTAAGTGTAAGAAAGGTACCAGCACACCACATATCTGTTTCTCTTGATACTGAAATAGAAGAATCCCTGTGATTTCCAAACACTAACATACGGCAAGATATAAAATATAAAACAAAGGTAGATAAAATTGAGTCAAAAAAGAGCCCGAACTTTCGTCCCAGATCTTCGTCAAAGACAAATTGACAAAAATATACAGTATAAGCTAACACTGATAAACAAAATGATAGAGACATGAAAAGAACAGCTACATGTAGGGGGATAGTCTAGACAGATAAAGACAAAGGCCCGTATTCACAAAGGTGGCCTTAAGTTAAGTCTAGCTTAAATATGTGGTTTAAGTACGGCTAGCAAAATAGTACACGGTAATCTCGAAAAGTAGATGTCCGAGTTATTAGAATTTTTGGTAGTGAAACTATCAAAACTGCTTGGGAATGATAAGTGCAAAGTTTCCCATACATTAATAAAAAATTTAAAGAGGAAGCAATGTAGACAGATTGTGTCCCATTTTGTTACCCATATTTAAACTACAGATTTAAGCTAGGCTAAACTTTAGGCCACCTCTGTGAATCCGGGCAAATAGGAACAAAGGGGTCATGTAGCTTCCCTACATTAATGTAGCTGTTTTGTTTTCTTTTTCTTTTTTGTTTTTTGTCTTTATTAGTGTTGGTTTACTGTGTTTCTCATTTTGTCTCTGACGAAGATACTGCCAAGATCGAAAGTTCACTCTTTTTTTAAATTCAATTCTACTCCACTGGCTCTCTGTTACTGGATAAGCAGTTTCAGCAGTTCTCTTCTTTTTTTTCCTTTTACAACCTTAACCCTAAAAAGACTGGGCTATTTTGACACACATAAAGACTGGGGGGGGGGGGCTCATTCAGCCCCCCCCCCCTAAGATCTTTGCTGTTGAGCGCGCGATCGCGCCGAAAATTGGCACACGCGTTACCCACGGCATTCTCTCCAAAACTAAATAGTCATATTCTCCGAAAAATTTTCATCGCTAATTAATTATGCTAATTTATGCATAAAATCTAAGATTTGCTCAAATTAATTAATTAAAGCTCTAAAAGTGCTAATTTTTGGTTTACAGACTCTTTGTAGGGTTCTGTTGAAATGTGTTTTAAAAAAAATTCTTTATCAACATTTTTTTCTTATGTATTCTATTGTTTTTAAAATTTCTTATGTATTTCTTTGTTTTTCGACTTTTTGTTTTTTATTGTTTTTTCGATGGAAATCATTGGTGACACTATTTTAATCATAAACAACCTTAAATTAATTGATTTTAATCAGTTAAAGAGAAAATAATGATACATTTATGAATTTTGGCTGAAAACACAATTTGTATTGGATTTGTACACAAAATCACGTATTTGAGCTACTTTGGGTCTGACGCACGGTTACAAAATGTTACGTAATTTTGGAACCGCGTACCCGGGCATCGCAAATTTGGTCTCAAAAGTTGCGCGAGACTTGAAAGAAAAAATTCATGAAGTCTCAGCAATTTTTTTTCTCGCGTTGCGAAGTTATCGCAAAAAATGTCGAGGGGGGGCTGAATGAGCCCCCCCCCCCAGTCTTTTTAGGGTTAAGGTTTAATAATGTATATACCTTCAGTGTAAAAAAGAAAAACAAAACAAAACAAAAAACAAAAACAGTGAATCTTAAAATCAACTTACAGTGCTGAGATGAGGTAATCATTAAATGAACAGATGACTGAAGCCGATAGGAACACGCTACATAGGAATAAACTCAGGCAAATAAGCCATATTTCACTGGGCATGGGAATAAAATATATCGAAAAATATATTAGCTATAGACAAAAATGTGGTGATTAAATACAAAATAAATTATGACAGTAGCAGAACAAAATTCAAAGAAGGCAAATAATTTGCTGTAGTTTACATTTAGTTCTGTTAGTTTTCTTTTCCTTCTGATATTCTTATTCCTACAGAATTAGAAAAAGTCCAGTTAACAATCCCGCATGAGATTGCACAGAGTTTTTTGGCATATACTTTTAACATTTTCTTACATACAGACTCGATTGATTATTTTGCACTTGTACTCTAAATTATATTTCCTATCTTTTATCAATCAATGGTAGGCCTATATATTTTATATTTTACTTTTTACTTCTGATATATTGTATGTGCATGCTTCGCTAAATATCTACTACTTGTGTGTGCCTCAAGAACATGTTCTGATTACAATATAGAAAGGTGACCTTTGAGAGGGTTTTTGAATGAATAAATTAAAAGTAAATCAAATAAATCGAATAAAAGAAACAACTGAATTAAATCGAATGTGTTGGAGCTAACTTACTTGGGAAGATTAAGAAGAGGTGAAGGTCCCAAGAGCAGGAAAGCACCTCCACTCATTATGCTTCCAATAATCACCATTAAACGAGATATGTTCTAAAGGAAGAAATATAAAATTGAAAGCACCTCCACTCATTATACTTCCAATAATCACCATTAAACGGGATATGTTCTAATGGAAGAAATATAAAATTGAAAGCACCTCCACTCATTATGCTTCAAATTATCACCATTAAACGAGATATGTTCTAATGGAAGAAATATAAAATTAAAAGTACCTCCACTCATTATGCTTCCAATTATCACCATTAAACGAGATATGTTCTAAAAATGAAAGAAATATAAAATTGACACTATTAATACAATGGGAGAGGGGGAGAGAGACTGGCTTGATTGGGGCAGCACAAATTTTCCGTTGTATTTTCCAATGTTTTTTTTATACGACAAATGTATATATATACCTACGTTATTCGTCAAATTGATATCTAGGTCTTTTGGAATTATGTTTCCCGTTTTATTCAGGAGGTGCACGGGGAAAATAGGTCTTATATTTCAGGTTAGTGCTTTATTGGACAGCTTTTATTTATGTTGTTTTTTATTTTTTTATTTTTTTTTTCTATTTATTTATTTTTTATTTATTTATTTTTATTATTATTATTTTTTTTTTTTAATTTATTTTTTTTATTTATTTTTTTTTTTTTGGGGGGGGGGGCTCTCGCAAACAAAAATCTACATAATTATGTCTAGGGAAAAAAGAGAAGAAAGCAAATCAAAAACTTATTAAGACATATGATGAGCACAAACGAAAGAAAAACTAAAAAAAACAAAAAAATAATAATAATTAAAAAAAAAAAAAAAAATCAAAGTAACACAACGAAATATAAGGATGTGAATAAGAAAGTATCGATCGACCCTACCAGTTTCTCAGCGATCCAGCCCCAGACAGGTGAACTAAGAGCATAGACTCCTCCGGCCAATAAGAAGAGTAGACCAACAATCATTGCACTCTGTGTGAACTGCTCAACATGGAGGGATAGGGTGGGGTCCAAGAAGCCGAAAGATGCGCTCCCAACGAAGATGGTCAGTCCTACAGGCCATACCGATGGTATACGCAGGAATTGAGTGATGGAGCCCGTCTTCCGATCCTCGCTAACTGAATTACAAAAACATATTCATGAAAACATACACATTGACCGTATAAACCAACTAAGCATAATTATTATTTTGCCTAATTAACTCATCCACACTTTCATCGATAATTCTGTTTTTATCACTGATACCTCCCAAATTTCAAGGTTATCACAGTCATGAGGCAATGCATTTGTTTCTGAGTATACGAATCATCCATCTTTCGTTAAGCCATTTTCGTTATATCGGAACAAACTAATGGATGAAAAAAAAAAGAAGTTACGATATTGGATGACTTATATAAACGTATACCCCCATACACTACTTCAATACCTGTGTTGTGTCACAAATTACATTCTTACCTATTGGAGGTAGCAGAGCTAAGTTGAGAAACACACATACCAAGTCAGCACACCCAAGTACAATAAACGGAATCTTATAATCTTGCCCTCCAACCTGTAAACATTTTAAAATAAAGAAACATTTATAAATATGATTTAAACAATCTAAAAATTTAAAATGTGGCGTGTGTAAAACGTGTGTAGTAAAATATGCACCATTTAAAAGTACTGAAATAGAATATATTCTGTAGAACTACGGTATAATGTAGTATAACTATTGTATTGCAAGTTTGCAGCAACAAAATCAGGTTTGTTTGGTTTTGTATGAAACTTAAAATGTTACTTCAAATCGCTAGGTTTTAAATTCTAATTGCTCTTACCTCATATAAAAATCCCCCAATGACAGGACCAACCATGTATCCAAGACCACCAAAGGTCTCCATCAAACCCTGTAATCACAATGTTTAAAAAGCCTGAAATACATAGGACTAGAACTCATTTACGTGTTTTGTAAGCCGCCTCCGGTAATAGTACTTGAAATACTATTAAAAGAATAAGCATATAAGAAAAATAGAATAGAAGATTTGTTTTCAGAGATACAAGACCCCCCAAAAAATTATAAAATAAATGGACGGTAATCAGATTCCTTTGATCTTTCTTAATATAGTTCCCTATGAAATTCAATTCATATATTCCAAACAGTTGCATATTATCTCGTCAAGTCTTATAGTGCTGGAGTATAAATCAAAGGTAAAAAAGAGCATAATTATGTGTATCTCTTATCAAAATGGTTACTCGAGAGATTTTAAATAAATAGGCTATCAGAAGTTTGGTTCTCCTACTTCAAATGATATCGGATTCCCCTATATTCCTTGTAACATTTCCGGCCATTAGGTCACTTAGTATATATTTTTTACGAATCAAACTATCTACTATCTACATCACTTACAATGGTCTGAGCGACATGATCAGGGAACGTCTGAGCCGCTATGGTAAATGATGCGGTCACACTCGCTGCGGTGCCAAGAGCTGCGGTACAACGGATGACGTAACAAAAGATAACAAACATCAAAGTAGACCTCATTTCATCACAGAACCTGCGATAAAATGAGAAATGTGGACATTTAAAGCGGTTATACAGTCATGTGAGGTCAGGGGTTCTGTCAGGGCCGCGGTCAGGGCTGCGGTACAACGGATAAGGTCACAAAAAATGACAAACATCAAAGTAGACCTCATTTCATCACAGAACCTGGAATAAAATAATGAGCAATGTGAGATTTTTGATCGGTTATACAGTCATACATGGTGCGGTAGTGGCCGCGGTCAGGGCCGCTGCATCGACCCACAGCGGAAAGAGAAACCTCGGCACACAGACTGTACTCTAACAAGAAAGAAAATAAGGACACATCAGTAATACAAGGCTCTTCGAGTTCGGTATATATATATTTTGTTCTTGGACGCACTGTGTAAAGGTTATTGACACCTACCCGAATAGGATGTTACAGCCTGCTACTATCCATATTCCGGAAACGAAGGTGAATTTGGCTCCAAGTCGCGGAAGCTAGATAGGAATACAATAGAGGAAATAGTATTAGATGTAAATATGTGAGAAAAAAAGGGAAAACAAAATTAGAATAGGTTGTTATTTCCCAGCAATTTACAAATCAACACTCATATTTCAGCAAATGTTATCATGGTTAATGAAAATTTAATGTTGTTTTAAGTTGTGTAAGGCTTTCACACAACAAGACAAAATAAATCTTTTTGTACTTTTCAATAACCTAAAATCCTATTTGTGTTGATAAATCATACATACGACAATGACATGTTCTGAATGATTTTTTGTAAAAACTAAGCTAAGTAGGCCTAATATTGTCATGTCTGACATAGTATTAGATAATGTATGCAGACCGCATTTTGTTCACAGAAATATAATACATGTCTCTAAGGAAGGTTTTTTCATAGTTCACCAATATTGATGCCTCGGGAATAAATATTCATAAATTTGAATACATCGCAAGTATGGTTTATTGTCAGAAGTCCATCTGGTACGTCACATCGTAAGATACCATATATTTTGACAAAGTCTTCTTCATTTACTCGTTCATCGAAGGTATTTGATTAAAATATTGCTGCCAAAAAGATTAGAAAACAAAAATACTGTCCGAGTGAGCGACTGATACTTAAGGATGAATTCCCCGTTAACACGTGTTAATTCACGAACATTTTTACACCAACTCCCACGATAATTTATATTTTTGCCAGGCACGTAACTAGGATTTTTACGGGAGGGTTCGAAATCTGCAAAAGTGGACCAAAAGGTACATCAAAATTTTTTCACGTCACGCTGGCGAGCAAAAGTACACCAAGTTTTTTCACGTCACGCTGGCCGCGCGATAAGCGGGGGGGGGGGGTGTAGGTGTATAGGGGTAGGCTTTAAGATCGGCCCCAAAGAAATTGATAGCAAAAAAAAATAATTGATCCATTTTTTTTTTTTTTTTTGTAAAGCGGACTCTGGTCGCCAGCGGGGGGGGGGGGGTTCGTTCGAACCCCGAACCCCCCCCCCCCTGGCTTACGGGCCTGGTTGCTCAACACTCTTAAGTCTGAAATATTATTTTCGAATATCCTATACGGGGCGAAAATTATTGGCAAAAGATGTATCCCGAATAATGGTCTACTTACAAACTTCCCAAAAATTGGTGAAAAAATGACAATGACTAGAGCAAAGGCTCCAAAGATGAAACCGATTTGCAGACTCGATACACCTTTGTCCTTAGCCTAGATTTAGAGATATAAAAAAGAAAAAATGTTAAAAAAAATAAGTAAATGCAAAACACTGGGTTAATCACGTCAATCCACATCGAGATATATAAATGCTCAAATGTACATCTCCGAATTCGAATTGCACATTGAACAATGCACACCCGCATGTTTAAAATCAATCAGAAATTATTTTGCCTTCTAAAATATTTATTTGATAATGACAATAAATTCTTTGAGGAAAAGAAAGGAAAAGGGGTCTAATGATATCAACACTATCTTATGAAGATGTTATTAAGAAATTAATTTAATCATTGAATTAAAAAATATATACATTTTTTTTAATCCTTTGTCTAACTCATTTGGTTTTTATATTTTGATTATTATATTGCCTTATTGGTCTATGACATCTCTTTATATTACGCTCCTTTAGACCAACTGCCAGTGATTGATGAAATCTGCTCGACAAACAATCCGCCCAACATGATCACTGATGATTCTGTAGGGACCAATAATGGTATACACTAAACAAAATACTAATGCAACACAACATGGCGATTAACCTAAATGCTTTTTAGACCAAAAATGATAATTATACAAAATGATAACTAGACTTTATAATGGATGTGAACCCTTAGGCAAACGGGTCGTATAATTTACCACGAAAGACACTTACCTCTCTCGGAAAGAATGGAGCCAGAACTGAAAATGAGACTTGGTCGAGGAAAATTGAGATAGCTAGACTGAAGAAGGTAAGCACTTGAGACTTGGTGATCTTGGAAGGCTCCTTTGAGGCTTCTTCCCCTTCAGATGGGCTCTTACTTCTCTCGTCCCTCTGGTAACTTGTCTCACGACCACCCCCATTCAGTTCATCTTGGTTTACCCCTGCCCCGTTGGGTGAAGATGAGGAGCCTCCTGATTGGCCTGTGACTTGAATGGATAGTCCTGATTGATTAGATTTAATTGGAGGCGTGCTTGGACGGAAGCCAGGGGAGATTGGCCGGATAAACCTCGGCGATTGCAAAATGGAATTGCTGGTGGAGTTCGCCGATTTATTTTCAGAGTCTGATTCGTATCGTAAAGCGTGAACAGTAGGATGAACAAGTACCTCTCTTTGCCTATCATCATTATCATCATCGTCGTCATCATCATCAGTATCATATCTGCCGTTTAAAATATGCCTATGATTCTCTTCTTGTAAACCGAAATCCTCATTACCTATGATATGATCTGCAAATTTATTGTTCACTGTATTCTCTAAAACTAGTGAATCCGAATTCTGACGACCTACACATTTAGCATTATCATTGCCTAATGTTGATTGGTCGTCGCTCCCGTTTACTAATACACTTTCCGTATGGTTAATATCTGTACATGATTGATGCTTACTATTGGTCAATGTATAGATATCTTTAGAGCTCCCTACTTCTGATTGGTCCATCATACCTTGTTGGGATTCTGCAAGCGAATCAACACCGTTTGATTGGTCAGTCAATTTGACAGCGTGTTGATCACTATCGTTCGCCAGCGTTGATTGGTCAGGGGAATGGTCATCCTGTTGAATGTCTAAATCCATGATCTTTGATTGGTTGAGCGTGTCAACACTATGTGCAGCCCCTGAGGAATGCAATGTATTACCGTTATCCATCGCATCGTCTGTTTATTATAATATTAGTCTGGATATCTTACTAACTTGCAGAGTTGATGGCATCTATTTGAATAGATCGGCTTTCCTGCAGCAATCATTCATCTCATGCCCCTGAAAATGACAACTTTTTCCTCCACAATTTCCTATGAAGCCATATATTTCTACAAGCGAAAAAAAGACAAAAGAAGAAAAAAACATATGTGATTTGGGCAATGCAAATCGTGACTTGTTCGATAAGTGCTTGTATAGAATTTGGCATTACTAACATGTATACCAGATTCACCAACAGATGCTCTTCCAATCCATGCAAGCTCGCTCCTAAGATATTAATATGTCGGTACGATGTCGCAATGAACTCCAGACAAACAACAAACAAACATAGATTACAAATACTAAATATAGGGCCTACGTTCAATATTTAGTATGCGAGATTTTTTAAGTCTAAAGGTCACTTTGTCCGGTATATCGGAAATCTAAAGGGGATGAGTCCTTCCTGTGCAGTAGAAAGTAGGCCAACATGGTGGAGATTCATGCCTTGGTAGACAAAGAAAATAGTACGTGTGACATAATACTAGTTTAATCTCAGTCTGTGCCAAATTCTTCGTTCTACCCAAATGAACACGTGCCATGATAAATAGGCTGTCAGACATGACCAGAAACGGACGAGAAGCTGATCCGGTCCTTTTATGGTATAAGAGTTTTCTCTTTATGTGTACTCTACTACTCCTGTACTACTACTACTACACAGGCCCGTAACTAGGAGTTTTTAGCGGGGGGGGGCGGGGGGGGTGGGGGGGGGGGGAGGGGAGGCGGT